>CM053792.1:32736903-32869403 GCA_028749045.1 Cupressus sempervirens
AAGGATTTACAAATGGCTACTAAACCAACCTAAGTCCATAAGATTTTACCCTAACTGATACAATTGCAAGAGAGTAACAATAAGGGCTTTTGACCTGATACAAATCACAACTTAACTTGTAAATTTTAGATATCAATTTAGCTCACCAAATTTTCTTGGCTTTCAGTCTTTGCAGCTTTGACAACTTGTCCTCCTTTCAAGCTTTGTCTCCTTGAGTCTCCATGCTCATTATGCCAATGTAATCACCTTTGTGGTCACCTATCGAAGTAGATTCTCTATACTCTATTCCTCCCTCTCGATGTCTTCTTCTTGACACCACACACTCTCTCCAACCATTCTTTCTTCTTGACCTATAACTCCTTAAATAGAAGTCTAAAATACTTTTCACACTCTAATCTTCCCTCTCTTATTTTTGGTTCAAATGGATTAGGTAAGATTCAATGAATCTGCCCCTTATCTTTTTTCTTCTAGAAATATCATGTAGAATCCACCTGTATTTACCCAAAAATGGTTTGCCTAAAATTCTATACCACCAGCTCATCATCCTTATCTTCCATCTGGTTCACAAAATTTAAGGTAACAAACTTGTCATCTCAAATCTATCAAATCTTTGACTTTTCAAATAATGCAGTAGCTTGGCACTATTGAATTTCTAATGCTCGACACATACTATGTTACTCGGCATCAACTAAGTTTTTCTAATGCTTGAGATCTGTTATTAGCTCAACACCTGAACTTGCTCAACACCTTCTATCTCACTTGACACACACTAGATTTTACATTTTCTCGACACTTAATGATAATCTACTCAGCATGAACTAACTTGCTTAGCACCCATTGATGAATTTAGTCATGCTTTGCAAACAATTTTGTTACAACTTATTCTTCTAGAGTTTCTAAGTCTAGCCAACCTCTATATCTTCAAGTGTATTATGAATATATCATTTTACCATTGTCTTAACTGATCCTTTTACTTAATTACAAAACCATAACTCAACCTTTCCCTTAGATGCTTTGGTTACATCTTATTGATTAAATCCTCCTCATCAATGAACTAAGCGATAGTACTTGGATCTTATAGGAAATTTTCATTCCAGCAAATAGAAGGTCTAACATCAATGACAAAAAAATGATTGAAAACATTCTTTACCAAAAATCTTCCTTCTTCTCAATAATCTCCCTCCTTTAATAGTGTGATCTTTTCTATCAAATTTCAACAATATAGAATTAGAGAGAGTTATAAAAAGAGTTGGAGAGAGAGATATATAGATATATCCATAAAGAGTAATTCCACTTTCCTCTATCCACCCCTCCAATCTTTATATATTTTTTCATATTTGATCTTCAATATATCTTTTGTATACCTATTGCACACAAAGGTGTGATTGCTAGTTAAGAATATAATCACAACAACTTGTATTATATAATCATTATTGGTCTTGTTTAATTATAAATTTGGAATTATTTTATGTTTTGTTTTCATTTTTAAACAAGTGTCACGTGGTGGTTAGTATTTGCCTAATAATTAATTATAACTTTAATATTTAATTAATATTAAATGACTTAATAAAATTATAAATTAACAATATTAATAAAAATAGTTATTTATATATTAATTTTATTTTTTAATATATTTTAAATTTATTAAAAGCCTATATATTAAGTAGATATTTTGTCAAGTTTGAAAGAAATTTTTGAAAATATATTAAAAACACATATACAATAGATTACTCAAAAATGAGCCTTGAGATCCCAGGCTTAGATATTCTATTTATAATTTTAAAAAATTATACAAATTATTGTTTTTTATGAAGTAAATATAACATTAATGATGGGTGGCAAGAAAAATAGTTGTGGACAATTGTGAGCAGTGGCACATGGTTTTAATATTTTTCTAGATTTTTCTTTGGTCTATCCCAACCAAACCAATAAGGGTAATTTATTTATTTTAACATCTCCCCTAAATTAATTACTACTAAGTATCTATACTAACTATCTAAAATATCCTCCCCCATAATCTAGAAAGGATGGGTCCTGACCTAAAGCTTTGTTAGGTACCCATTTATAATCATATATTTTCTTAATACAATGATTGGAACTCATTAGAATCCCCTCTAGATAACAACCATGACGTATTCATGTGACTTCTTGTAAGCCAAAAATATGTCAAAGAGATACAAACTTGGTTTCACATAGTGCTTTGGTGAAGAGATCAGCTATTTGGTCCTCTATTTTGTAGTATTGTCGATGAATCACCTATTGTTGGATCATATGTCAAATATAATGATAAACCTCAATATGTTTGGTCAAAGAATGAAACATTGGATTCTTGGACAATGAGATGGCACTTGATTATCACAATGAAGTAAAGCATGCCCTGCATGATGTTGCTTGAAGACTGATAGAATAGCATGTAGCTAAGTGATTTCTTTTATTTCTTCATTTTACACAATGTATATAACTTATGTATTTGATAGAGCAATGATATATTTCTTCTTACTGCACCAAGAAATTGGACCTCTACCAAGATAGACAACATAACCTATAGTGGACTTTCAATCATTTGCACATCCTACCCTTTCAAAATATGAATAACCAATAAGGGGAATATCTCCATGATATGAATAATAGATTCCCATTGCTAAAGTCTTTTTCACATATCTTAGTATTCTTTTGGCTACTATCCAATGTGGGACCTTAGAGGGACTCAAAAATTTGGAAACCGCATTAATTACAAAAGAAATATCTAGTCAAGTCTATGTCAAATACACAAGAATACCAACCAAGTGCCTATATAAGGTAGGATCAACATCTTGATCTTCTATATCTTTTCATAATTTTAATCCTAGAGAAATTGGAGTAGAAACACTCTTACAATCTTCTATTCTAAACATTCCTGACAAGTCTAGAGCATACTTTGTTTGAGAAAAGTAAATACCCATCATCATTTTTCCATACTTGTATGCCAATAAAATAGTGTAAAAAACCAAGATATGTCATCTCAAATGTATCTTACAAGATTAACTTTAAGTTATTGATTTGATCCATGCTATGCTCTATAATAATAAGATCATCAACATAAAGCACAATAATTATGATGTCCCCATCACCAAACTCTTTCAAATACAAATTTGGATCATGAGGAATATTATGGAAGCCTTGAGTTTGAAAATAGTCATCAATTTTAGCATACCAAGCATGTGGAGCTTATTTTTAGCTATATAAAGACTTCCTTAATTTGCAAACGAAGTGTTCTTTTCCTAGAATTCAAATCCTTGTGGTTGATTCATATAGATTCCTTCATCAATTTCACCATTCAAAAATGTATTTTTAACATCATTTAGTGAAGGGGCCACTCGAAATGAGCTACCAATATGATAATAGTCCCGGTGGTACTAATCTTTACTAGGTGCCACTTTTGTGGCATGAAGAAATTGGGAAAACATTAGAAAAAATGCAATTGCCATTTTACATATGTTCACGTAAACATTATAGAATAATATGTTCACATGAACATTTATGCATAAAATAGGTTATGTTTGGGGCAATCCCACAATAGTGGGTGCCACTTTTTGACCCATTTTAACATTGAAGTCAATATTTTTGAAACAAACCTCACATTCAAGTGACTATATCTCTAAAACTATGAATAATTTAAAGATGACATAAACTAGTAATTTCTAGTACTCTATTCCTACTTTCTAACCATATATTTTTATTTATTTTTAAATATTTAAGTGAAAAAAAAATTCTCCCTTGAAAAGTGGTACATATGAAAAATCAATATTTTTAAAGAGTGATAGTCATTTTGATAAACATAATTTTTTTTCTAGAATTTGATAATGAAGTAATTCTTTCAATGTTGGATTTCTAACATCAATATCTAGAAGATGCATTTGGTTTGATTCAATCTAGTTGAATATTGAATATGACTCAAAATAGACAAATATCTTCAATTTTGTCTAAAATGGGTTTTAGCAGGAAAATAATGAGACAATATGTTAAGAGAAGATTAATTCTGGATGATGGTACTATGGAAGGAAATTGGGAAATCATGTGTAGAGCACCTCATTCTAATAGGATTGATGAGGGATTAAAAAATTAAATCATATCATTTTAAATTGATAACACTCGTCCTTAATCAAATAGTAGAGATGTTATTAGGCATAGGATTGCATCTGGTCAATATGAATATCATGCCAAATATTGATTGAGCACAACACAACATGAGTTATATATGTCATTTTGTAGTGAACATCCTAATGTAAAATTTGGGCAAAGATTGTTTGAAAAATTGAAGCCATACCTTGTGAGGTCAAAAAAAGTGTTTGAAACATGTTGTTATCATCATATTGAGTATGATCTCCACTATTAGGTATATCAAAAGTTTGTAGAAGACAAATATGGCTTCATGCTACTCCTCCTAGTAGGAGAAGTGAGTTTATATCATCCATTCTATGTGACAAATAGATGATCTAGTTGGTCAAATAAATTGTATCAAAAGATTATGTGAAACATGTGGTGAATTTGCTCTATTTCCTTTGAAAATTGAAAATATTGATGTAATAAAAAAGTTGAATCACAAAAGTTAGAAGTATGTGAAGAATGAAATAAAGTTGGGGAAAGAGGCAAAAAGGTTGGAATATGTTGAAGAGGAGTTACCTATTGTAACATTTATGGATACATTTTAAGAATTTGATTCAACCTTATATTCGTCACGCATTTTTGGAAAGTGGCAAGCACAATAGTTTTAAACTTTGAGAGATAACTTTCCATTTGGAATGATTGTATTAGTTATTAATTTTGCAAAGAACTATTCATTTATTCCTCAGAAAGCAATTCAATCAGGTTATTTCTTTTCTAAGCAAGTCACTATTGTGGTACATGTTTGTTATAGACATGCAAGTTAGATTTGGATGGTGTTTAGAGTACACTTGAAGCATGAGTCATTAAAAAGGAATATCACTTTTATATAAGTGATGATAAAGAAAATGGTATTCATTATGTCGAACATTGCTTCAACATGTTCTTTTATTATTTGAAAGAAGGAAACATAAATGTTGATAAACATTATGTTTGGTCTGATGGATGTGCCACATAGTTTAAATCATCTAGACCATTCTATGCATTATGTAGATATCATCATAATGCGAATATAAAACACATGAAATTTCGTTGAGAGTGAGCATGGAAAAGGTGAACATGATGGTGCTGGAGCTTGCATCTAACGTGCTTTGTGAAAGTGTCAAATGAATTATCAGGGAGTTCGTATAAATGATGTAGGTGATGTTGTTGAATGGTGTAAGACACATTTTGCATTAGACAAGGTTGGGACATCATCAAGAATGAGTCGATAGATACCATGTAGAGTCTTTTGGGAGATAACAAGTATGGATGTGTACATTTTAAAAAAAAAATTGTAACCAAGTTTTAAAATTTCCTTTTAAAGTTTTATCTTGATTCATTGAAGTTCAAATTTAATTTGTCCATATTTTCAATCTAATGAACTTTTGGGTGTATTAACAAATATGTATCTTTAGTCTTACTGATTGATTAGTTTATAATTATTACAAATAAATATAACAATTCAAATCTATAATCTATTTCATTTGGGTTAATTTAGTAGTTTTAAGCACCTATATTAATATAATTGGCATGAAAATAATTCTATCACTTAGATAAAATGGGCACACAATTTGAACATAAGCTAGTAATGATAACAATACAACAAGTAACGTATTCAATTCAATCACCCTATATTATTATTATTTTTCTAAATTATAAATTAGGTTCATAGATCAATTTGGAACTTCTTCATATTTAACTATTGAAGTAGGTAAAGAGAAGTTAATTTGATTATTTTATAATGATCAAAAAAGAATCTAAAGTTGAAAATCTATAATATAACTCATTAAGAATGTTCTACTAAAATACAAAAATATACACATACATACGTCTCAAGAACGAACATCTAGATCTAATATCTCTACTAAAATGCATGTATCAAATTGTAAGTCTTGAATAAACATGTATGTAGTAAAATATAAATAGTCAAATACATGTCATCCAACTACTGAAGTACTAAATAGTCAAATAAATAGTGAAATGTACATGTCATTGAGGTACTAGAATGCACATGTATGTAAGTCTTTAGAAAATGCAAAGTCTCCAATATATAAATGCATCATAATATATATAAATCTACTACTACTAGAGAGACCCCTCAAGACACATATGAACAGAATGACCCTCTGATTGAGTCTCCTATACATCCTATGGCCAAGACACAACAACAGAGTCCTACAAATATATATATATATATATATATACAAACATTAGAACTATCTAAACATATATATACATGTGTACATGAATATGAGAGCATATAGTTTGAAACATAAATAACTTTACAAACTATTTAAAACTTGTACCTAAGCACTACTAGGTGTCTCAATAGAATCCTCTCTTTGACATACATGCCCTAACCCAACACTAGATGTAATAATGTGCTCAGCAACTATGCCTACATGGTTTATTATAACTTTTAAACTTCTATCTAAACTAGTTTTAAATTTCATATATTTAAATTATATATATATATATATATATATATATATATATATATATATATATATATATTATACACACACACACACACACACATATATATATATGTATGTATATATATACATACATACATACATACCTAGGTGTTAGGAGCTGGAGGATGATCATCAAACTCCATCATATCATCTATTGATGCACCTCCAGTGTTAAAATACCATCCTAATACACCAACATCATCTCCTAAATCTCTAACACCTACTGAACCACCCTTAACACTACAATCTCCTAAAGCACCCTTTGCACCACAATCTCCAACTACTAGTAATGATGAGTGAAGTGGTGTGTGTAACTAGCTAGGTAATGGTGTAGAATTAGTGTTAGGTCAGAATAACATGTCCATGTATGATGAAAATCCCATGCTCTGACTAGTATAAATCTCAGATAGCCCTTGTAGCTACTCACCAAAATCATCAAGGCCCTCAGCTATGATCTTGACATCTCCAAATCATATGTCCAAGCCATCTATAGAGTGTCATGAGCTTGGTGTAGAATGCTATGAGCTATTTGTGTGGTGACTATGTGCCTATGGAACTATTGGGCTCTGATGTTGTCTAATGGTGTCTATCATTGAGTGAACTGGTATCCCCTATGTATTAAAAATATAATTGATACCCTACAATAGATCCTCCAAAAAATACAACACTAGATCCATATGTGTATGCTATATAGAAAGAGCATGAACATTGCCTAGTATTGGTAGTCCAACAACTCTATATGTCTCATTAGGGGAGGTGCTTGAATTGTTACTCAATGCCTCTGAAGATGGTTGACCTACACAACTCTGTCAAGTGTGAATATAGTGACCAAGAGAGTTAGATGTGATACTAGAAACTACAAATGTAATGTGTCCAATACTATCAATTGCTCCCCTCTAGGAAGCAATGACAACTCTATCGACAATAGGAGCTAGTGTCAGAGTCACTAAAGGAATTCTCTATCCAACAAACTATTTGATAGCTAGAGGTGGCAGATGTTATTTACTATGATATTGGTCACAGTCTATTATCAAACTACGCCCTTGTCCGCAATAATCTCGAATATCTAAGTGGTTAACATTGAGCCCCATGTGGAACTGAACGTACAATTGTTGTGAAAAATAAAGAGGTATCTAATCATTATTAGGATAATGACCATGCACAACTAAAAAATAAGGATAGATCATACAGGCAACAACAAGATCTCTGCAACATGTCACTCGATAGCCTCTCACCCTATCTTGTGTACCCTTATATAATGGAAATAAAACTCTTTTTATGACATCTTTGGGGGCCACCCTCTTGATGTCATCAAAAGATGCATCTCCTGAAATCTTAGCTCTACACTCCCTAGATATGGTAGCTAATCCATTAGGGCTAAATGAATGATGTGCTCTAAATCTAGCAGTGAGATCATCTAAACTCCTACATATGGTCGCACATATGTCTCTATATAAACCATCATCAAAGGACAATATAGAATGCTCTAAACTAATAACCTCCTGCTCTACAAATGCAAATAATGCATCAATATCAATGTGTGGAGTTGCCACACCAAGAGCCACACCAGGACCTCTAATAGGAGTTGCACTAGGAGCCGCACCAAGACCTACACCAAGAGCTACACCAAGAGCCACACCATGAGGTACAATAGGAGTTGCACTAGGAGCTACAACACGAGCCCAACTATGAGCAGTAGCATGAGCCCCACCATGAACTATAACACAAGCCCCACCATGAGTGCCACCATGAGCAACACCAAAAGCAACACCATGAGCTGTAGTAGGAGTCACAACAGGAGCCTCATTACCCTTAGGCTGATGAGAAGGCTAATTATGTGAAGTCATATCTACAATGATGGAGCTAATACATATTGTAAATACACATATACATACACATAGTCTAATACACAAATTTTTTATTTAAAAGATATCTAATCGTACATCATCTAATCTACACATCAACATATCATACATGAGAGTTAGAGTTAGGGTTAAATTAGGGTTTGATTAGAGTTTGACTTTTTAGTTAGGATTAGATTAGTGTTTGAGTTAGGGTTAGGGTTAAATTAGGGCTACAGTTCTAGGGTTATATTAGGGTTTGAGTTAGGGTTAGGGTTAGATTAGGGTTTGAGTTATATGATTATAGTTAGATTAGGGTTAGATTAGGGTTTGAGTTCTATGGTTACAATTAGATTAGAGTTATGGTTCTAGGGTTATATTAGGGTTTTAGTTAGGGTTAGGGTTAGATTATTGTTAGATTTTTCAAGTTAGGGTTAGATTAGGGTTAGAGTTAGAAATTATGGTTTTAGTTTGAGTCAGGGTTAGGGTTTGAGTTCTAGGGATACATTGAGATTAGTGTTATAGTTCTAGGGTTAGATTAGGGTTTGAGTTCTAGGGTTATGGTTATAGGGTTGGATTAGGGTTTTAGTTAGGGTTAGGGTTAGATTAGGGTTAGAGTTTTCAAGTTATAGTTAGAAATTAGGATTTGAGTTTAAGTTAGGTTAGGGTTAGGGTTTGAGATATAAGGTTATAGTTAGATTAGGATTATGGTTGTAGGTTTAGATTAGGGTTTGAGTTAGGTTAGAGTTTGAATCCTAAGTTTATAGTTAGATTAGGGTTATGATTCTAGGGTTACATTAGGGTTCGGGTTAGGGTTAGGTTTGGAATTTTTAAGTTGGGGTTAGAGTTTTCTAGTTAGGGTTAGATTAGGGTTTGAGCTAGGGTTAGGGTTAGATTAGGGTTTCAATTAGGGTTAGGACTAGATTAGGGTTAGCGTTTTCAAGTTATGGTTAGATTAGGGTTTCAATTAGGGTTAGGACTAGATTAGGGTTAGCGTTTTCAAGTTATGGTTAGATTAGGGTTAGAGTTTAAGTTAGGGTTAGAAATTTGGGTTTGAGTTTGAGTTAGGGATAGATTAGGGTTTGAGTTAGGGTTAGGGTTAGATTAGAGTTTGAGTTCTAGGGCTATGGTTAGATTAGGCTTGGATTAGGAGGGTTAAGGTTAGATTAGGGTTTGATTTCTAGGATTATGATTAGATTAGGGTTATAGTTCTAGGGTTAGATTAGGGTTTGAGTTAGGCTTATCCCATATCTCCTTTATAGTCATCTCATGGATGACATTAAAAAGAACATTATTTGCTAGCACAAGTAAAATTAATGGTTTCTCCTTCTTGTCTAAAGTCTCCCAATTTTCATCTTTCATAGTCACTAGTTTCTTTGCATTGCCTTATAACACGAGAGAAAGATCTTGTTTAATTAACAATGACTCTATCCGCACCTTCCAAATGCTAAAATTCTACCCTGTGAATTTTTCCACTTTTGCATCTTCCATTATTCTAGAACTTCAACACTAATTTACAACCTGCACAACCTATGCTCTGTTATCAATTGAAAGGATTTAATTATGAATTTAATTACAATAGATGAACAATCATATTAGACAAGAGAAAACACAATAAGAAATACACCAGATTTATCCAAGTTCAGCACAACTTGTGGCTACGTCCACACTAAGCAACATATTGAAGTGATTATGAAAAAAGTTAATCTACAAATGATGCAAGAGTAACATATATAAATATTCCAATTACATAATTCTTTTAAGAGTCTTGAAAACAAAGAGACACATAATTGGATGGAAAAATATGCAATGCTTTGTGGTTAAGGAATTATGATTTGTATTGCCCCTAATAATTCAAAATCCTTATATAGATGAAAATATCTTGATGCTCAATTTAAAGATTCTTGATTGATATTTGACCATTATTAAAAGTTTGTTTAATTTTGTGATGGGTTAAGAATGTAAGAATTTGGTATAGCTCTGATACCATGTAAGAATTTGCCTTAGGGAAAAATCCACCAAGATCAAGGAACTCAACCACAAGCACAACAGTAGACCAAAAGAGTATGATCAGAATAAACATATGATATTCAATTTAATGTGTAAGTATACTAGGAGTGTCTGTATATAAAGGCCTCTAGAATGCTTCTCGAATGCCTAGGAATCAACATACTAATAAGTCTTACAAGAAAGCACATGTCCACCAGAAGTGGATTATCCTACATTAAGCATAGGAGTAAGTGTGATGATGAGAGGATAAGCCTACAAAGGTGTAGCATGCAAAATTATGTTATAGACACCATGTGCTGAAATGGGAGTCTGAATAACTATGTTGTCTGCATGACAACTCAGTTAATTATGCAAATGCTAGTGTTGTAGACACCATGTGTTGAATTAGAGTTGCTTACTCTAGTGTTGTCAACATGACAACTCATAAGAGTATGTAAACTCCTAAGTGTCTCACCAAAGAAATAATAAAATAATACATTGACCTAAGTAAACTTAAGTAAAGTGTAACCAGCACCCCCCCTTAAGTGCAACTTTGGGAAATTCACTTAAGCTTACTAAAGCTAGGATGAAATGCATGATGGGCCCTGACTACTAGGCCATGTTAGGTACCCATGCAAAAACTAATGCAATCTCTCACAAAGTGGAGAAAGAGGGAAAACCTCATGGGAAAAACCCTCCCCCTAAAAGAGAGATGAAAAATCAAGATGGATGGATGGATGGAGTAATCAAGACCCCCCCATTACAACATACATCAAATATATAAAAAAGAGAAGTATGAGAAGGACAAAACCCCATAAGAGGAAAAAGTCCCCCCCATAAAAGAGAGAAGAAGAAAGGAGACAAGGTAGTCTCCCCCCCCCACTAATGTAGAATGCCAATCAATGATAGCTGCTCCAATGTAGAAGCTAATCCAATGTAGAAGTTGATCTAGGACTGTTGAATAATGTTCCTCCCCTTTGGAAGAAACAATATCATAGGTACATATGAGATGCTTCCCCTATGTGTGCAAGGAATCCTCAAGATGAATGATGCCTCTAAAACCTGCTCAACTGTCCTTGTGTCGATACTGACTGTCGCCCCTTCCAATGTTACTAACAAGAACAATGTAAGATCTAGCAAAGATGGATGTAGAACTTGTCTCAAAGAGTCAACTATCTCCTCAAATGATAAAGAGACCTTCTACAACTACTGTACATAAGAATCCACAATCATATGAACATATGAAGACTGATCATGTAGAGAATGGACATGAGGGTCAGAGTGAGCCCTTGCAACAACTAAAGAAGGATCTTCTTCATCAAAGAGAAGATGTATATCATCAATGATGTCTCCCAAATATACTATGTGTGACTCCACAAGCAAACCTAAAATATCTGTCAAGAAGTCATTGACTAATGTTGAAGCTAGAAGACTAGGTGTACATTGTTGTGCTAAACCTATCATTGTGGCTATATATGCATGTGAAATGTGTTGATGTCATGACCTCTCCCTATATCTATCAATAGGATCCCACATATTTGAATCTATTGAATCATTATCATTGGTGTAACTATTAGTTTCCACAATGTATGAAGTGTGAAGAGGATTAGAGGATAAGCTAGGTGAACTTTCCTTCAACTGGAAAATTCCTCTTTATAAAAATCTCACGAGACTCTGGATCCATAAATCTATATGCCTTAACACCATCTTCATATCCGATGAAAGTACAAGGCATCCCCTGGAAGATATGTTCGCCCATGTTGGACAACCGAAGACTCTAAAGTGTTTCATAACTGGCTTTATACCACACCATGCCTCGAAAGGAGTCTTTGCATCTAAGGAATTATGAGGAGACCTATTAAGTATGTGATTAGCACTGCTTATAGCTTTGACTTCAATTTTAGGATATAGAGATTTGGCTTATATCATGCAACTTGCCATTGATTTAAGAGTTCATATCCTCAGTGCTGCAACATCTATCTTGTGCAGATTGAATTCTAGTGGATTTTAAAGATCAATACCCTCAAGTTTGCAAAAGTCTTTAAGTCTTATGTTCACATATCTACTTTCATTGTCCATCCTAAGAACTTTGATGGCTTTCCTTGATTTTTTTTCAACATGACTCTTGAAGACTAGAAACTTGTCCAACACTTCATTCTTGTGATGAAGAAAATAGACCCTTGTGTAGCATGATGTCATGTCCCCTTTTCAAATAATTAAAAAATAATAATCTTTGCTAAGGCAGGCAGGCCCAAGAAAGTGAAGTTTTGGAAAAAGGGGGTTAATCTTTGGAAATCGTTGGACTAATAAATGAAAATTATTATTAAAATATGTTTCATTAACCTCTCTTGGACATGAGTTATAGTTATGCCCTCTTTTAAGGGGTTTGGAGGCATTTTGGGCAGGGTCCAGAACTTGATTTTGCTCATTTCTTTGTTATTCTTCAGAGGCTTCCAAACCTGTGGAGAAGGAGACCCAAGAACGGGAGTTTGCAGGTTTCTAGGGAGACCCAAGAATAGGAGTTTGGAGGTTTCCAAGAAGGCTAAGGATGGGAGTTTGAAGCCATTCCATGTGCATGCTCATACAGAGTTTGCCTTTGTGCTGAATAGTGCAGATTTGTGAGTTTTTGGGGTTGTTTTTTGGTATGAGTTTGGTGTTTTCAGTTGAGTATTTCATATCAGTTTGGGTTGCTGCTGCATTTAAGACTTTAAGATGTTAAAATAGAGCTGAATATATGTATTGGGACGTGAATAAACTTTTGAGATAGTTTATTAGTGTTTTTGTGGTGTTTTTGGGCATTTTTGTGTTAATTTCGGGAGCCCGATGAGCATAGTTTTTGTCCTAGATTTGTGAGCTATTGTGTAAAGGCTATACAGATATGGAAATGTCATTTTGTAGGCCATTATGCTACTGAAATTTCTGTAAAAATTTCCATTTTCAGATTTATTAATAATAGGTGAAGCTGTGAAGCTCTGGCACCATTTCTGGCATACCCGATTTGGGGTTTCTTGAGAAATTTGGAGGATCTTTGTGATATTAGTTGTTTGATCTTAAAGATCTGATTAAAGGTTGGAAATATCATATAGAATCAAAGAAAGGGACATTTCAGTGGTATCAGAGCCATGATCTTGCTAGCCTAAGGGTTTGTAGAAGTTGCATGTCAGTTTTGACAACTACCCAGATCTTGCATTTCAGTTTTTAGAACTACCCAAATCTTGCATGTCATAATTTATGGTTGCATGTTGCTTCTAATCAGTTGCATGTCAAAATTTATGGTTGCATGCTACTTCTAATCATTTTCATGTTAGTTCTTGGTGAATTTGGTGGTTGTAGAAGTTTGCATGTCAGTTTTGACAACTACCCAGATCTTACATTTTTTATAACTACCCAGATCTTGCATGTCATAATTTATGATTGCATGTTGCTTCTAATGAGCTGCATGTAAAAATTTATGGTTGCATGCTACTTCTAATCATTTGCATGTTAGTTCTTGGTGAATTTGGTGGTTGCATGTTGCTTCTAATCAGTTGCATGTCAAAATCTATGGTTGCATGCTCTTCTAATCATTGCATGTTAGTTCTTGGTGTTTGAAGAAGTTATATCCTATTGGGGTTATACTCTACTTTATCTAGAATGGACAGGTATAGTATAGAGTCTCAGAGGACACGATCTTGGACAATTGATATCCAGAGTCAAAACAGTAGAAAGGATGGTTATTTAGACATTCGAGATAAACTTATGAAAATAAGCCATGATATGTCTAAACACTTGGTTGAGCACCACCGTATAATGAATGACATGTTGTTCGACCCAGCTAAGGTGGATAAGTTAACTAGATTTCTATTTGGCAAATTTTCTCACAGGACAGGTGACACAATTCCCAAGAACTTACATGAGGAGTTTGAGAAACTAGCTGATAGCCAGGTAGAGGTCTCAGATTCTACTCTACCACAGGAGTTGGTGGGAAAGGATATTACACAGATTGATAGTAACAATCAACTTGATACTCAAATTGAGACAATTGTTTATAGGTCGTCAAAGGGTGATGCCACAGGTATTCAGGATGGTATAGTTACAATAGGCAATGACTACAGTGTAGTGGGTTTAGATGATGATTATGAGGATGTTTTTGTGCAGAATGGTGAGATACCTGGTAGAGATGAGCAGACATTGAGCATTCATGACTTTGTTGAGAAAGAGTACCAGGCACAGTTAGATGGTTCATCACATGAGGTTGAGGCTGGTAGTACTTCACATGATTTGTCCAGCCAGCTGAAGGTGAACAAAGATAGTATTGTGACTTGATTATCTCATCATGAAAAGTATGTGGAGTTAGTTGGTATTGGTCATATTACTCAGGCGAGGAGTTTTCTTGAGTTACCAGTTGATTCTAGTTTGTGGATATGGACTCAAGATTTTTATATTAGCATTTGGGATTCAGTTGACTGGAGATCTTTAACACTTTTTGGTAGCAGTGTTTGTTTGGGTGCTATCATGGATTTGATTAGAAAATTACACGGCGTTGTCTTTTCTTGTGCCAGTATCTTGTCTGATGTTGGTATTATTTTTTATACACCGATGTTGGGCTTTGTTCATATATCCAGTCGACCATACTTGCTAGAATGTGTTGATGATATTTCATATTTGGTAGTGTGTATAGATGAGTCCCAAGATCATATTGGCATTGATGACATCCAGGAGGATGCAGTGGGTAGTTTTGAAGACTTAGTTTCCTTGGGTATAGAGGAGTTGGACAGCAATGCTAATGTTTTTGATACTCTGTATGTTGATATAAGCTTTAGATTTGATTCACAGGATATGGATGGTAATACTCTAGAGACTAGTAACTTTGAGGATACTCCTTTAGACAGTGCATCAGAGGAGGTTTGTAGGAGACAGTCAAGCCAGTGCCATCATGTATCTAATTAGTTGAGATTTAGTGACCGAGACATTGCTATCACTTGCCAGCATTTTGATGATGCTCGTCAGTTGTTAGCAGTTTATGGATGGGGTTCTCCTACTACTGCTGAGCAAGAAGGCAGTTATCTTTCCTTGACAGAGATCCACTCTTTATGGGAGGCTATTCGAATTTTGAGATAGAATTATATGCAGTTGGTAGCCAATAGAGATTATCTTATGGAGTGGGGCAGTACAACATATGATGCATTGTTGGCCAAGGAAGATGAGGTGAGTGAGCTTATTGAGCAGCTTGAGGTGACTTCTGAGATTCTTGAGAGTACACGATTGGCTTTCAAGGAGTCACAGTTTCATTTGGCTAAGGTGACCATGGAGTTAGAGCGACTACAATCTTTACCTGATTCTATATAGTCACAAGCTGTGGTGTTTGGTGATCCGAGGATGACCATGGCCGAGATTGTCAGAGACAGTGGAGATGGGGATGCATCCATCCTTGATACTAACATTGGCATGTCAAGTTCATTCCCACTAGAGTCAGGTTCAGTTGAGTTGGGTGTTGTAGCAGATTGTTGTATGCCTGACATGGTGGTGGCCTCTAGTACTGATGGCACAGAGACTAGAGATGTATCAAAGATCGTGTGTGATATTGGTGAGTCGACAGTTGGCATTGTTCCTGCTAGTAATACTACTCCCTTGGTGATATCTTTGGAGGTAGTAGTCAGTTCCAACATGGTTAATGATCAATTGTAGTTAGTTTCATCTAGATTACAGTCTAAGCCACTGACTGAGATTGGCGCATTCTATCGGCATTACACTGTGAGGTATGCTCATCAATTTACCTTTGATGACCATGTTGATGAGATTATGATACAGAGATGTACTTTGGTTCCTAGTGCTTATCATCAGTTATGGAATATTTTGATGCCTCGGGATGAGAGTTGTGATGGGAACGACATGGCAATAGGTCCTGCAGTTGATAGCTTGATAATACATGACTTAGAGCAGGAGTTTTGGAGTGATGCTTTAGTAGGTGTTGTTATTGATTCTACTCCTTTGACTATGACATCTCCTGACTTAGCTAGTGATCAGTCACAGTGGGTTATATCACTTGTTCATGGTGAGCTATTGACTGAGGTTGGTTTTTTTAATCAACATTATATTGTAGGGTATGTACATCAGTTAGCAATTGATCCTTGTGTTGAGGAGTTGATGGCAGGAAAATTTGGTTTGGGTTCCATTTCTTGTTGTTTATCTTGTGATGGCTTTTCACCATTAGGGGTGCATGGGAGTTATGGTTATGAGATAGTGGCCGATGATCTACAGATTTGTGTTGACTGCAGGAGTTGTACAGTGTGTGGATTCTCCATACTTGGTATAGTTTTATTTGAGAGCATTCACCATTGTTGCAGAGTTGGATTGTACATTCCGTATAGGCCAGTGGAATGCATTGATGGTATTTATTGTGTTGGTAGTCCACTTTACTTGGGTTTTGATGTTCTAAGAGTTTGTCTCTCATGGGTTACTAACTGTGGAAGTTGTGATTTTGGAGTTTGGTTGAGCTATAATTGTCAATTTTCTTATGGATTCCTCTTGGTCATATTGCAGAGGATATTGCAGGAGCCTGTGTTAATTGGTAGTAGTATAGTTCATGACTACATTTGGGATCCAGGTGGATTGATTGGTTTATTGTTCAGCCATTGCTTGAGGACAAGCAATTTTTGGGAGGGGAGGACTTTTCATGTCCCCTTTTCAAATAATTAAAAAATAATAATCTTTGCTAAGGCAGGCAGGCCCAAGAAAGTGAAGTTTCGGAAAAAGGGGGTTAATCTTTGGAAACTGTTGGACTAATAAATGAAAATTATTATTAAAATATGTTTCATTAACCTCTCTTGGACGTGATTTATAGTTATTCCCTCTTTTAAGGGGTTTGGAGGCATTTTGGGCAGGGTCCAGAACTTGATTTTGCTCATTTCTTTGTTATTCTTCAGAGGCTGCCAAACCTGTGGAGAAGGAGACCCAAGAACGGGAGTTTGTAGGTTTTCAGGGAGACCCAAGAATGGGAGTTTGCAGGTTTCCAAGAAGGCTAAGGATGGGATTTTGAAGCCATTCCATGTGCATGCTCATACAGAGTTTGCCTTTGTGCTGAATAGTGCAGATTTGTGAGTTTTCGGGGTTGTTTTTTGGTATGAGTTTGGTGTTTTCAGTTGAGTATTTCATATCAGTTTGGGTTGCTACTGCATTTCAGAGTTTAAGATGTTAAAATAGAGCTGAATATATGTATTGGGACATGATTAAACTTCTAAGATAGTTTATTAGTGTTTTTGTGGTGTTTTCGGGCATTTTTGTGTTAATTTCGGGAGCCCGATGAGCATAGTTTTTGTCCTAGATTTGTGAGCTATTGTGTAAAGGCTATACAGATCTAGAAATGTCATTTTGTAGGCCATTATGCTGCTGAAATTTCTTTAAAAATTTCCATTTTCAGATTTATTAATAATAGGTGAAGCTGTGAAGCTTTGGCACCATTTCTGGCATACCCGATTTGGGGTTTCTTGAGAAATTTGGAGGATCTTTGTGATATTAGTTGTTTGATCTTAAAGATCTGATTAAAGGTTGGAAATATCATATAGAATCAGAGAAAGGGACATTTCACATGAAAAGTCATCAATGAAAGTGATTATGTAGTGACCCTGGCTAACTGATGTCACTGTAAAAGGACCTACTAGTACCATGTGAAGCAACTAAAGAACAATTGGTGCTCTTGAAGACTTCCCTTTATCAAACTTCTCCTTTAGATGAATATCCACTGAACATGTTGAACATTCACCTTTGGAAAAGTTGATTCTAGGTAGATCTTTGACCATGTTTTGTGAGCAAAGTTGATGAAGATAGCAGAAGGAAAGATGACCATACTACTCATGCCATAATTTGATTTGTGGATGAGATTGAGTCTACAAGGCATGTGAAGGAGACTCATCCACAAAGTGGGAGAAAGAATACAACCTTGCATCATGATTAACTTTCCCCACTACAACTAGTGAATCATCTTTGAGAGTGCACACCAATACTGAATCTAGAAGGAACTCAACTTTATTGCCATCTCCATAGTGAATGATTTGGTAAACTGAGAAGAGATTAGAGCTAAGGTTCGGAACATAGAGAATGTCTTTGAATTCCCCATTTTCCAACTCCAAATGTCCTTTCCCTTCAACTTCCATTTTTGTATTACAAAGATGTGTGGTACCTTAGACTGCTTCAATGAAGAAAAGTCTCCTTTGGAAGAACCCATATGATATGAGGCACCTGAGTCAAGAATCCATTCCATTGAAGAACTTGAGTTTTCCATGAGTGCTTGCCCTTTGCCCTTTGTATTCGAAGATGAGGATCCTTTCTCCTTATAAGCATTAGGTAGTGGACCATTATGTTTCTTTATGATGTTCGTTAACTTGTCAATCTTTTTATGATAACACTCATGTTCATCACAACCCAACTTCTTGCAATAGGAACACTTTTTCTTCTTCTTCTTATTAGTGTCCCCCTTCTTGTATGAATTCGAGGAAGACTTGCCTTGTTGACTTGATTGTGGTGTTATCTTTTCTATATCCTCTTGTGTGTTATTTTTCCACTTCTTCTTCTTCCCTTTTCCTTTATTTGAAGTCTGAGAACCCTCATTATTGACCACCAAAGCCTTAGACTTGGGTGAATTGAGAATCCCCATTGATTGCAACTTCTTTTCTTCATCCTCCAATAGCTAAGCATAATGATCAAAAGTGACTTTCTGATAGGTAGCCCCTAATGTAATCTTTGTGGTGTTGTAAAAAGAAACAAATGTGGATTACTTAGATGGTAGCTTGTTATGAATGAGATAGATTAACCTGTCATCTTTAATAGGACTACCACTACCATCAAGCTTCCTTCTTAATTCATTCACCTTAAAAATGAAATCCTATATAGAATCAAATGTCTTAGGATCTAGAGATACAAGCTCATCTTCAATTTTGTAAACATCCTACTTAGACACTTTATCATATAGGGCTTTGAGGGCATCCCAAGCATCCTTGGATGTCTTATACTTCTCTATTTGATAAAGGATTTTATCTTCAATCCCCAACATTTAATATCACCTAGGGCTTTCCTATCTACAAATTTCCAATCATTAATGTCACTTTTAGATGCTTAATCACCTGTAGGTTTAGGAAGGGTACCATCAACATATTGGGAAACTTGATTATGCATTAATTGACACCACATTTTAATGGACCATGTAGCATAGTTATGTGGTGTTAATTTTGGAAACTTAAAATTTCCCATGATGCAAGAAATGAAAAATACAAGTAAGAAAAGAGGAACACAACATGAAGAAACACCCCCCCCCCCCTTTTTCACTCAATCAAGAAACCCCCCCCTTCCCCCCCCCTTGCCAAAATAGAAGAAGCTTTTGGCACTTTATATGTAGTGTGTTTACAATAGCCACTTGCTAATTTTGGCCTTAGTGGACTTCTAATTTTGACTTTTTACAATATCCTTATAGAGTTCAAAATTGGAACATTACAATGTATCTTACATATACAATAATTCTGAAGTTATATCAAAGCATTACAATGCAGAAAATGACCTAATTCTGAAAGTGATACTTTTGTCCATACAATCCTATAATCTGATGGAAGGTCTAGAAAGTAGACGAAAAATAATGCACTTTCAAAAAAATGGAACTTGTTTTTGAGTCCAGATGAGCTCGTATGGAGCAATTAAAGTTATAAAATGTAGGATTGGATAGGTATAGTTGCCAAAAGACACAATTTTTGACAAATATGAGCACCAAAACTAGAAAAGAGCTGCACCACTAAAAAGTTCAAGAAATTCTAGCCAAAATAAAAAAAATTGCACCTAATTTGGAGCCTGAATGACTAAGATATGGCCTCCAAAAGTTGGATTGTCAAATAAAATATGAATATGGAGAGGGGTCTTATTAGAAAAAGATGAGATTAAATTTGATGGTCAAATGATTGTCATACCAGTTTTAATTTTCCTACAGATGATGATCATATGACAAGCAATTTTAAATGCATGAAATGATGACATTAGTAGAATTTAGCCCCTAGGATGATGTGGTGGATGATGTTAGCATGTAAGAATAATCCATGTGTCATGTATAACTTATTGAGTCACTAGTGATGTGGAAAAGTACATCATCTACTGACTTGTACACGCAAGTTACTGAGGCGGTAGTTTCCAATGCTGACATGTGTGCCATGTGCTGACATATTTGTTGATTTCGATCACGAACTATGCAGGTGGGTACTCCATGTCATGGATTGGGAGTGAGCAAAGCTGGCACTTGGGTTGTATGACATGTCTAACATGTGGACCTTTTCACTATCAAAGCTCTTTGCAGGGCTAGGGGAAGATTTAAGTGGTATCAGTGCAGAAAAATTGGCAGTAGCAATGGGATCTGTACGCTAGCCCAAAAATTTGATGTGGTGTAAGGAAACTTTAAAACACGACACTAATTGTAATATTCAAGCC
Source organism: Cupressus sempervirens (assembly GCA_028749045.1). Taxonomy (NCBI): domain Eukaryota; kingdom Viridiplantae; phylum Streptophyta; class Pinopsida; order Cupressales; family Cupressaceae; genus Cupressus; species Cupressus sempervirens. The sequence continues at coordinate 32,757,776 of CM053792.1, forward strand.
AACAATTGGGATTTAAAATCCCACATTCACGTAGCAACCGAGCAATGACTTATTTAAAAATGAGGCTGCTAGATTAGAAGCCAAAGGAAGCCACCAAATTGTGAGGAAAGGGAGTTGTCGAATGTTAGATATTGGTTTCTATAGTTTATGGTGGTGCTCAGCTGGTTGTATTGTATGAATGTTGGTGGTTTGGAAATGCCCATATTTGTGTGTTAGTGTGCTAGAAATATTTATGAAGCTTTCCAATTAATTGAAATATTCTATGGTCTTGCAAATAAATATGCCAAATTCATAGAGTATATTCTACTACAGGGGCCAGGATTTCACCACCCAGTTCATACAAAAAAATTTCTCTACAGGCCAAATAGGCCGAATTTATTCAATTTTTTTAAAAATTTGAAAATATTTGTAAAGAAAAAATAATTATAGATCGGGAACAAAATAATTGTGTAGATTTAATAGATCATACTAGATTTGCAAATTGGACATTTGGGTGCCAATTTGCAAAAAAAAAATTGCCTCAAAATTGACTATGGCCTAATATAGGCAAATTTATAGTCGATTTTCACTGAATCAATGTTTCATACGCAATGGTGAGGTCCACTTTGGCTCTAGATGCTCTCAATATCTGCGGCTACTCCAAATTTTGGTTGAGGTCCTAAAGCAAGAATGGTCTCAAATAGTTATGTGAAGAGAATCTTCCTCAGCTCTGATACCATGTAAGAATTTGGTATAGCTCTGATACCATGTAAAAAAAAAATTTAGGGAAAAATCCACTAAGATCAAGGAACTCAAGCACAAGCACAACAATAGACCAAAAAAGTATGATCAGAATAATGATATGATATTCAATTCAATGTATAAGTACACTAGGAGTGCCTATATATAAAGGCCTTTAAAATGCATCTAGAATACCTAAGAATCAACATGCTAATAAGTCTTACAACCAAGCACATGTCCACCAGAAGTGGATTATCCTCCATTAAGCACAAGAGTAAGTGCAATGATGGGAGGGTAAGCCTACAATGGTGCAACACACAAAATTATGTTTTAGACACCATGTGCTAAAATGAGAGTGCAAATAACTATCTTGTCTACATGACAACTTAGTTAATTATGCAAACTCCAATGTTGTAGACACCATGTGCTGAATTAGAATTTCTTACTCCGGTGTTGTCAACATGACAACTCATAAGAGTATGCAAACTCCTAAGTGTCTCAACAAAGAAATAATAAAATAATGCATTGACCTAAGTAAACTTAAGTAAAGTGTAATAAGTAAATACTTATTTACACCAAAAAAGAAAATATCAAAGTATTGATACACTCATAAACCTACCAAAATTAGCATAGCTATCAACTGGTTGGTGGGCTATAGTTTTTTAGAGAAAAAAAAACTCAATTTGGTTGACTAGGTAGTTTTATTTGCACACACCTTTTTTTACTGCACACTCTACTTTGTGTTTGCACTCCACCTTTTTCCTTAGCAATCATTAAAAATTACATCATCATTTATTTATGGTAAGTTCTAGTTTGAGATAACTCTTAATGAAAATTGAAATCATTGAGGTATTCAGGTTTGTGATGTGGTCCAACATAGGCATGAAGAGCTACCACTTACTGAAGGCTGCAATGTAGATGTCTTAACAACCCGATATAGGTGCATTCGTGTTTGAAACCTCTTATTTGAATAAATGAAAAATATTTTAAAAAATTGTCTAGAAATTTTAGATTAAATCAATGTATATGTAAATAATTTAAAATTGAATTTATTGAACTAATAAATAGATAGTATTAGGTATAATATATAAGTGAGAGGAAAAGGTGTAACTATAGTTGATAGTTCAATAGATTCAAGGTTGTTGGTAGAGAAGGATTAAAAAGTATTATAACACTCTCTATAATAAACACAATAGTTAAGAACATTATAGTATGTATTGTGTGCAATACCTCATAAATATATAAGGTAAACTAAGTGAGTGGAATACTCCACCTCTTTGAATAGTAGTGCTTTCATTTTTCAACAACTTTTTTTCTCTATATATATATTTTATTTCAGACATAGCCTCTATTAAATTTATGATATAATCTTATTTCCACTAACTTTATTTTTAAACATATACTTTTATTAATTCTTAGTAATTATAAGCTAGAATAAAATACTTTTATAATTAAGTACAATCAATAATTGTTATATTAATACAACTTATTTTTAACCTATTTGTAAATGGACATGTCTATCCACGTAACTTAGAAAAAAATTGAAAAAATTGAGAACACAACAGATTTTGTTGAAAATTTCAACATTTGTTCTTCATAATCTGAATGTTTTATAATCAAAAACAACAAAAAAAATTGAAAAAAAATCACTTTTTTTTCATAAATCTGAATTAAAAAAAAAAAGAAAAAAAAAAACACTTTTCATACATTCTCAACCTATGTAAATATGGTTGCCAACAACACATGAATGCACCATTAAGTATCCAAATTATGTACAACTCATGCTGATAACATCCTCATTTAGTATCAAGTTTTAAATCAATAATTCTTTTTTGTAAAATGTACATTCAGAAAGCTTATAGCCACCGAACACAATTGGTCACCATACCCAACTGATATATGCATTTCATTGGGCTTGCAAAATTGGCCACGCCAATCTGTTTCCTTTAATTCTCCTGAAATCATAGGAGTGCCAAAAGCTACGGACTTGGGAATGAAAATCATCATCATCATCATTGTAATTTTCTTTTAACTTGACCCAACAAGTGACTCTCATAATAATAATAATTTTCCCTGCATACCTCTCCCCCACACCCACACTCTTCTCTTTCCAAACTTCTCAAACCATTTCTTCTCTCTTCCCTTACTTTCTCATCAGGAAATGTTTTTGCTGCTGCAACTGTCACCGACATTGCAATCTTCAAAGCAGGAGTACTTATGACATCATCATCATCTTTCCCAATCAATGGAAACCACTTTTCCAGAGAAAGAGTGGGAGATGACAACTCCTCCCACAAGACTTCTGCCCTTCCCAACACTTTGCTCTTCGATCCTCCAAATATTTTTGCTCCTCTTCTTCTTTGTTGGTAGTAGTTGGCAGTATTAATTTCTGCCATTAAAAGCAGACAACCAGCCCAAATCCGCCGTCCACAATCAAAGAACACTCTAGCAACATCCATATTAAATAAGAGACAACTTAGCCATCCAGCTCACCGTCCAGCCCATAAAATAATAGTCCATGTTTAATATAATATAACATGTTTAAAATGTTCTATGTGGATTCTAGAGTATTCTCAGATCTCTATAAATAGAGGTCTTGTGTAATGCATTTTTGCAAGGCAGTAAGGCAATAAAATCAGTGTTATTTCTGTGTATTTGTCTTTCTCTTTGCCTTCAAATTGGTATAAGAGCATGAAGAGCTGGGCCTAGGAGGAAAAGAATTATGTGTTGATATATATAACTATTGTAGCAGTGAATGGAGCTTCTAATGTTTTTTTTGATTGCAGATCATTATCAGCTTCTAAAGTTGGAGACTAGTGGTTGCCAAGATTGAGAGAAGAAAATATCTCAGTTTAATGTTTGAAGAAGGTATGAGCTGATTTCTTGGAGTGAAGTCTAAAGTTAAAAAAATAATTGTTAAAAGGGAAAAATAAGCATTATACTATTGTTTGTTTAAGCTATATGTCATTGTCTTAGACTTGTTTGGTGGATTTGCTTTGTAAAGCAAAGTTTAAAATTGTAAGGTGCAGTTGCAACTATGTATTAATATGGCTTCAAGAAGTAGTATAGCTCAACCACAAATTCCAATATTTTCTGGTAAAAATTATGAATTTTGGGCTATAAAAATGAAGACAGTATTTTTTTCTCAAGGCATATGGGATCTTATTGAAAATGGTTTTATTGAACCACAAGATGAGTCTACATTAACACAAGATGAAAAGGATAAATTACAAGATAACAGGAAAAAGGATGCTAAAGCGTTGTTTCTAATTCAACAATCTTTAGATGAATCAATTTTTCCTAAGGTTTGTGCTGCTAAAAAGTCTAAAATTGCATGGGATATTTTAGAAACAGCATATCAAGGGACATCAAAAGTTAAGATTGCTAAATTGCAAACTTTAAGGCGTCATTTTGAAAATTTGTGTATGAAGGATTCAGATTCAGTTGATCAATTTCTAAATCAAGTAATGAATGTGGTTAATCAAATTAGATCATATGGTGATGACTTGACAGATCAAAAAGTTGTTGAAAAGATACTTCGTTGTTTGCCTAGAAAATTTGATGCCATTGTTGTTGCCATTGAAGAATCTAAAGATTTGACAATACTATCTATTGATGAATTGATGGGCTCACTTTTATCTCATGAATCAAGAATGAAAAAAAATAACAATTCTTCTTTGGAGAATGCATTTAGACCGCAGGTATCTTTTGGTAGAGGAAGAGGAAGATCAAACTACAGAGGAAGAGGAAGACGTAGAAGCATAGATGGACGTGGAAGTCCAAATCAAGAAGAGAGAAAAAATCAATCCATTCAGAGTTCTAATAGAGGACGTGGAAGAAGTTCATTCCAACACCCATCATCAAGGTTTGATAAATCTCGAATTCAGTGTCATTATTGTAAGAGATTTGGTCATATTGCAAGTGAATGTAGAAAGAAACAAGAGGATATTGAAAAGAATGGTGCTAATTACTCAGATGTATCTGATAACAATTCAGGAAGTTTATTTATAACTTGTAATGTTGCTCAAGAAAGATCTAGTGATATATGGTTCCTAGATAGTGGATGTAGTAACCATATGACTGGAAATAAAGATTTGTTTGCTAGCTTGGATGATTTTGTAAAATCTGAAGTAAAGCTAGGAAATGATAGTAAAGTCTCTGTAATGGGAAAAGGTGTTATAAATGTCTTGACAAAAAATGGAGGAAAAAGATATATTCCTGATGTGTATTTTGTGCCTGGATTAAAACACAATCTCATGAGTGTTGGTCAACTAATACAAAAGGGTTACAAAGTTTCTTTTGATAATGATGTTTGCACAATCTTGGATAGAAATCCTAGTGGTAGGTTAATTGCAAGGGTCAACATGACACAAAATTGAATGTTCCCCCTCCAAATTCATTGCATTCAAGGAGGAAAAGAAGTTAGTTTCAAGATAGTATACACATATTAGTCATGGCTATGGCATTTGAGGTATGGTCATCTTCATTTTGATGCTTTGAGTTTGTTACAAAAGAAGAATATGGTGAAAGGATTGCCTCAAATATTGAAACCACCAAGTTCATGTGAAATTTGTATTTTGGCAAAGCAACATAGAGAAAGCTTTCCAGTAGGAGGTTCATATAGAGCAACCATTGGAATTAGTTCACACTGATATATGTGGACCTATGCAACCTCCATCTTTAGGAGGAAGTATATATTTCCTAACATTTATTGATGATTTTAGCAGGAAGATTTGGATATACTTTCTCAAACAAAAAAGTGAAGCTTTTGAAAAGTTCAAGGAGTTCAAAAATTTGGTTGAAAAACAAAGTGGTCACTACATCAAGGTATTGCGATCTGATAGAGGTGGTGAATTCAGTTCTAATGATTTTCTAGAATTTTGCAGATTTCATGGAATTAAGAAGCAATTTACCACAAGGTACACACCACAACAAAATGGTGTAGCAGAAAGGAAGATTAGAACCATAATGGAAATGGCAAGGAGTATGTTGAAGGCCAAAAATCTATCCAATGAGTTTTGGGTAGAAGCAGTAGCATGTGCTGTATACATTTTGAACAGGAGTCCTACAAAGAGTGTTAAGAACACAATTCCACAAGAAGCATGGAATGGTAAGAAACATATAGTATCCCATTTTAGATTTTTTGGCTGTGTTTCTTATTCATTAGTTCCATCTGAATTGAGAAATAAATTGGATGATAAAAGTGAAAAATGCATCTTTATTGGTTATAGTGAAGAATCAAAGGCTTATAGATTGTATAATCCCATTTCAAAGAAATTGATCATTAGCAGGGATGTTAAATTTGAAGAAGAAGATTCATGGCATGAAAATGATAACAAACAAGTCATAAGAGGAGCACCAATATTACAAGGTGATGATGAATTAAAGGAACAAGGGACTCAATCAACACCCAATACTCCACCAAGGAACTTTGTGCAAGGTGCCTCACCTCCAAGTTCAAATGTAAGTGATAAATCTGATTCAACATTCTCAACACCAGGTTACAAAGGTAAGAAGACAAGAAGCTTAAAAGAAATATATGATCAAGAAGAAGAGAATGTAGATATTTACTCAAATTTTGCTTTATTTTCTTGTGATCCATTGTATTTTGATGAAGCAATTAAAGAAGATAAATGGATCGAGGCAATGGATGAAGAAATTGACTCTATTGAAAGAAATAACACATAGGAATTAATGAATTTACCTAAAGGAAAAGAATGTATAGGAGTCAAATGGGTTTTACAAAACTAAATTTGATGAAAAAGGTGAAATTGTTAAGCACAAGGCAAGACTAGTTGCTAAAGGTTTTTCACAACAATATGGAATTGATTATAATGAAACATTTGCTCCAGTTGCTAGACTTGACACAGTTTGAACTATTTTAGCAATAGCAGCACAAAATGATTGGAAAGTGTATCAAATGGATGTAAAATCAGCTTTTTTGAATGGTTTTCTTGATGAAGAGGTATATGTTAAACAACCACCTGGTTATGAGGTTAGTGGGCATGAAAACAAGGTATATAGACTAAATAAGACACTTTATGGTTTGGAAAAAGCTCCTAGGGCTTGGTATAAGAGGATTGATTCATACATGATAAGTAATCAGTTCAATAGAAGTAACAATGAGCCCACATTATATGTTAAGACTAATAAGGAAGGTTAGTTTTTGATTGTATGCTTGTATGTTGATGACTTGATATTCACTGGAAATCTATCAGTAGACATGTTCAAGTTAGAAATGATGAAAGAATTTGAAATGACAGATTTGGGGTTGATGAGATATTTCTTAGGTATTGAAGTTATTCAATGTGACAAAGATATCTTCATTTGTCAATCCAAGTATATAAAGGATTTTTTAAAGATATTTAAAATGATGAATTGCAATCCAGTGTCAACTATAGTTGCAACAGGAACAAAACATAGCAAGGTAGAAAGGGCTATAATGTTGATCCAAATATGTTTAAAAGACTTGTTGGAAGTTTAATGTATATGACAGCTACAAGGCCAGACATCATGTATAGTGTCAGTTTGATCTCAAGGTTCATGGAATCACCACAAAATTCTCATTAGCATGTTGGAAAAAGGATATTGAGATATATTGCAGGAACAATGGGATATGGAATCCTATATTCCAAAGCTAACAATTTTGGTTTAATTGGTTATAATGACAGTGATTTTGCAGGTAGCATTGATGATAGGAAGAGCACTTCTGGATATATCTTTCACCTTGGATCAGCAGTTGTATCATGGGCATCAAAGAAGCAACCTATAGTGACAATCTCATCAGTTGAAGTAGAATATGTAGCTGCCACTTCCACAACATGTCAAGCAGTATGGATGCGTCGAATTTTGCTTGATCTTCACCATCATCAGGAGGAACCAACGCCAATTCTTTGTGATAACAAATCAGCAATAGAATTATCTAAAAATCATGTATTTCATAAGAGGAGCAAACATATTGATACAAGGTATCACTTCATTAGAGAATTGGTCAATAATAGAGAAATCTACCATGAGTTCTGCAAATCTGAAGATCAATTGGCAGATATTTTCACTAAGGCATTACCAAAGAATAACTTTGAATATCTGCAAGAGAAATTGGGTATTATTGATGCAAAATTTGTTAATGACAAAAATTAAGGGGGAGTGTTGGCAGTATTAATTTCTGCCATTAAAAGTAGACAACTAGCCCAACTCAGCCGTCCACAATCAAAGAACACTCCAGCAACATCCATATTAAATAAGAGACAACTTAGCTGCCTAGCCCACCGTCTAGCCCACAAAATAACAATCCATGTTTAATATAATATAACATGTTTAAAATGTTCTATGTGGATTCTAGAGTATTCTCAGATCTCTATAAATAGAGGTCTTATGTAATGCATTTGTGCAAGGCAGTAAGTCAATAAAATCAGTGTTATTTCTGTGTATTTGTCTTTCTCTTCGCCTTCATTCTTCTTCTCCACCTCACTTCAAACACAACCGACTCTGATTTAGACAGCATTTCATCAACTCCTTTTCCCTCACATTCCAAGCTAAATGTCTCTCCCCACTGTGGCTCTGGGCAAGCCTCAACCTCCTTCGTATTCACATGAGCGATCTTCTTGTTGAGATGATACCGAACAAATAGACTTCCTTTGCAGCCATATTGATGATCAAGAAGAGCAATATTTTTCACTCCAACAACGTCCAACTTGAGGTGCACAGAGCATCTTGGCCTCCTCTCCTCCATTGAATATCTAATCGTTGTTGCAGAGTATATGATTGCCTTGATCAAAATAGTGCTTCTCCAGACAAATACTGAGAATATAGGAAATGTGCAATGAGAGGAGTAGAATTGCAAAGAGGTATATATAACAATTCTGTAAGAAGCTAAAGAAAAGATCGAGAATAATATGATATGATATGGCTAATTTGACCATCCACCAACCGTTGTATGGCACCTACACTTATGAGAGTGAAATATTTTGTCCCTTATTGTGGTCATCCACTTGAAAATAATACATGGCTTTACAAGTTTTATTTTAGAATTTATGAATTTGGTGATTGATTTTCTTGTGTTTGATGGACTAGAGATTATATTCCACCCATTCATATAAAATACAATCTTAATATATCCACATGCCAACCCCTGCATAGTTGTCACGCGGAAAAGGTGAGTATTACTGGACGACTCTTCTTTTAAAGATGCAAACAACAATCCCCTTCACTCTTCTTTTAGGATGTATGAAGAGGTGAAAGTTAAAATCAAAACTTCAGATGGCATTTCAAAATGTTTTAGGAGCGATATCGGGGTCAAACAGGGCTGCTCTTTATATCCTACTTTGTTTGGTTTATATATTGGCAAACTGGAAGAGTGGTTAAACATGCAAAAGGGTGAAGGCATTTAGTTAGGTGAATTTGTTATAAAGCTGCTCCTATATGCGGACAATCTCATTTTAATTGCCAAATCTGCGTATGGTTTGCAAGATCATCTATCTTCTCTTGAGCGCTTTTGCGGAATGGTGGGGATGCAGGTCAATATCAACAAGACTAAGGTTATGATTTTCTCTAATAATAAAAAACAACACCAACATGAATTTTATTACAATGGAAGTGTTCTTGAAGAAGTTGTGGAGTATAAATACCTTGGCATCGATTTCAACAAAAAACTAAGCTGGTCTAGCTGCAGGTATAAAATGATATTAGGTGGGTGGAAGGCTTTTTATGCTCTTCAGAATAGGTGCCATGAAGCAGAGTTGTGGGATTGGAAAACTATTCAAACCTTGTTCGGTCATCTTGTGCTGCCAGTTGTTCTTTATGGGTGTGAATTATGGGCCAGCAACACTACTATAGCACAATGGAAACAAATCAAAGGAACCCAAAAGCGCTTGATCACAGGCAAGTTTAAAATCAAAAGCAATGTTCCATATGATATCATGCTAAGTGAAATGGGGGCTGCTCCTATTGAGGCACTTGCTATGGTTCGCCTTCTAAGTTATCTAAAAAGAATCAAAAAAATGGAAGATGATAGATGGCCTAAAGTGGTCTTTAGTGACACACTATGTCAGCAAAAAAAGACATGGATGCAACAAAACATCAAATGGATGAGTAAATAGAATATTCAATTCAATATGTGCCCCGCAAATAATAATAAAATAAAGGTCTTTGTCATGGAGAAATTCTACAAGAGAAATTGGAGAAGCGAGATCGGAAGGAAGAAATTATATTATATAAATGAGTTCAACCCCACTTGTGATCAACTCCAAAAAGCATACATAGGAGCCAACATTTCTTGGAGGGCTAAAATTCTTATTGCTCAGCTGAGAACCAACTCTCACCAACTTCGTTGTGAGACCGGATGTTGGAAGAGGCCAAAGGAGGCTTGGGAAGAAAGAATTTGCAGATTCTGCAATTCTGGGAAAGTGGAAACTAAACAACACTTTAATTTAGAACGTGAAGCCTACAAGAGTAGTAGAGATAAATTTGCGGACACTATATGTGATAGTTCTTGGCATAACCTATTCAATGAAGAGTACATTGAGCAATTGGGTGGACTCATCATCATCCTACACAAGCAACAAATATTGTTACTTAAGTCTGCTTGAGTTGTCTTGCTGTCCCATAGGCTATTTTTAGCCTCATGGATGTTAATTTTTTATCTATCTATCTCCACACCTGTTTCTATGGCACTTTACAAGTCATTATTATTGACCACGATGATTCTTTTAAAAGGTGGTAAACATAAAGGCCATTGTCATTGGAGTATACATTACGTTTTGTGAATATGTTATATTAAAAAAGGCAGTTCTTAAATGGCAATGTTTTCGGCAGCAATATCGTAACATGGTAGAAAAGATGGAGGAAGCAATATTTTTTATCATCTATGTGTAAAGGTTTGCAGAAAATCTGCTTGTGTTTGAATATGCAAAAATAGGTCTTCATGTTTGATATTTACATACTCTCATTTGTCTTCTTTCCTGTGCATGTTTGAGAGATGAACAATGAGTTCAGTTGAAAAAGAGAAATAGGTATCTTCAAGTAAGAATTTTTTTTAAATGATGAGGGCAAGTAATAAATCAAGCGTCTTTAGGTATGTTGGCGTATACTCATTTCTTAAAAAGCAATAGAAAGGTAGATATCTCTGACTCATTTATTTTTGTCTTTGAGAAATTAAATCATAGTGATTTTAAGTTATTTCAGAGATTATCAAAGAATGTTTTAAAAAAAAAGGGAACTAGTTATAAAAGAATTTGTTCAGCCCTGTCAAGCATCACTGTCAAAGCATTTTTTTTTGGGTTTTACAAGAAAGAAAGTCTCATTGTATTCTTTGTGAAAAAGAAATTCTTGAAGGAGATAGTTTGTTGAATCAAAATGAAGATTGTTATTGACTTACTGCTGTTTGGTTCAGCTATGATTCTAATGGCAATAATGCATTTTTTCTTAAACCTTAAATGATTTAAGGACTTCTTCAAAGCAGTCTCTAAAGTGAAGAATTATTTTCAAATTGCTCTGTTATCCCATAACAAGATTCGAAAGATTTGAGAATACTCTTGAAGGCTAAATTTTATTAAATACAAAATTTTACATGTACTATTTTGAAAGGAAAGACATGGCTGACAGTTTTATAAAGGGAAGACAAATTCGAGTTGTAACTGATTATAAGTTGGTTTTTTCAAACCACTTTTAAGAGGGTTTTCAACAACCCTAACTGGTTCAGTTGGTTCCATTTAACTGAACAATTTTGAAATTCTTCTCTATCAATATAGAGATCTTTTGTAAATAAAAAGTATGAGTTGAAAAAGGAAGAAAGAAGATATATATTTCAGAACAGATTGTAAAGACTAAAAGTCTTATTATAAACTTGTATGCATCTATAAATGTCATACATACACATTTATATGTGTGTATAAGGTTGTAATTACAACACTGATAAAAGGGTTAAATACCCTAAGCAGTAGAAGCTGCTGATTGTAAAAGAGTTGGAATTCAATAAAGAATACAGGTTCATGGAGTGGTTTTTCTCCCTATGACGAAACCATGAGGATTTTCGAGGGTTTTCCACTTGGCACAAAATTGATGTCTCTTCTTTTTGTGAGTTGATACTATTCAGTATGTTTACATTTCAGCACAATTTGATTCTCCACTACTATAAACTATGAATTAAAAATTATTGTAATCAAATTTTGGGATAATTTAATAAGTGTTATGTTTCACCCCCCCCCCCTCTCAGAACCTGATATTTCCAACAATTATTTGGTTAGTAGAAAAATGAGATTCTATTTATAACATTTAATATTAAATTTAGTAAACAGAGAAACAGGTGTCCAACGGAATAGGAGATGATGAAATTTCCTCAATAATATCTGAGATTAGGCTTTTCCTCAAACTGGTTTTCTTATCGGCCCTTCATTTTCAATCCTACGCTGATTAATAGAAACATGTTAATCATTTGTAGCAGTTTCAACATTAACATAAGACCGTCTCAAGTAAATGGTTGTAAGCAATATAATTTGGACTTTTGGAAGTAAATATAATATTGACTAGTAATTGTATTTTAGTGTGCAATGGGTAAGTCAAAGTGGTGTGGGAGGTCAACTAAAAAATGTTACAAGTATCTAAGTTCCATATTTTTATAGAATAGAAAGAGGGAGAGATGTGAATATATAAAGAAGTAAGTATGAAGGAGAGAGAGAGAGAGCTCATACAACTACAAATTTTTGTTCGTATTTTGATGCTCCTTTTTGGCTCATTTCTATTATTACAATATTTAAACTTTGCATTAATCTCAAAATCTCAGAGTACATTAATCTCAATATTTAGGAATTCTCAATCATGTTATTCCTTATAATCTCAAAATCTCTCTGAGAGATACAAATTTAGCTTCACATAATTCCTTGATAAATATATCAATAATATGGTCCTCTATCTTGCAATATTGTAGATAAATCACCTGTTGCTAGATGAGATGTCAGATATATTATTGATGGTAGACTTCAATGTATTTTGTCAGAGCATGAAACACCAGATTCTTGGACAATGAGATGGCATATTGATTGTCACAACGAAGTAAAATAGGTCTTGCATGATGATTCTTGAGGACTGATAGAAAAGCTTATATCCAAGCTATTTCTTTTAGTGCATCATTTGTTATAGTATATTCAACCTCTGTACTAGATAGAGGAATGGTAGATTATTTTTTATTGCATCAAAAACCTCAACTAAGAAAGATAACACAACCTATCCAATCTAAATCTGAATACCCAATAAATAGAAAATCTCCATGAGAGGACTAATAGATACCTATTGATAAAATCCTTGCAAATATCTTAGTATTCTTCCACTAAATTAACATTATTTATTTATTTCAACATTCAAGATATAGTATCTTGTTCTTTAATTAATGTGTGTTTTTTGATGAATAATATCTTTTCTATTAATTAAATTATTAAAGTGACATATTCACTAAAAAAGGGTTGAGGATACAAAGATCACCCCATGAGAGTTCACATGGCAAAGTCAGAAAGCTAACAATTATTCATTAAAAAAACACTTATAAACTCCCCTTAGATGGCTAAAGCAATGCCAGCCGAGGGAGGTGGATCATGATGATCGTCAAAATTCCATACATCAATAGGTTGGTGGGTGGCTCAAGAGGAGTCCACCCATCATCAATAGTATCTTTTTTTTTTCTTCTTTTACCTTCACTTTGGGAGGCGAGATCGCCAAGTCTAGACAAGGGAATGACCACTTCAGATCTCTAGTAGAAAATGGCCATACTAATGTGCAGTTTTGACCTATGGCACTTGTTGTACTATTCTATTTTTCATTTTATTAAAATAGCAAGACGAATGTTTGTGTCTAATAAAAATAGTGAAGGCTTCTAATCCTCATTCAAGGATTTATATAATTGTACATTATTCTCACGTTTAAAGAAATGTAAGAAGATAAGATAGAGGGGAGACAGTTCTAAAGGCTATTATAAAAATATGTCACAAATCCAAAAATTTTGAAACAACATAACATAATTAAGAGCACCACTTTCAATTGGCTACAGTAGAATACAATTTGTAGGCATATATTTCCAAGTGGATGACCACGCCAGGTAAAGCGATAAGGGATGGATTTCATTCTCATAGAAACAGTGGGTGGACGGTGAAATAATTAGGTATATCATATTATCCCCGATCTTCTCTTTAGCTTTTTGGAGACATGGATAACTGATGATGGTGTCAAGTTTAAAGAAAATTATGATGATGGGTTTCATTGCCAAGTCCAATGAAATGGCATCAGCGGAAATATATATTCAACAAATTTGAGTGGCCTCTTCAGCGAGTGGGAAGAGCTCAAATTTTGGCAATTCTTGTAAACATGCAAGTTGGTTATGGTAGACAATTGTGGCCAGCAGCGTTGTGAATGTACATTTTAGAAAACATTTTTTTTTCATTTAAAACTTACTCTTATATAAGGATGTTATCAAATGACTTGTATGTAGTTTGAATATATAATGGAGCATCTTTAACGTTTTCTAATAAACGGTCGAATTCTAACTATTTTATTAATGAGAAAAGTTTTTTCAGCATTCATGTTGTTGGCAGCCATCTTTTAATAATAAAAATAAAAATAAATGTTTACATACTATATATATTAACAAATTAAGTTAATGGATATATGATTTTACTTTACACTTAAAGGGGCTAAGTGGAAAACAAAGAAAAATATAGAAAAGAAAGTTCTAATATCATAGAGACTTCAATTAAGTTATAATATCATGAATTCATTATGAGATACTTAAAAAACTTAGTTCTTAGGATTATTTGCAACAAAAATATCTTTTGTTCATATTATAGAAAATTAAGAACATAATTTTTTAATGAACATTGTACAATATATAGATATAAAATAATAAATATGCAACCAAATGTACATATGTGACTTTTCCTATAAATGCTAGGTTTAGAGGTGAGACAAACTAAAATAATGTCAAGTATCTTAATATTGTGACATGAGACACGAAAATTAAATGACACATAATATGATTATATGAAGAGAAAGTGTTTTGAAAAGGTTCCTAATTCACTAAGTTAAATTAATATGTGAACATGTGTGAAGGTCATAACTATGAACTAGTTTTACACTATACTATGTTAACATTACAATAGAGAAACTAGATTAGAAATACCCATGTTAACACTAACACTCCTATTGGGTGTTATTTACCTAAATAATGATGATGAAATGTAAATCATGTAAGGAAAAAGACCATCTAAAGATTTTGAAAAATCATGTGCCAATATGCAAGGGGTACTTCCAATGTCATAATTCATGGGTCTCTGTCTAAAGTTATATTATCTTATCATGTGTCGTAGTGTTTAGTTACTTGTTCTAGTCAATCATTCAAGCTAGGGAAAAAATTGCTCTTTGTTATCAATTCAAAAATGATTTATTAGGTGTGAAAAGCTTATACAACTGTTGTCAATATTTCAATGTAATCCCCCTCTTACATATTCATAAGTGTCATATAATTCATCATAAATAAACCAAAACTCTAACAATGACATAATATTATCATAGACATCAACATGACAATTAGAATATAATTTTTCTTAGAAATTGATAAATAAACTACCCTAAAATCAACAAAATATATGTACATTATGTGTGGGTGGACCCTATTATCTATAGTGGAAAGCTCACTCCATAGATTTTAAACCCACTTTTCATGGGCTCACATATCTTTTAGGTGGAGTAATAATTGAAGGATGAGAGGTCTCTTAATTAATACATAAAATGAAACAAAAATTTAAAAATAAAATAATGAACTTTAATGAACAATTTTTATAAAGAAAAGTTGACCAAATATCTAACAAAAGATTATCAAAATCTATGATGCATAAAAATGGGAAAAATAAAAATAAAAATAATAATACCTTAAGAAAATTGTGGGCTAGCACTAGAGTAAGATCCATATGGGAAGCACCCATAAACAATTACGAAATCTTAAAACAAAGCTATATGGGTGTAGCTTGTGAACAAGAGTTTAAAAATAAAAGGGTCAAGTCTTAAAAAGTAAAATCCACATGTTGTGAGAGAAGTGATAGTAGACAAAGGGTCTAGTTCATCATTATTTCCCTATCCTATTTCTTAACTTGAAGAGCTAGTTCCAAGAATGTCCAACCATCAAAATTATCGTGTTGCCCTCTTCTCATCAAGGATATCATCGCAAGTGACATTCGTGAGAAACCTTTGGAAGTCATCCTAAAGTATTATCTCAAGTTGATCATCCAATAGTTATTGGTGGAATCCAAGTTGGTGGAGCTTCCATATTGTTGGAAGGATATCCTTGATAGTATGAAGGCACAACCAAGCTTTGAGGCGAAGAGATTTGAGATGGTGATCGCTAGCTAGGTAGAAGTAAGAAGTTGGGTCTCAACTTCGCAAAAGTCTACAGATTGAGATTGTACTCCTTTAGAAACATGTATTTATTTTAGGCTTAGGCACTCGATCCTAGATTTAAAAAATGGGCACCCATTTTTTTGAAAATCGAGTACCCATTTTTTATTTTTAGAAAATGAGTACCCATTTTTGAAAACATAAAAAAATTGTATGTTTTAGAAATGGGTACCCATTTCTAAAAATTTAAAATCTTATTTTTTGTGAGAATTTTGTATGCCAATTTGACATTTTCAAAAGAGGTACCTATTTTTTGAATTTCAAATAATGAGTAGAGTATGTGCAGGATCATGGTCAACCAAACTATGGCCTTAAGTGGCAGTGAAAATCTAGAAAATCAGGGTTATGTCAACTTGACACATAATTTTAAAGTGGTTCTGGACTTTATATCAAAATGTTGTAAAAAAATAATTTGTAAGAAATTGAATGTAGTTTCTAAACTACTAGGCCTTATCTAGAGAAAAAAAATAATTGATTGGTCAAAAGTTTGGATTTTAATGCAGTACTACAAAATTTTTAGGGTGAAAATAAAAAGTAGGTGTATGTCTGACCACCTTAATCAAAATCAAATGATAATTTTTTTAAATATAATTATAGATATAAAATTAGATTCATGCCCGGATGTGACATATATTTTTGGCTATTTTTATTCCAAATAAATAATTAAATATGAATTTTCTACTAAAACTTTTTTAGAAAAAAAACTCCCATGTCTAAAACCTTAACTATTAGAAAAATTTACCAAACTTTTTTAAAAAAAAAATTTCTTATACTAGGCGAAGCATAGAATGTGACACAACTTTTGGATTTAAAAAATGTTATACAGTTTGAAAGTTATAGCTATTTTTCAATCAGTATGTCAATAAGCACTTTACAATGATCTTCATTGAAAATTAACTAATAAATACTTATTGAACTCAGAATTTGACAACAATTATATCGATGGAATCTCGAGAGTATTATAAAAAAGTCATTTTTGTTTCATTCAATTTTGATGAAAATAATGTTGTCAGATGGGTACCCAAAGTTTGAGTGTCAGTGAAACCCTTCTCAGACATGTTTTTTGGGTTGACCAAATATGCTTGGTAAATACCAAGGCTAATCGGATACCCAAATTCAAATCGGGTATCCAATCAGGTCCAAGATTTTTCAATTGAAATTTGGAGGAAAGTTTGAGAGGAAATAAATTTAAGAGGGAAACTTTAGAGTGTTTTACAGGGAAATTTATTTGGGGGAAGTGTGGACATTGATATTATTATTATATTATAGTAATATTTATAATAATTATTATTAAATATAATATAGTTATAAATATAATAATAATAATTATAACTAAATATAATATAGTAATATATATTATAAATATTATTATTATTAAATATATATAGTAATACTATATGACTATTAATATATATAACAATATATATGGTTATTATTAAGATTAAATCTATAATCTAGTAACATATATGATTATTATTGTTATATAATCTAATAATATATTATTGTTATATTAAAATATACAATATTATATTATTATTAAATACAATATTTTCATAAAATGCATCAAAAGAGGTCATAGGTTAACCTATGACCCCTTTCAACACATTCCCAATGGGTCTGTAGGGGTCCTAGGGATATACATTGTCAAGAAAAGTGTCGAGAGGGGTCATAGATTAACCTATGACCCCTCTCGAAGCATTGGAACCAACCAAATGCATTCCTAGCCTAGGGAGATAGGTTGAGATGAAATATGTAAAGAGGGGTCATAGGACATCCTATAGCCCCTTTCGACCCATATAAATAATTATAATATGTTCTTAGCGGTCCTAGAACCCCTAGAGACATATGTCATCATAGAATGTGTCGAAAGGGCTTTCGACTGATATAAATAATTATAGTATGTCCATAGGGGTCTTAGGACCCCTAGAGACATATGTTGTAATAAAATCTATTGAAAGGGGTCATAGGTCATCCTATTGCCCCTTTCAACCCATATAAATGATTCTAATATGTCCGTAGGGGTCTTAGGAACCCTAGAGACATTTGTTGTAAAAAAATGTGTTGAAAGGGGTCATAGATCATCCTATGGCCCCTTTTGACCCATATAAATGATTCTAATATGTCCCTAGGGGTCCTAGGGTCCATAGAGACATATGTTGTAATAAAATATGTCAAAACGAGGCATAGGTCATCCTATGGCCCCTTTCGACTCATATAAACAATTGTAATATGTCCCTAGGGGTGCTAGGACCCCTAGAGACATATGTCGTCATGGAATGTGTCAAAAGGGGTCATACGTAATCCTATTGCCCCTTTTGACCCATATAAATGATTCTAATATGTCACTAAAAAGGGGCCATACGATAACCTATGACCCCTTTTGACCCATATAAAAAATTATAATATGTCACTAGGGATCCTAAGACCTCTAGAGACATGTTGTAATAAAATGTGTCAAAAGGGGCATAGGTCATCCTATGGCCCCATTCGACCCATATAAACAATTCTAATATGTCCCTAGGGATTCTAGGACCCCTAGAGACATATGTCATAATGAAATATATCGAAAGGGGTCATAGGTCATCCTTTGACATCTTTCAATCCATATAAACTATTATAATATGCCCCTAGGGGTCCTAAGACACTTAGAGACATATGTCATTATGGAATGTGTCAAAAGAGGTCATAGGTCATCCTATGGCCTCTTTTGACCCATATAAATGATTGTAATATGTCCCTACGGGTCCTAAGAACACTAGAAACATATGTCATCATGGAATGTGTCGAAAGGGGTCATAGGTCAACCTATGGCCCCTTTCAACCCATATAAATAATTATAATATACTTATATGTCCCTAGGGATGCTAAGACCCCTAGCAACATATGTCATCATGGAATGTATCAAAAGGGGTCATAGGTCATCCTATGGCCCCTTTCAACCTATATAAATGATTTTAATATGTCCCTAGGGATCCTAGGACTCCTAGTGACATATGTCATTATGGAATGTGTCTAAAGGGGTTATAGGTTATCCTATGGACCCTTTCGACCCATATAAATGATTGTAATATGTCCCTAGGGGTCTTAGGGCCCTTAGAGACATATGTTGTAATAAAATGTGTTGAAAGGGGTCATGGGTCATCCTATGATCCCTTTCCACTCATATAAATAATTTTAGTATGTCCCTAGGGGTCCTAGGACCCCTAAAGAAATATGTTGTAATAAAATATTTTGAAAAGGGTCATAGGTCATCCTATGGCCCCTTTCGACTCATATAAATAATTCTAATATGTCTCTAGGGGTCCTAGGATCCCTAGTGCATATGTCATCATGGAATGTGTCAAAAGGGGTCATAGATCATCCTATGGCCCCTTTCGACCCATATAAATGATTGTAATATGTCCCTAGGGGTCCTAGGACCCCTAGAGACTTATGTCATTATGGAATGTGTCAAAAGGGGTCATAGGTTATCGTATGGCCCCTTTCAACCCATATAAATGATTCTAATATGTGCCTAGGGGTTCTAGGACACTTAGAGGCATATGTCATCATGTAATGTGTTGAAAGGGTCCATAGGCCATCCTATGGTCCCTTTCGACCCATATGAATGATTGTAATATGTCCCTAGTGGTCCTAGGACCCCTAGTGACATATGTCATAATGAATTGTGTTGAAAGGGGTCATAGGTCATCCTATGGCCCCTTTCGACCCATATAAATGATTGTAATATTTCCTTAGGGGTCATAGGGCCCCTAGAGACATATGTCATCATGGAATGTGTCAAAAAGGATCATAGGTCATCCTATGGCAACTTTTGAACCACATAAATAGCTGTAATATGTCCCTAGTGATCCTAGGACCCCTAGCTACATATGTTGTAATAAAATATGTTGAAAGTGGTTAGAGGTCATCCTATGGCCCCTTTTGACCTATATAAATGATTCTAATATGTCCCTAAGGGTTCTAGGATGTCTATCGGCATATGTCATCATGGAATGTGTCAAAAGGGGTCATAGGTCATCCTATGTTTCCTTTCAACCCATATAAACGATTCTAATATGTCCCTAGGAGTCCTAGGACCCCTCGCATCATATGTAGTCATGGAATGTGTTGTTTGCGGTCATAGGTCATCCTATGGCCCCTTTCAACCCATCTAAATGATTGCAATATGTCCTTAGGGATCTTAGGACCCCTAGAGACATATGTCATCATGGACTGTGTCAAAAGGGGTCATAGGTCATCCTGTAGCCCATTTCTACACATATTAACTATTGTAATATGTCCCTAAGGGTCATAGGACCCCTACAGACATATGTTATAATAAAATGTGTCTAAAGAGGTCATAGGTCATCCTATGGCCGCTTTCGACCCATATAAATGATTGTAATATGTCCCTAGGAGTCCTAGGACCCCTAGAGACATATGTCATCATGGAATGTGTCAAAAGGGGTCATAGCTCATCCTATGGCCCCTTTCAACCCACATAAATGATTCTAATATGTTTTCAGGGGTCCAAGGACCCGTAGAGACATATGTCATCTTAGAATGTGTCGAAAGGGGCCATAGGTCATCCTATGGCCCCTTTCAACTTATATAAATGATTATAATATGTCCCTAGGTGTCCTAAGGCCACTAGAGACATATGTCATCATGAAATGTGTCAAAAGGGGTCATAGGTCACCTATGGCCCATTTTGACACATATAAATGATTGTAATATGTCCCTAGGGGTCCTAGGACCCTTAGAGACATATGTTGTAATAAAATGTGTCGAAAGGGGTTATAGATCATCCTATGGCCCCTTTTGACTCATATAAATGATTCCAATATGTCCATAGGGGTCCTAGGACCCCTAGCAACATATGTCATCATGGAATGTGTCTAAAGGGGTCATTGGTCATCCTATGGCCCCTTTTGACCCATATAAATGATTCTCATATGTCCCTAGGGATCCTAGGACCCCTAGAGACATATGTCATCATGGAATGTGTCAAAAGGGGTCATAGGTCATCTTGTGGCCCCTTTCGACCCATATAAATGATTCTAATATGTCCCTAGGGGTCCTAAGACCCCTAGAGACATATGTCATCATATAATGTTTTGAAAGGGATCATAGGTCATCCTATATCCCCTTTCAACCCATATAAATGATTGTAATATGTCCCTAGGGGTCCTAGGACCCCTAGAGACATATGTTGTCATTGAATATGTCAAAAGGGGTCATAGGTCATCCTATGGCCCATTTCGACCCATATAAACGATTGTAATATGCCCCTGGGTGTCCTAAGACCCCTAGAGACATATGTCATCATGGAATGTGTCAAAAGTTTAGACCCATATAAATGATTGTAATATGTCCCTAGGAGTCCTAGGACCCCTAGAGACAAATTTCATCATGAAATGTGTCGTAAGGGGTCATAGGTCATCGTATGGCCCCTTTCGACCCATATAAATGATTTTAATAATAAGAAGAACAATATTATATGTTGTTATAGTAACAAATGAAAATAATATAGTAAAAATAATAATAATATAATATAATAATCATATATATATATTAATATATATTATATTTATAGATTATAATGATAATAATAACATAATACATATATAATATATTACTTTATTATATTTAATAATAATATATTAAAAATAATAGTAATATAATATAATAATAACATATATTATTATATTTAATAATAATATAATATAATAATACATTATAAGGTAATACATAACTCATAACTCATATATTTTGGTAATTCATAACTCATTACTCACTAATAATAAATAGTAATTCATTTTTCCTTCCAATTTTTGGATGGCAATATCAGATATCCGATTTCAAATCAGATATCTGATCCGAAATCGAATATCTGATATTTATTGGCATAATTTTCCCAAAATATTCCCTGTCATTGCAAACCCGAAAACATCACTTTTTGTGGGCCTTTTTCATGGGTTTTAGGAAATATCACGTTTTGGGGCCCAAATAATCGATAAAATTTTGATAATATATCCCTAGGTGTCCAATATTGTCATCTAAATGGGGAGTAGCAGTCATCGAAAGGCTAAACACAAAAGGAAGGTATCCAATGAAGACATTGCAGCATATAGGGAAATGGATAAAATAGAATACTGAAGGAAAAGGCAAGGTATGTTAAATGTGAGTCAAGTGGACGATGAATTAGTCAAATATGAAATCATAGAGTTAGATAATGAATATGTGCAATTGGAAAATGAAAATGTACCAATTGAAAATGATATTGTTAGAATTAAAAATTTAGAGAATGAAAATTTGGAGGATGAAATGCTACCTAGTCATAATGTAAATTGCATGATTGACCATGCTGAACATGACAATGCATAGAAACCAAATGCACATGAACCTTACATATCTCCTAATTATAATTTCCATGAAGGTTCTAGAACAAAAAATGGATAATTGAAATCGATGAAATGATTATTACCAATTTGGAAGGGAAAAGATTAGAAAGAACCATTTAGTTATGAGTTTCAAGACTATATAAGATGTTTTCTGGCAACAAGATAGTGGTGAAGCAATGTCAACTTTTTATGCACTTATTAAAGATGTAAAAGATGAGACCTATGCTTTCCAAATTGAAGATTCGTGTCAATAAAAAGTTGGAAAGAAATTCCATTATTGTGAAGAATCTTTTCAGTGCTCTCAATAGCATTGGGAAAAATAGTAGGGAGAAGGATAGGAGAGCTTCTTGAAGGGTTATTACAACCTCTTTGGTAAGTCATCATTTGAGAAAGGGTATATATATGACACAAACTTGTATTGAATTGAACCTAAATTGTACTACTTTGATAAGAGCACTTAGTTGACAAGAGAGAATTGATGATCCTATTCAAAATGAAACATGAGCTTTTGATGGGAGACTTCCACATTCTGATAAGAAGCTATTAGATAATGTGACGAAAGAAATTACACAATTTTGGAACTCTAGTTCATGAGTATCACCTAATGCTAAAAACATGTTAATGTTGAGAATTGGCATTAGAGACCGCATGCCACATCCTAAACACTATTTGGAGGTAAGTCAAACTATATTGTTCAAATAATTTAGAGAGATTCATCCAAGTCTTCATATATCACAAGGGGCTTTTGAATCTTTGAATCCATTTTATTGTGTGCCACTTAAAATTTGAAATGCATATTGTTGCAAATATCATGTTGAGTTTTCTATGCACCATGAACTATTATGCTCCATCTATTCTACTTTGCATAGTAAAGAAATGTTGGAGAATTTTGGTTCTAGTGGGCTTCCAAAATCATCAAGAGACTTGCTAGATCAATTTTTATATCGTAGAGTTGATGGCTATTTCTTTTATAGAAATGCTTTCTTAAATGAGAATTTTTCAAAATGTGGTGGCTTATCCAAGTTTGACACATGTGTCCATGAGGGGTGTGAACAAGATTTTGGAAAGACAATAGTAAAAAAAAAGGTATACGAAATGGTGAAATACACATTGAAGAGTGGGGGTGAGGGCTCTAGATGTGAATTGGTTGCAAAAGAAACCAATGTGGCTAATTTTATTTCAGATTTCATGGAAAATATTTTTTGCCAGTATGCAAGACATGACTTCACAGGTCTTAGTGGTTGGATCAACAATTTAGAATGTGAAAGGAGACTTTTCCCATTGGCACTATTATATTAGTTGTTGATTTTGCTAAGAAATACACATTGCAACCTCAAAATGAGACACAATCTCAATATTACAACTCCATTCAAATTAATATTTTCGTCAACATAACATATAGATGTGCCCCTAATAGTGTGGAAGATAATCCAAAGATTATTAGAGAGTATCATTTTTGTATGAGTGATGATAGATCTCACTCTCACGAGTTCGTGCAACATTGTTTCAAGAATTATTTTGATTTCTTATAGAAGCATGCAATTGCTATGGATAGACATGTCATTTGGTCAGATAACTATACAGATCAATTCAAGAATGCTCACATGTTTTATTGGTTGTGTAAGATGTACGTAGAGAGGGGGGTGCCTCATATTTGGAGTTTTTTTGAGTCCAGCCATGGGAAAGGGGAACATGATGGAGTAGGGGCATGTGTGAAGAGAGTTCTAGTTAAGGAGTAATTGAAGATTTCAGCAGCAGAGCTTCTTGATGCTCGTAGTATTGTTGATTGGTATAGTTTAACATTATCACAAGGGGGGACTCTTGATTCAGTGGTACATAGGTTCTTTTGGTTGGTTGAAGAAGGGTCTATAGGTGATAGATTAGATTGTGCTATAGTGAGAGACTCATAAAAAATGCATTCATTCCGGAGCTCTGATTCTAATACATGGATAATTTGGACACGACAACTAGCTTGCTTTTGTCATAGTTGTTTTCAGTGCGATTAGGATCAGTGTGAGTCAAGTGAGTGGGTTGACACATGGGCTCCACATTATCTTACTCCATTGTCTATCATACCCTCTATCAAAAATGATGACATGGAAAGTTCACTTGAGCATAACCATCTATCAGTTCTTCTTTAGCTAGGACATGTCTTTGCATTGGTTGCACCATAGGGGAATGATGAGAAATCTGATTATTGGTTAGCACATTGTGTAAGAGGTAAATAAAAATTTGTATAATTGATCACAGATGATGATGGATTCACATATTCTACTAGTTCATTGGTTGTCACTGGAACATGGCTATGGACATACATGCTTAGAAGGAATGGAATTCCTACATTCGAAGACTATTAGAAGCAAAAAACAATTCTCATATATTTGCATCTTATTATAGCAACAAATGTAAATTTGTTGAAGCATCAAGGAAGACCAAAAGTAAAATAACTTTTTACTATTACTAATGTTGATCATGAAGCCCTGCTGGAGACCATAAAATAGAGAGAGGACTCTACTAGAACACTCAACTAGGTATATTTACTTCTTATGTTATTTTCTTCATAATGATTCAGTGAACCGATGATTATCTTGTTTAATACAATGAGTTACTAATATTTTTTATGATATTGGAATGTAGGTACATCATGAAGAGTGGGGGGGGCGGGGGGGGGGGGGGGGGGGGGGGGGGGGTGTTGGGGAGAATTCTTAAGATTTATGATGTATTATGATGTAAAATTCGAAGTTTTTTTGTATATGGCTTTTGTAATAATGAAAAAGATAGGTTAAATTAGTTACACATTCTAATTTTTATTTTGGTAGGTTGTTTATAAGGAAAGATAATTGCTTGTGGATATTTTATTACAAGTTTGGCTTTTTTCTAATTTGACATAGAGCTGACATTATGATTATTAAAACAATTTTTATCAAACTAATCAAAGAAGACAAATCCAAAAAATATGGATGAACAATTAGAATACTTAATTCCTTAAAAAGTAATTTGGCGAAGGTGTCGATAAATTTGAATACTTATTCGCAATGAGGCATTGAAACAAGAAGTGATTTTTATGATGCTAATATTGTGTAAGCCTTTTACTACAAGTCTTATCAATGCATTTCATTATTTTTTATGGTGTGAGGTTTCCATTGTATATTTTACTCATTATTTTATTCTGATAATGTGATCTTGTATATTGTCAAAGTTGAACCCTTGTATATTGTCAACATTTGGGACTGAATCAACATGTTGCATTTGATCCTCTCCATAATCATCTTCATATTCAAGTGCTAGTTTGAATGGTGACTCCTCCCTTGACTTGAGCTAGGAAAAATGCCTAATTTCATAGCCTCTTGAAAGCACAAACTTTAAGCTTGATTTGCTTGTTTCTATAGTGTTTCTCATTTTTTTTGGTTCATCATGGGTACCATGCATTATTACAACCATGCAAATTCTTCCTCCATTGGCAAAAAGTGTGACAACAATGCTTACCAAATTGATTTGTCCCCTTATATTAACTTATCTCCTATATTTAATTTTTTTGACTTGTATTCTTTCAAAGGTACTTTTTCAACCGATGTGGATCTAGGTACACTTGATGAACCTAAGGAGGAGTTAAAGAAAGTCATACCACCTATGCCTAAACTAGTGGTGGAAACTATTTTAGACAAGAGGATCAATAAGAAAACAAGGAGGAAAACATATTATGAGTATCTAGTACAGTGGAAGGGGCAAACAATAGTAGATGCCACTTGGTTGACTCAGAAGACTCTTAAGGCCTATGGCATTGAACCTTCACTTCTCAACACTCTAGAGACCGGAGTTTCTTTTATGCAGGGGAGAATGGTGCAGAGCACCTAATTTTTCTTTTCTTTTCTTGATGTAATAAGGTCCACGGATAGATCTAATGATCTCCCTATGACTATCCTCTTTTGTAATGGACACAAGACCCCATGGTGCAACTATAAGCCTGGGGCATCAATTGGTCCAATAAAGTGGATTTTTAGTTATTTCTATGTTTTCTAAGCAGTCTAGGTGTCTAGAACACTTGTAGGGTCCCTAGGAGTTTGTGGAATCCATTTACAAGAAAATTTGCAATAAAAGTAGTCTTAGCGCAAAAATTGCAAAAATTGCAAAAAGTTGCTTAGCAACTTTTGCATTTTTCTTGACAACTTTTCAAAATAAAACTCCTAATGGCTAAAACTAACCATAGGTTGGTTTAATCAGTTGCAAATAGCCTATAAAGGCTCTAAACATTTGAAGATGTAGATAGATTGAAAAAACACATTGTACTTGCTCTCAAATCAATAAAAACTTGTTGGTTCCAGTGCATTTTTTCTGCTTTCTCACCTACAATACGGAACCAAATGGTTGAAGGGTGAACTTTTTGCATTGATAAGTTGGAACTATTCATTTAGAAGATCTTGATTTTGGTTTGAAGTTCCTATCAATCATTTTGCAAAAGATATCCTTTTTTCTTGGTTGTTGGTTTGAGAAACTCTTCAAATCAAGGTTTGGTCACAAAATTGACCCTAACTTGATTCTCCACTAGTGGATTTATTTCCATTTTGGCATGGAGCAATTTAGGGATGTACTTTATCATATTTTGGAATTTTTGGAGCAGGAGTTTGCATTGGTGAATTTTGAGAGCAAGCCCTAGGTCAAATATCTCTATGTATTTGACCCTATTTTGGAGGAATTTGAGTGGCTAGGATGGTGGAAAGAGTTTGAGGACTTGGTGTAAAAATAAAGTACCCTTATCTAAGTTTGAGGCCTCCATGTCAATTTGATAATTTCACCATGTAGGGACTCATATAGGGGATGTTCCATTTATTTTGCAAGGCCATGACCCCTAAAACTTGGAATCTCAAAAATAGGAGGTATTCTTGGATATTGTAGAGGATCAACATGCCTAGAGCTTGGAAATTAATTTTTGAGGGCCTCCACTTTAATGGATTGGTTCATTGATTAGGAACACAAAGTGGTTGGGTCTTTACCTCTTGAAATTGAGAAAATTGCAATCTCATCTACTCTTCTTTTATAGTTATCTCTCTTGCAAGATATTTGTCATACTTCCTTTGTTGCTAATCCATTTTCTGTTGATCTTGGTAAGCACACTCATCATTATGCATGTAATACTCTTGTTGTCCATCAATACTCCTCATCTCCTCTTATGTTATCAACATGTGGGGGATAGTTCATAAAAGTTCATAGGTGCACCACATCAATAAAAGTTCATGAAAATAACATTCTATGACATTAAAGGTTGATACTCCATTTTCACACACTCTTTAGCACCTCCAAATGAGGTATTCATTAATATGGTGATTTAACATCACTAAAAAATGTTGAGCTCTTAGGCCCAACCCTTCAAACAAGAGTAAAATCGACAAGAATCCATTTGCATGTAGACTCAAGCCTCCCCAAATGAACTAGTCATTACCAAGGTGGTTCAACATCACCCATTAGTGTTGAACCCTTAGGCCCACACTTCCAACTGAGAGGAAAACCATTTCTTAGTCCAATAACATTAATGAAATACAAGGTTTTTGATCATTCACATACCTAGTACATCTAATAAAAAGAGATTTCAAGAATGCATGACATGTTTCCAAATGCATATCCATAAAAATGCACAAAAATGAAATTCTACAATATTAAAGGATGCTAGTTCCTTTGCACACACCCTTTAGCATCTCTAGAAGAGCTAGTGATTTTTGTGTGGATTCAATATCACCCAAACATGTTGAACCCTTAGGCCCACCCATTTGAATTAGTAGGAAAATTGATTGGTTATCAAACAATGCTCATGCTAAGAAAGCTTGTTAATCGATCACATACCAACCAGATCTCATAAATAAAAAATCAAGTAATGCATACATGAGGTATGCACAATCACTAACCATTGCATGCACTTTTTTATCACATCAATACATGGAACACTGGTATAGAGCACCTACTATTTTTCTTTTCTTGATGTAATAAGGTCTAGGGATAGATCCAATGATCTCCCTATGACCATCCACATTTGTAATGGACACAAGACCCCATGGTGCAACTATAAGCCTCGGGCATCAATTGGTCCAATAAAATGCATTTTTGGTAAATTCCATGTTTTCTAGGAAAGTCTAGGTGTTTAGAACATTAGTAGGGTCCCTAGGAGTTTTTAGAGTCCATTTGCAAACAAATTTGCAATAAAAGTTGTCTTAGCGCAAAAAATTGCAAAAAGTTGCTTAGCAACTTTTGCAATTTTCTTGACAACTTTTCAAAATGTAACACCTAATGGCTAGAATTTCCCATAGGTTGGTTGAATCAGTTGTAAATAGCCTATATAGGCTCTGAGCATTCAAAGAAGGAGATAGATTGAAGAAACACATTGTACTTGCTCTCAAATCAATAAAGAACTTGTTGTTTCTAGTTCATATTTTTGATTTTCCATTTGCAGTACAAAACCAAATGGTTGAAGGGTGAACTTTTTGCATTGATAAGTTGGCACTTTTAATTATAATATTTTGGTTTTGGTTTTAAGTCCCTGTCAATCATTTTGCAAAATTTATTCAATTTCCAAATACACATCCATAAAAGTGTATCAAAATAACATTCTACGACATTAAAGGATCACCACAACATAACTTTGAAACCGTTAATCTTGGCATCGAATCATTAGTGTCATTAGCTCTAGGTAGGTGGGTGAACCCAAGTGAGACCTTTGTTTCAGCCACGGAGACCATCCATCATCTGCGACCACCCCATACCGAGGAGTCTCCAAGGTGCTCTAAGTGCATTTCGAGGTTGATCTTCTGAGAGTCATAACTTGGAGCTTGTGAGGGCTATCGATGAAATGTCAAATTCTACAAGACAGTGATGCCAAGGTCTAAAATAACCTATCTCATTTTTGAGAGATCACATTCTATTTGGATTCGACACAATGATCTCGTTCGATGCCAAAACTCACAGTATGCCTCAGTTCATAGGTGCACCATAGTATAACTTTGAAACTACTGGTCTTGGCATCGAATTGTCAGTGCCATTAGCTTCGGATGGGCGAGTGAACCCTAGTGACACCCTTATTTCGAACACAGAGACCCTCCATCATCCATGGCCACCCCATAGTGAGGAGTCTCCAAGGTGCTCTAAGTGCGTTTCGAGGTTGATCTTCTGAGGGCCATAACTTAGAGCTTGTGAGGGCTATCACTGAACTATTGAATGCTATAAGACGGTGATGTTGAGGCCTAAAATAACTTATCTCATTTTTGAGAGATCACATTCCATTTGGATTCAGCATAGCAATCTTGCTCGATGCCAAAACTCGTAGTGTGCCTCAGTTCATAGGTCCACCATAGCATAACTTTGAAACCAATAATATTGGCATCAAATCGTTAGCACCATTAGCTCTAGATGGGCAAGTGAACCCTAGTGATACCCTTATTCCAACCATGAAGACCATCCATCATCTGCAGCCACCCCGTACTGAGGAGTCTCTAAGGTTCTCTAAGTGCATTTCGAGGTCGATCTTTCGAGGGCCATAACTTGGAGCTTGTGAGGGATATTGATGAACCACTAAATGCTACAAGATGATGATTCTAAGGACTAAAATAACCTATCTCATTTTCAAGAGATCACATTCCATTTGGATTGGGCACATCAATCTCACTCGATGCCAAAACTCATAGTGTGCCTCAGTTCATAGGTGTACCATAGTGTAACTTTGAAACCACTGATCTTGACATCAAATTGTCAGTTCCATTAGCTCTGGATGGGCGGGTGAACCCTAGTGACACCTTTTTTCTTGCCATGGAGACCGTCCATTGTTTGTAGCCACCCTGTACCAAGGAGTCTCCAAGATGCTCTAAGTGCATTTCGAGGTCAATCTGACGAGGGTCATAACTCAAACCTCGTGAGGGCTATTGATGAACAACAAAATGCTACAAGATGATGATGATAAGGTCTAAAATAACCTATCTCATTTTTCAGAGATCACATTCCATTTGGATTTGAAACAACGATCTCGCTCGATGCCAAAACTCATAGTGTGCAGGTCAGTTCATAGGTGCACCACAGCGTAACTTTGAAATCGTTGATCTTGAAATCGAATCGTTAGTACCATTAGCTCTAGATGGGTAGGTGAACCCTAGTGACACCATTTTTTATGCCATGGAGACCCTCCATCATCTGCGGCCACCCCATACTGAGGAGTGTCTAAGGTGCTCTAAGTGCGTTTCGAGGTTGATCTTCTAAGGGTCATAACTCAGAGCTTGTGAGGGCTATTGATGAATCGTCGAATGCTACAGGATGGTGATTCCAAGGCCTAAAATAATGTATCTCATTTTTGAGAGATCACCTTTCATTTGGATTTGGCGCATCAATCTCGCTCGATGCCAAAACTTGTAGTGTGCCTTAGTTCATAGGTGCACCACAGTGTAACTTTGAAACCGCTAATCTTGGCATCGAATCGTTAGCGCCATTAGCTCTGGATGGGTGGGTGAACTTTAGTGACACTCTTTTTTTGGCCATGGAGACCATCCATCATCCACAGCCACCTTGTACTAAGGAGTCTCCAAGGTGCTCTAAGTGCATTTCAAGGTCGATCTTCCAAGGGTCATAAATCAGAGCTCGTGAGAGCTATCGATGAACTGTTGAATGCTACAGGATGATGATGTCAAGGCCTAAAATAACCTATCTCATTTTTGGATTTGGCATAGTGATCTTGATCGATGCCAAAACTCATAGTGTGCCTCAGTTCATAGGTGCACCACATCATAACTTTGAAACTGTTGATCTTGAGATTGAATTGTCAAGGCCATTAGCTCTGGATGGGTGAGTGAACCCTAGTGATACCCTTGTTCTATCCATGGAGACCATCCATCGTTTGTGGCCACCCTATACTAAGGAGACTCCAAGGTGCTCTAAGTGCGTTTCGAGGTTGATCTTCTGAGGGCCATAACTTGGAGCTCGTGAGGGCTATCAATGAACCATAAAATGCTATAGAAAAATGAGCTGTAACTTTTTCTTGTAAAGTGAAAATGAGTGCAAAGAGTCAATTAGGGGTTTGAGCACCATCATACAAGTTCGGAAACACCTATATAAGGTGTGAAATGATAACATGCATTAATAAAGCCAGTTTTGTTAAGTAGATCATTATGGGTAATCTAATCAATGTGAGAAATGTATAGATGTTATTCATATGGATATGTTATTGGGGAAGCAAGTTAAAAAGGTTTCATCCAATCAAGTCTCTTAAGTTGGGATATTTTGAGGTTATGTTGAAATTGAAAAGTTGTAGTATGAGGATAGTAACAGAATGAAGTGCTAGTTATCAAAGATTATGAGTCTAGGAATGAGTTCATGGTTGGGAATAGAATCCATGGTTGAGGAGTGAAGTCCTTAAAAGTGTTGAGATTAGATTTGAAGCCAAGAGTTAGTTTCAAGGTTGAAGGTGGAGTTTAAAATTAGATTTGGGGTTATGTGAACCTTGTGTAGGAGGTTAACAAGTGTGTTTATGTCATGATAGCACTTCAAATTAAACATTGCATCCAAATTTGATAATAAATGTTGTTAAAATGTTATTCATAAAATATTGCATTTGAATAGAATATAAAAAGCATAATCAAAATTAATGATATTCCATAAACATGAACAATACACATGATCCACAATAAATTGAACAATACTACATACTAAATTAATATGTATATCATTGTGCACATAAATGAAAAAAATATATATCAAAATACATGTATCCATAGACTCATTACACAAATATATATCAAATATCATGTATCCATAGAAAAAGTACACAAATATATATCAAAATACATAGATCCATATACAAAATGTGGTTGATCATGCCATTGGAATGTGTATAATATTTGTTGGTGTAAATAAGTATTTACTTATTACACTTACTTAAGTTTTACTTATGTTAATGCATTATTTTATTATTATTTTAGGTGAGACACTTAGGAGTTTGTGAACTCTCATTGAGTTACGCAACTCTAATTAGGCACATGGTGTCTACAACACAGGAGTATGCATCATTTACTTAGTTGTCATGGTGACAACACAGTTTTCCGCACTCCTCATTTAGCACATGTTGTCTACTCCACTGATTTCCGCGCTACACCATTGTAGTCTTATCCTCACATCATCGCACTTATTCCCGTGCTTCATGGAGGATAATCCATATCTGGTGGACATGTGCCTGGTTGTATGACATGTCATGGTGCTAACTTCTAGGCATTCTAGAAGCTCTCCTGAGGCCTTTATATTCAGGCACTCCTAGTGTACTCAGAATATGTTGGTTTTATCCATTATTGAATGAATATCATCATTCTGATCATACTTTGACATTTGGTCTACTGTGTGCTATTGTTGAGTTCTTTTGTTCTTGGGTGAATTCTGGCCTAAGCCAAATTCTTACATGGTATCAGAGCTGAGGAGGATTCTCATCACGTAGCCATTTGAGACCTTTCATGCTTCAGCACATCAATTCTGGAGGATCCGCAAAAATTGGGAGCATCTAGAGCTAGATCTGACCTCTCCATTGCGTCCGAAGCACTGAATCGGTGAAGATCGACTATAAATTTGCCTATCTTGGGTGAAAGTTGATCGTGAGGCAAAATTTTTTTGCAAACCGGCACCCAAAGGCACCAATTTGCAAATTGGGTATGATCGTTTTAATAGATCTAATAATTTATTTTATTTTCAGAATCTAGTTCTCTGCATCAATTTTCTGTTATATTTTCGAAATTTTAAATTGAAAAGGCAGAGAAATTTTTTTTTCCAAACCGGGTAGTGACACCTCAGCTCGGCGGTATATATTTGTGGTGGAGTTTTATATTATCATAGGAATTATTTATTTATAGTACCGGCTTGGCCTCTGCAAATTTGGCCTTATTGCGCTGGTCACCACAGACTCTAAATGACAATACACCGGTGGCAACATCTTAAACCCACCGGTGATACCCACCAACCATCGGCGGGAGCTTTACATTTGGCGACCAGGCCCAAAGTCCGTCGGACTTTTCACTGGCTTAACATTTTGTGGGAGTTTCATTTTATAAAGCACATATTGCACTTTCCCACCGGTTGTGGGACTAATTCCCACATTCCTGGTGGTACACTTTGCAAATTTTAGTGACACATAAAAAATTTGACGTCCATAATCTGTAGTCCTGCCCGCTGCTCCATGCGACTACGCCATGCAGCGCAGTTTGAATCATCCTCATCAGCGCACAATCAGCATTGACTATACAGTGCACACGTCATCGCCAGTCAGCAATCTAACTGTGCATATAGTCAGCCTACCAGTAGAGACACTGTCACCTGAACACGTGGAATACCATCATCATCCAACTCAGACATCCACGTTAGAATTTTCTGTACAATCCGTACAGTACGGAACTCCAAGTCAGCAGCCACGTCAGCTAGTGGGCCAGTTTTCTGCTAACATCATCATTTTGATGACCTAAAAATTGACGCCTGGTTGGACGTCATCGCAGGCCATTTTATAATTGCAGCGATGGCTGTATGACCTTCAAATTTAACCCCATCTTTTGCTGGTGCAACCCCTCACCAAATTGATTTTGGTTTTGGTAGTCTGACTTCAAGAGGCCATAACTCGCACATCCGGACTCCAAATCAGTTGCAATTTTTTTGAAATTAGGTAAAAAAATTTATATTTTTCAGTGGTGCAGCTAATTTTTGGTTTTGGTGTACGAATTTTTCAGAATTTGCATTTTTTGGCGACTGTACTTGGATAATCCTGCATTTTGCAACTTCGAACGCTCCGTTCGGGCACATCTGGAGTCGAAAATAGGTTCCATTTTTTTTGAAAGTGCGTATTTTTTCATCTACTTTTCACATCTGGCATTAGATTGTACTATTGTGTGGACAAAATTGTCACTTTCAGCATAGGGCCTTTCTTTGCTTTGTAATGCTTCAGTATTGTAGCACATTGTAAAGTTTTAGATTTATCCTCTATTGAGAAGTTGTAACAAGCAAAATCAAAAGTCCACAAAGGCCTAAATTGGCAAGTGGCCCATTGTAATCGCACTACTGATAAAGTGCGCAAAGCATCTATTTTGGGGGGTTTCTTGATTTAGTGAAGAGGGGGGGTATTCTTGGTGTTGTGTTCTCTCTTTTCTACAAATTTCTTTCATTTTTCTGCATCATGGGCAACTTTAAGTTTCCTAAGTTAACTCATAACTATGCTATGTGGTCTATAAAAATGTTGTATCACTTAATGCATAATGGAGTTTCACAATATGTAGATGGTACTCTTCCTAAACCAGCAGGTGATAATGTATCAACAAGTGAAATTTCTGAATGGGTAGCCATGGATAGGAAAGCCCTAGGTGATATATGTTTGGGGGTAGATGATAAGATCATGTATCAAATCATAAAATGTACTACATCCAAGGAAGCTTGGGATACCCTCGAAAACCTTTATGGTAAAGTGTCTGAAGAAGATGTGTTCAAAATAGAAGATGAGCTAGTTTCCTTAGATCCTAAGTCGTATGACTCAATACAGGACTTCATCATCAAGGTGAATGAATTAAGGACAAAGTTTATTGATTGTGGGAATTCTATCAAAGATGACAGACTGATCTATCTCATTCACAACAAGCTGCCATCCGAATATTCCACATTTGTATCTTCTTTTAACACCTCAAAGACTACCTTAGGGTCTGCCTACAAGAAAGTAACTTTTGATGAATATGCTAAATTGTTGGATGATGAAGAAAAGAATTTGAAAACAATGGGGATTCTCAAATCACCTCAGACCAAAGCATTGGTGGCCAATGAGGGTTCTCAACATTCAGCTGGACAATCTTCAAACAAAGGAAAGGGTAAGAAGAAATGGAAGAGCAAATCTGAGGATGCAGAAAAGACAACACCTCAATCCAATCAACAAGGCAAGTCCTTGAATTCCAACAAGAAAGGGGACAACAACAATACGGACAAGAAGAAGTGTGCTTATTGCAAGAAAATGGGTCATGAAGAGCATGATTGCTATCTTAAAAAGATTGATGAATTGATCAACATCATGAAGAAACATAATGTTCCATTGCCTAATGCTTACAAGGAGAAGGGACCTTCTTCAGAATCAAAGAACAAAGGGCAAGCACTCATGGAAAATGAAAACTCTTCAAGGGAATGGATATTTGACTCAAGTGCCTCATATCATATGGGTTCTTCAAAGGGGGATTTTTCTTCATTGAATCGCTCAAGGGTACCACACATCTTCATGGGGAATGATAGCAAAATGGAAGTTGAAGGAAAAGGGAACGTGGAAATGGAAAATGGAGAGTTTCAAGAGGTTCTCTATGTTCCAAACCTAAGTTAAAATCTCCTTTCAATCTACCAAATTACACACCTTGGAGATGGACATAGAGTTGAGTTCCTTCCCGACTCAGTTCAAGTGCACAGTCTTAAAGATAATTCCCTGGTTGCAGTAGGGAAAGTGAATGATCATAAGAGGTTGTACTCTTTCTCGCATTTTGTATCCAAGACTCCCTCAAAGGCCTTATTATCACAATCACATTCAAACATGCAATTATGGCATGAGTGGTATGGTCATCTTGACTATCGCTCTCTTCAGCAACTTTGCACATACCAAATGGTCAAAGGTCTACCTCAAATAAACTTTTCTAAGGGTAAGTGTTCATCAGATTTAGTGGATATGCATCCAGAGGGGAAGTTACAAAGAGGGAAGTCTTCTAGAGCAACAAGTGTTCTTCAAATGGTTCACATGGTATTAGCAGGTCCTTTTGCATTCAACCGGGGTCACTACATACTTACCTTAGTTGATGACTTTTCAAGGTTCACTTGGGTCCACTTTCTGCATAGTAAGGGTGAAGTTTTGGATGCATTTCTAGACTTCAAGGCTCATGTAGAATGAAAATCTAGAAAGGCCATCAAAGTACTCCGCATGGATAATGGAAACATGGATGTGAACAGAAGACTTAAGGAGTTTTGCAGGCATGAGGGCATTGATCTTCAGATTCCTTCAACATTCAATTCGCATAAGACAGATGTTGCAGCTTTGAGGATCTGAACTCTTAAGTCTATGGCAAGTTGCATGATTCATGCCAAGTCTCTAGATCCATCATTAGAAGTCGAAGCAATCTCATGTGCCACTCACATTCTTAATCGTTCTCCTCATCCCGCCTTAGATGGCTAAACTCCTTTTGAGGCATGGTGTGGTAGAAAACCTATTGTGACACACTTTAGAGTCTTCGGTTGTCCTGCTTGGGCAAACAGATCTTCCAAGGGTTGCAAGGCACAGACATCTCGGCCTTGTACTTTCATTGGTTATGAAGACAGTGTGAAGGCATATAGACTTCTTGATCCTGAGACACATCAAATTTTTCTGGAGAAGGATGTACATTTTGAGGAAAGTTCTCCGAGCTTATTCTCTACTCCTCTTCGCACATCATACAGTGTGGAAACTGATAGTGACACCAGCGATAGTGCTTCAATAGCTTCAAACACGTGGAGTTTTGTCGACAGATATAGTGAGAGGTCACTTCATCAGTTCAGTCCGCATGCATACATCGCCAAAGTGATAGGTCCAGAATAGCAGGGTACATTCAGTCTTCCAGATACAGGTTCAGTGATAGATTTGGGGGACAGTATTCATGATCTACCTCTTCTTCTTGATGCAGAATTACCTTCTTCAGTTGTCACGGGAGTTTCAGACTCTCTTGTTCATTCTCTACATGATCGATCCTTACAGGTTGAAGTGAATGTGGATACTTATGATCAACAGTTGCAGCAGGGTTCTTCATCAGTTGTAGGGACGAACAGTTCTTTGGGACAGGTTCTTTAGCCAATTGAGCAGGTTTCAGAGACATCACTTATCCATGGGATTCTTTCCACACACAGCGGAAGCGTCTCATTTGTACCCTTGGCATTGTTTCTTCCTAAGGGGAGGAACACCATTCTGCAGTCTTGGATCAGCTTCTTCATTGGAGCATTCACCGTTCGGCATTCTTCTTTGGGGGGGGGAGCCCATTCTGTCTCTCTACCTCTTCTCATCATTCTCTTATGTATATATTGGATGTATGTCATAATGGGGGGGTTTTGATTACTCCATCCATCCATGCATCCTATCTATCTCTCTTTTTGGGGGAGGGTTTTTCCCATGAGATTTTCCCTCTTTCCCCGCTTTATGGGAGATTGCATATCATTATGTACATGGGTACCTAACATGGCCTAGTAGCCGAGAACCATCTTGCATTTCATCCTAGATTGTGTAAGCTTAAGGGCATTCCCCTAACTTGCACTTAAGGGGGGGTGTTGGTGTAAATAAGTATTTACTTATTACACTTACTTAAGTTTTACTTAGGTTAATGCATTATTTAATTATTTTGCATTATTTTATTATTATTTTAGGTGAGACACTTAGGAGTTTGTGAACTCTCATTGAGTTACGCAACTCTAATTAGGCACATGGTGTCTACAACACAGGAGTATGCATCATTTACTTAGTTGTCATGGTGACAACACAGTTTTTCGCACTCCTCATTTAGCACATGTTGTCTACTCCACTAATTTCTGTGCTACACCATTGTAGTCTTATCCTCACATCATCGCACTTATTCTCGTGCTTAATGGAGGATAATCCATATCTGGTGGACATGTGCCTGGTTGTATGACATGTCATGGTGCTAACTTCTAGGCATTCTAGAAGCTCTCCTGAGGCCTTTATATTTAGGCACTCCTAGTGTACTCAGAATATGTTGGTTTTATCCATTATTGAATGAATATCATCATTCGGATCATACTCTGCCTATTTTGGTCTACTGTGTGCTATTGTTGAGTTCTTTTGTTCTTGGGTGAATTCTGGCCTAAGCCAAATTCTTACAATATCAATGTTTCTATAAACAATGTGGCAGATACCATCTCAAAATGTCTCATGATGCATCCTACAACAACTATACCATCCTAGGGTGTTGGTGGATGATCAAAATGCAGCCTCTTTGCTGCACTAGGTGAATTGAATGCCTCCTACATAAACAAAAAAGGAAAACCCAAAGTTAGGCTACTAAATTTATATTATTCTTTGTATCTAACATTAAATTACTCAAATGCATAATGATATTTTTTTATGAAGATTTATACTATTAAAATTTCATAACAAATACCTCTCATTGACCTCTTGTGTTGGTCAAGAGTCGTCTCGTATGCCCTTGACAATGCTTGTACCTCACTGATTGTGGGTTGTGTATATTCAAATATGTTTGTCAGATGAATCTACAACATAAACTATAACATTATAATTCATAGCATTCTAAATTTATAACATATCTAATCATGATATCAAACTACAACTTACTAGTGTAGGCTCCTCCTCAAGATATAGTGGCTACATCATCAAATCTACAAAACTCTCCTATCAAACCTTGTGTGCACTAGGAGTCTCCTATGAGATACAAAATAGTAGTTGTTAATATAACGAAAATAAATTTTGAATTTATTCACGAAGATAAGGAAAATAAAAAATAAATGATACTTATACACACAATGGGGCTTTCTGTGCGAATGGAAATGGCTGAGCATCTACAACGTGAAATCTGTATGGGCTCATCGCCAGAAGCCACAACCTATATACAATGAAGAATATAATTAAATTTTATTACCACAAAAATTTTACAAGAATGCATTGATATTTAATCAAATAAAAAGCACCTAATTACCTTTTCTTTGTCAATGGGCGCTGGCTCATCCCCTGCACTTTGTCCCTCAGGGACAGGTGGTACCTGCAAGATAAAAGAAAGATTAGCAACCATATATGCTACAATATCTAGTAGAAAAAATAATGAGAACACAACATAATGTACCGTAGATGTCTCAAGGCCAAATGAAATGGCCGAGAGCATGGCATCATCAACTTGTCTGAGCTCCTCCTCGGTCATCAAATAAACATGAATGAAGATCACATACATGTATAAGTCAGTTTGGCTTAAAAATTAAAATTACTCTATTATAAAAATTAACTTTAAATCACATATGTCATAACAAAAAAATTTATACATGTACCGACATAGAAGGATTCCATGCCTCTACACTCCCCTCCTCTCTTGCATCAGGGTCTGTAGCCTCTGCACGTGTGTCTAGTGTACCCTCATCTAATACAAAATGAAGATCATCTATGGGACCCAGGAAAATATTCTTGCACACAATGCAATTGTGATTCACACAAACATGTGATGAGTTTTCCAATGATGAACTAGCCCTAGCATCATCAACACAGGGAGGCAGGATTGACCTAGCCTGAGATATGAACAAGCTACTCAGCCTATGAATGGCTCTAATGGTTTGAAAGCTAGCCTTTTCCATAATATCAGGATGTTGAACTCAAGGAGGGGGGGAGATATCAGTAGGGGGGACAAAATTGCTAGCTTTCTTCCACTGGGAAGAGGGTCTATCGTAAGGAGCTCCTAATCCTACACCCATGTTGGGCTTCATGCTTCAATAGTTCACTTTGAGTTTCAACACAAATTCTGCATCTAATTTTCTAAGGAAATAAAATGGCACCTCTAAATTTCTATGTGGAGGGATATCAAAAATAATCCACCAATGAACCTAAAATTTTGCATGTATAATGTCATTTGTGCACCATTTAATCGATAGTTTGGGTTTTTTTTGTCGACTTGTATACTAGTTTTTAGGTTCGCAAAAAGGCTAGCCAAATCCTCTTTGGTTATATTGAGGGCCACAACCTCATCATAGTCCAAGCCATCATCAAACATCTCATGCATTTTGTCATGCCAACAAAGAGCGGCATTTTGTTGGTTGGTAAGGGTTTCAATGTTATCCACTATGGTGTTTAATGTGGATAACATAGGAGCCAATGTGGGTACATTATTATATGTTCTTCGCAAAGTCCTCAATTTGGTGAGATTTTAGTTATCAAATCCTCGATTCAAGGAGGGTTTTGAGGGGGTAAAGGATCATTTGGTGGATAGTTTTGTGGGGGCACTAGATTCTTTGGTGGGGGGTTACAAGGAATTTTATTCCTTGCTTCAGTGTCATCATTTTTATCAGCCTTTCTTATTAATTTGCAAAACAAAATTTATATTTTTAAAAAAACCTTAATTTTAACAATTTCTATAAAAAAAACCCCTAAATTCAACTAAAAGTAATAAATTCATGATAAAATTTATTAAATTTATATTGAAATTGATAAAAAGAACAAAAAAATTACCTTATATCAGATACACGATTTTAAACCCGATACCTAAAACCCTGTGCACAAAAATCTCACTATGATAACAACACGCGAGTCAAAAATAACATATTAGTAATTTATACTATTATATTAAATTGTACTATTATATTATATTCTATTATAATATTATATTGTATTATATTATACTATTATATTATACTCATATTAATATTTGTGAATAATTTTTGAAATATAAAAATAATAATCTTCATAAATAATATAATATATATTTATTATTTTATAATTATATAATGTAATAACTAGTTTATTATTTCATATTACTTTATATATATTTTATACTATATATTTTTAAGTATTCAATATCGAGTATCCGATATAATATTGGGTATCTGATATCAAATCAGATATCCTATAAGGGTTGGGCATTACTTTCTAGGTTTGGTACCTAGATAGGTGAAAAAATGTCAGAGCAGATTTTGAAATGCTTTTAGATGTTTTCAAACTCTATTTTTTTCACATCGCCACTTTTTGGCACACCATGATCCTGCACATACCTGCTACCTATTTTTTACAACATTGGGTGGGATTTTTTTTTCCCACCTTGGATTTCGGTTTGGGATAGGCTTGGTGAGACCAAGCCTATGCCTTCACCTCTTAAGATTTGGCTAAGGTATTGAACTCACAAATTCACGCCTTGCCATAATTTTTAGAGGGTCTTCTCGATCAAATTTTTCTATGAAACAAAAACCCATTAGAGCTCTCACTGTCCTAATTTCAGAAATATAAATTTTATAGTGCTATGATTTTATTTACTATTTTTGCATTATTTTTTAATAAAAGGTGGTACCTAAATGTAAAATAGTGAAGTTCACTAAAACTTTAATAACTTTTTTATTTTATAATTTTTCTTAAATTAATTTATATGTCATCAATCTACATACAATTCTTTTGAGGTTAAAATAAAAAAGAATTTTTTGGAAAAAGTAAAATTTTGATCAAATTATGGTGTCCGTACACAAGAGGCTTTAAAATTTACCTTTATAGTCAATTAATAATTAATAAAAAATAATTATTTAATAAAAAATTAAGAAAAAATATTGTCATCAATCTTAGGTGTATTAAGTAACTCACTTTAAAAATATTTACAAAAATTCATTTATTTGTGTCAAATTATGGTGTCCGTACACAAGTGTTGTATGGTCCTAAAATAGGCATTTTGAATAAGTGGTTTTTAAAGATCTATACCAAAAAAAATATCTATCATATGGGTACAAAAATAAATTAAATATTCAAAAACTAGATTCAAAACACTAAAAATTTTATTTTTGAATTTTTATTATATTCAATCTCTAAATGCCTCAAATTTTGACATGAATTGACAAAAAATTACAAAAATAGGAAAAACACTTCCACTTTTTGCCCAAAAGTTAGACCCAACTTCTTGCACTTATCCAACCCAAAGGTTGAGAATGAGAATCTCCCTATCTATAGGAACCATGTATGCCAAAGCACTGACCACTAGAGGTGGGAGAATAACTAGAAGTTGATGCATCTAGAGGAACTTTATCTAGAAGAGAAGTATAGGTCGAGGTGAGTTTAAGGGTACCTTTTTTCAAATGTCATGAAGCAGGATACAGTTATTATGAGTGTCTGTAGAAGGATGATGATAGAAAAGATTCTATTGTGAATGAGGTTTAAGACCATGAACTTAAGTAAGAAGAAAGCATATTGGCTTGGCAAATACTGGTTAGTTAGAGGGCACTAGAATCTTGTTAGAGGAATAATTTGTTTAGCACTCATTGTAAGTCTGGTGGTAAAGTTTGCAATGTGATTATGGATGATAGTAGTACTAATAACCTTGTTGTTGATGAAATGGTTTAGAAAATTGGTTTGAAGAGAGTGAGAGATCCTTATCCTTATAGGATTGGCTGGTTATGAGGTGAGCATGCTTTGGAAGTGAGGGAGAAAAATTTTTAATTTCCAAATTAGGCAGTATAAGAATCAACTATTGTGTGATATTGTGGACATAAATAGTTGTCATGTATTTCTTGGTAGACCTTGGCAGTATGATTGCAAGGTTGTGCATGATTGTGTCAAGAATGTGT
Organism: Cupressus sempervirens; assembly: GCA_028749045.1. Lineage (NCBI taxonomy): Eukaryota > Viridiplantae > Streptophyta > Pinopsida > Cupressales > Cupressaceae > Cupressus > Cupressus sempervirens. The sequence continues at coordinate 32,800,612 of CM053792.1, forward strand.
TTACTATTGAGAAAGGTGGCAAGAAGTTTGCTTTGATTCCTTTACAGAATGAAGAGCTTGATAGGAGGAACCTGAGTATTGGCAATCGAGTTGAGTTGGCAAATTCTGAAAGGTTAGCAATCAATATGGACAAAAAACCTATGGAACACCAAGGATGGAAATGAAGAAGTAGAAGAAGAGAAAGGGAAAGAGTGTACAAGTTGAAGACTTGGAGGACATGTATGTAAAGAACCAGTTTGGGATTTATGTGTTGAATCCTGGAAGATGTTCTACTAGCTAAATTGAGAACATCTTTTCACACCTGGGGAGTCTGATGCAAGAGCATCTTGGGGTAGTTTTCTATCCTGCATGATTAAAGAATTTTAGTGGAGTTGAGTGGACCTATTTAGGTCTTGGGTAATTAATTTTGATGTATTTAATAAGCATCATAAGCATTTAAAGACATTTGATATTTAATTTCTATCAAAGGCCAACTTGTGGCTTAGGATGATATAAGTAGGGCTTGTGGTGAAGTCTTTAGTCATTATTCATCCATCTTGGAGAAGAGGAGGTGGTAGAAGAAAAATTGTTGAGAAGGGCTAGTAGATAAGGCTTGGGAAACAAGGAGATTGCTTGGTGGGCTTGTGAGCACCAATTTGGATTTTCCTTGGAGGTTTTCTACTAGAGTGTGGATCTAGACTAGCTAGGGTTTGGATGGGATCTTGAGGAATCTTGCAAAACTATTACTTGCTTTATATTTGGCCATAACCAGAAAGGCCTTATAGCTTGACACATTGCATGTAATAAATTATTTTATGAATAAAGAGTTGTGATTTGGTATAAGATCTTGCATTGTTGTTTATCTTCCTTTGTGCAGTTATTTTCTATGAGCTAGGACATATCCTTTGGGGATTCTCCTACCTTGCACTACATCATTATAAGGCATAGCAATCACGATCTTTAGTCTTTGTCGTGGGTCGTCACACTATCGCTATAGTACATAGTGATATACAAATGCTCATCGCTTATCACCATATTCATATTTCTTTATGTGCAATCTACAATCAACTTTGATCTATTGCTATAAGCAATAGCGATCACTATTGACAATCATATTGCTTTATCGCTATAGAACATAGCGATCAACCAATCTCATTGCTAATCACTAAAACCAAAACCTTATATCTTCAGTTCCTGATGACTGCTAAAGGTCATAACGATATATCTCTTTTATCACTCACCCCTATGCTAACAACGTGCCCTCTATCCATGGCGATAGACTTGATTGCTATATGTTATAGTGATATCTCACCCAACTTTTGAAAATGACCTTGCTGACATCGAACGTTATAGCATACAACAATACTTGATGCTTCATCATTTTAGCTATAGCGATATATGAAAGAATCACATATCTCATAAAATTTCAAGAAAATCAAAATCAGGATCCATTAACAGGGATTTCCATGCGATGAGTAAGTCATAGAAATGCATTTTGGGATAAGCACCTTTGGCTTAGATGGTATATTATAATTCCTTGGAAACACAAAGAAATGCAGTCAATGATTCTTATATTTCATCACAATCAACTTAGGCTATGAATACAATCCTTGAAATGATACATAATTTGCAACATGAGAATAAATCAATGAGATCAACTATAATCAAGATAAATAAAAGGTAGAAAATATTTATAAAATATTGAACTCCACCACTATGTCTTCTATAAATCTAGTGTTTGTATGGGGCATTAATAGGTTAGTCTTTTGGTGCAACGAAAACCACCACTCAAAAAATCAACATGAATTATAGGTAATAAATGTTAATGGTCAATGATTTATTATAATAAACATTGAGAAAATTATTTTTTATTTTTTATCTAATTATTTTTTTCTTTTTTAATTTTAAGAGTATAATTATGACCAGCAATGCTTTTAGATTTGGTTTTGTGTATAATAAGAAATTTGCATTTAATATGTATCAAAATATTTACAGTTTTTTTTATAAATTATAGTTATTTTACTACTCTAATTATATATTACTTCTTGTTCCATAATTATATAGATTGCTATGATAATTCATGTAAATTTATCCTCTAATGTTCTATTGAGACCTATAAATGATATTAGTCATACCAATTCTCATGAACCAATGCTGTATAGAGACCTATTAATTATTATTAATATTAACACAAATACTCAATATTCTAATAATTTGTTAATAAAATAGGATTCTACTTGTAAATTAGGTGATGATTGGCTAGCTATTTTTTCTCTACTTTTGAAAATTGACTAATAGTTGTTTATGACAGTAAGCTTCCAATAATGGAATATGGTTCAACCCGATAGATATTTATTGGTGAAGGAAATATGCGTCACCGCTTACCTATACAAGGGCTTTGCCATGCTTATAAAAAAAATTGTCTATTTATTTGATGAAATAAATGTACGTCATCGTCTACTTATGCAATTCCTCTTAAATCATTTTGTAGTTTGATGAAATTTGATTGTTTGATTTGTTGAATAAAACATATTTTAGTTTTAAAAAATAATGGTGGACTAGACTTTCAAAAAGCCAAAGCACTCTCTCTCAAAATCAGGCACATTACCCTTTTGAATGTGTCTTATAAGATCATTGCCAAGGCACTCTCTCTCAAAATCAAGCACATGTTGCCTTTAATTGTGCACCTTGAGCAAACTGGCTTCATCAAGTCAAAATATATTCTTGACAACATCATTGTTGTCTAGGAAGGTATGGAATGGACTCGCAAGTCCAAGCAGTAGGCTATCTTTTTAAAGATAGATTTTGCTAAAGCCTATGATTGCATTGAACGACCCTTCATCTTGGCTATGCTTCAGGCTCTGGGTTTTGGTCCCAATTTTCTTCAATCTGTGGAGATGCTCTTTGGTGATGCTAATGCTTAAATTACCATCAATAATTCGCAATATGAGGCTTTTGGACTTTTTCGTTCAATTAGGCAAGGTTGCCTCTAGCTCCAGTGCTTTATGTCCTTGCTGTTGAAGGTTTTGGCTATTTGCTAGCTCATTTTGCATCTTCAAGATTGGTTTGTGGCATTTCCTTTCCTGAATCTCCCTCCCAGTTAGTCAATGGTCATTTTTCTGATGTTTCCTTTCTTACACTTCTTGAGGATGGAGAAAACATCAAAAATGCTTTAAATTATTTGGACACCTTTTGTCAAGCCTCTGGCTTTGCCATCAAATGGCATAAAATGCTTTGCTACCGTGAGTGTTTTTTGTCAGCTGTGCTAATGCTTTCTTGGCATTCCCTTTACCTTCTAGGCATCTCCTATGGAGCTTTGGAATGTTGTGCTTGCCAAGATTAGCAAAAAGCTTGACTATTGGATCACCAAGCCACTTTCTCTTGCTAGTAAATTCTAGATTTGTTCTAAGATTCTGGCTGCCACTCATGTGTACTATTCTTCTTGTTGGGTGCCCTCCAAAGCTTCCTATCTCAAGCTGGAACATTTTCTCAAAGATTTTCTTTGGGCTTATGGTTCTAGCCATCATGGTTTTCATAGAGTTGCTTGGTATTTTTGTTGTCTCCCAAGGGAGTCTAGTGGTCTTGGCCTACTTTCCACTCAGAAATAGGGCCTTTCTCTCTATGCAAAATAGATTATCTGAGCTATTTTTAGGGATGAAGTCTGGAAGATTTTGGTAAGGCACTACATTTCTTCCGGCTTCCCTGGTAAGAGGCTTGCGTGGAAGGGGATTGGTTTTCAAACCCTTCTCATCATGTGTGAACCCATGGCCATTTAGGGCTCATTTTTTATTAAGAGTATCTGGAAAGCCAGGGAAGCTCTTTAGTCGTGGCTTCATTGGGCTCTCCTTGAATCAACAAAACATTTGGTGGTTTCCCCTATTTGCAATTCAGGGTACTCCTCTTGCCAAGATTCAAGGTGCTAATGCTCTGCATTTTTCCAAATGTGGCATCCAAACTCCTAAGGATCTCTTTTCAAGAGTCAACATGAGTTTCAGTTCATGGGAAGATATGCAAATTCAATACTGCCTTGTCAGTACAGATCAACAGACTTTTGACCTTCTGTTGTCTTCCATCCCTATGCACCTAGTTCATAAGGTGGGGATTTAGTCTATTCGGCTTTGGTGGCATGATTGAAAGTGCTATCTTGCCACTCCATTTTCCAATTATAATCCCAATATGGGGTATAGATGGCTCTCACCCCATCTTTCGATGGTTGACACTCTTAACCAATAGTGGCATTTGCAATCTTCACTTTCTCAATGGAGAAAACATTTTGATACCATTTGGAGTGCTATTATAGAACCCAAGATTGCCCACTTTTCTTGTTGCCTTGCCTTCCAAGGTCTTCCCTTGGGGCCTCAGCTCAAGCACATTGGGGTTCCTGATCCCAGATGCCACTAAAGCCATATCTTCTCTCAAAGATTATAAGGGCAAGAATAAGATTAGGGATGTTCGTTGAAATTGTAATGAGATTTCACATCAAGAGGAACTGAGATTTTTGTACAATAAATCTAGGTGAGAAATATGGTGGAAGTGTTGGATGAATATCTATAGCATATTTTACCTTTTAAAAATTTTTAATTTTAAGAAATCAACATTAATATTAATTGATATTAAAAGAATCTTATTTCTCAAAATGTACAATCATTTATAATTATTTGTTTTGATAATGAAGAGAAGATTGTTATAATTTTCTATTAAATTGTGATTAGTGGAGTTAAGTTCAAACATTTCTTTACAATCTTTCTTAGAATAATTAAAACTTAGGTTAAAAAAATCTTGAAAAATTATAAATCATAGGTTGAAGTTAATTAGAAGAGCTAGGTTGATCATTACAAATATTCATTTTTGTGAATTGTCTTAGGTGGATCCCATAGTTATAATTGTCAAAGTGATGTGGATTTTTGGATATGATAAAATTATCAAAGGTAACCTTTATTTCACAATTTAGCATCAAAGTAGAAGAGTGCATCCTATTCACCTCAACAAGGGAAATAGAAGATTGTATGAAATATTATATCTTATTATTATAGTTCCAATCTCTCAACTATCTCCACACGCTACTCTTGCAAGCTAATTGATTGTATCTAACATATGCACTAATGAACAAGAAGGTTTATGGGTAACTAATTGATGAGGTGCACCAATATTAGAGCTTCTCAAAGTAGCAAGAAGAAAAGTAGCTAATCTCAAACCATCATAAGTAATCAATGTAACAATAGAACTTATCCAAATTAATCTCATAAACATACCAATGCCATTGAAGAATAAGCAGACTAACAACATATCAGAACACACACCTTCAATTTCATGTCATATGAGGGAATTGTTTTCCACCTTGAGGGAAGAAGAAATAATTTCAAGGTATAATATATAAAATAGAAGTAGAATGCAACTTTGTTTTTTGATATAATATAAATTATAAAAAATTTAGAAGTCATATTTTTTTGTCCTTTAGTCTTAGATAAAAATAATCAATTATTCCAACCATTTTAAATTGAAATAACTCAAAATGAACATAAATATATTTAAAAAATCACACCTACAATAATAATAAGACAATTATATCTATAATGAAATCATAAGTATATATATCGAACAAGGATAACAATCATAGAAATAAATATGAACCATGAGAGCTAGAACCAAGTTAACCCACTCCATTTCCAGAATGAAAATATTATTAATAAGCTTATCTATAGAGATAATTGACCTCCAACGTCATGTCATATGAAAGGAAACTTTTTACCATTGAGGGAGGAAAACATGAGATCATTGAGTTGCAGTCTTCAAAATAGAAGAAAAATGACTATTATTTTAATATAATATAGACTCTTAAAAACTCAAAATCTATTTTTCTTATATAGTTTTAGATAAAGTAAATTTCAAGATTTTTACTATATATGAATAAGATTTAATTCAAAGTGACCATAAATGCACTGAAAAATATATAACTATAATAATAATATGACCAAGATATCTATGATGAAAAACATGCCAAACAAGAATAATAATAATAGAAATATACATGTGAACCATAAGATATAACCTTTAACCTACTCCATCTCCAAAATGAAACTTTTACTGATGAGCTTATCAATAGAGATCCACCTCATATTTCTATCAAACAACATAACAACACTAGCTTATAAAAAATATGAATAGTAAAAACTAAAATTACTTAATTTGAATTATAAGTGTATGATAATATTTAAAAGATCTTTATCAAGTAGAACATGAGGACACGGGCTAGTTATATCTATAAGATTTGGCTATGAAGGTAGCCACCTAGGATCTAGAGGTAATGGAAATCAGAATGGAAAAGACATATTGAATATGAGAAGAATAAAGTGTATTCCTACCAAGCATGCAATACAATCAATACAATGGATGGGTAAGTGTAATAACTTGAGTCCATAATTTACAAATGAATTTTTACACTTAACTAGTTTCCTAAAAAAATGGCTCAACAAAATGAGGTTGCAAAAAACCAGAATAGGGTAGCATTACATACTTTAGGATCCTAAGTCTAAATTTGAAATGATGTCACTTAGAATCCAACTAGTCTTCACCAAAACAACCATAACTTCTTCCAAACATAATTAAAATCATCCAAACCAAAACAAAATAAAATATTCTACTCACATTCCATATAGGGTAGCATTTCTAAAAAGTATTTGATTTATTTAACACTATATAGGTCATTTTCAAGGAGCATAGCCCCCACATTTGAGTACATGAAATCACTCCCTTTTCGACACCAAAAAACTCTAGGTAGGCCATTTTTATTTATTTTATTTATTTTTGTGATTTTTTGGTTTTCATTGGTTTTCTTATATTAAATTTTATTGGTCATTTTAAAGAAAATTGTTTGTTTATATGCAAGTTATAATTAGTTTTATTGCATTTATATTTCTCATGTATTTTATATGTACATGATTAATTTTTATTTTTGAAGTAGAAAACTTTTTCAAAAAGTGATAAAACAACATAAAAATAAAAAATAAAAAAAATTGAGAAACCTAAAATAGAAAACATAAAGAAATAACTTAGAATACAAACACTATATACTTCAATCATACAAAAAATAAATAAATAAGATCTATAATAGAAACCCTAAACCCTCACCTCTCTTCATGTCAAGTATAAACCACTAGTTGACACTAAATACCCTCAACCATATATCATATCTATCAGATCTAGGTTATAGATAGTGTTCTTTAGACCATCCATTATATCTTAATACCAAAAGCCTAAATCCTAGGGGCTCTAGGCTCTATATAGTTGAAATCAAATATACATGTACCCATATACCTAACTATTGTCCCTCTCACCATATCTCCCCCATAATTATGCTCTGTCTCTACCTCATATCTCTCACACTATCCACCTTCTTTTACTATGTATCTCACATATCTTCCCCCCTAATTACTTTATTTTTTAGTCTCTACACCCCCTCCTCTCGTAGTCCTATATCATCCCCCCTATCAACTTCTACATCACATATCTCTCTTATCTCATGTAAGGTTCCCCTATATCCATCTCTTTTATTCCCATTAATTATCTACACCTAAGAAACCTTAAGACATCCTCTAGGATAATACCACTTATGGCCACCTATGAAAGCTAATGCCCATTAAGAAATCTTGGGACATCTTATGAAGATATCCTAGAACACCTTAGGACTAACTATTTATGGGGAAAATGGAAGAACTTATTAAGATGCATTTATTAATTAAGATCTTTACCCAACAATCAATACAAGAGAAATAGGGGATTCCAGGCATAACTCTCAATATAGCTCAAGTTGCATAATTAGCACCCAAGTAGGATGAGGAAGCACTAAAGAAAACTCACTCTCAATATAGCTAAAGTTACATAATTAGCAAGACTCAAGTAATATGAAGAGATGCTAATTTAAAACTCAAATTATATTAAGGAAGTGTACAAAAAAACTCTATTATGCAATATTATTTTACCTTGGATTTTTTGTGTGAAGTTAAATTGATCAAATTGATTTGGTTGAATTAATTAAAGTGATTAAGTGTTGATTGATTAATGTTGGCCATTTTTTCCTGCCATTCATCCCATCATTGGTAACTAATCTGAGAGGTCTTCAATGGGTTGGATTCTTTGATGTGGGTTAACATGCTTTTTGGTTGGGTTAACATCTCATGTTAACTCGGTCTCTTCATGAGTTGAGTTGGTTCGGTTCCTTCATTGGTCGAGCTAGTTCAGTTTGTTCATTGATCAAGTTGGCTTATTTTCCTTCATTTTTCGAATTGCAGGTTAACACACATTTTTTTTTGAGGTCAACATTTTGCATTAACAATTTTTGCCATTTCAAAGAATGACTTTGTTTCTTTTTCTAAAATAGAAAAATTCTCTATTTTGGAAGGTTTACCTTTTTGCTTCCACAAAATTGCTACCAACTTTTCAACTAAACATTCAGGAATTGTGCCAACCAAAAAATTTATGCCATGTTGTAAATCGTTCTTGTGTTGGGCTACAAATCTTTGTATATTTTCTAGATGCATATGGGTTGTACATTCTTTTGAAGAAAATCTTGACCTATGGTTGTTCTTTATTCATCTATTGGGGAGATTTTTTGCAGTATTTGAGACGTTTATTTCAAAATGAAGATCTACATTGATGATTCATTCTTTTCTAGGCAAATCAAATTTATTCCACACAGGTCAACTCTAAAATTTTCACGGCGGGTTAACATTACTTGTTATCTCATTCTATATTTTTGATAGCGGCATGAATTTATTTGTTGCAGCCATGACACATTACAAGGATTGTTCTTTAATGTGAATGACATTCTGTGGCATTGTTTGCATGACATCTATGCATCTCCATGGCTCATTAATGATTTTAATCATCAAATCTCATGGGATTTGATTTCTTATGATTGGGTGCATTTGTTTTTCCCTTCCTATCACTTCATTATAGTAGATTGTATTTCATGATAAGATCCAGTTTTGATATTCATTTATTGCTACTCTCTGCAACTCAACTCCACTTTGGTTGGGGTTTGAACTCCATAGTTTAGATCAAAGTTATGCCTGATCTATAAAGGCAAGTTGTAAATACATTTTTTGGGTTCTTCTCTATCTACATTTTTTGTAGCAACATTATGCTATGTAATTCCTTGCCTTCCATTAATGAAATCTCTATTTCATACATTCTCTTCCCATTTTTTTTTCTAGTGCATGTATATGCCTTGTAGTAAATGTTTTCTTTATATTTTGTTAATTTAGATGTTGTGTTTAATTTGCTAGCAATTTTTGCATAAGTGAAAATTATCTTTGCTTTCAATATTTCACCAGTTTCAGACTTGCATTTCACTTTGGGAGATATATTGAAGTCAAGTCTAGTGTATTTCGAGCTTTCATTGATGTGTAGTGCATCTATAGGCAAAGTTGCAACCACTATTTATATCTTGGTGCATCACACCATTTTCTCTTTCTGCATTTTAATTTCAGTTTCCTTCTCCCTTTTCCTCTCAAGTGGTAGTGTAGTTGCACCTTGATAGTAAGGAAGTTGGCCTTCTTTGAAGATTTAGCCTCAGAGCACAAGTCCCACACTCGGATTTTTTTTCCATGCTATGCAAGGTCACCTAAGAAGTAGTTCCTTAGGCAAGGGTATAGACTTTTGTGTCAACAATTTTTGGCATGCCCAGTGGGACAATCAATTACAACTACACAAGTCTACTAAAAGCCAATCAAAATCCATTCACTAAGAATTTGGGTGTTATTCTTGGTGCAATCAGCATTTGGAGGCATTCCATCAAACACCATGGCAACTCTAGTGCACTTCTACTAGTTTCAAACAAACCAAGTGCTGGTATGTAAAGATCAACTTTGATCTTTTGTGATTTCTATGAAATTGTAGCTTTTATGAAGCTCCAACCATGGAACCATTTCATAGAAACAACTAATATTCCCCTACCCCCCCCATATCATGATCATACTATTCCTTAGCACTCATATTGCCAATCTCAATCTCAACCCCAAGCTAGTTATAGCTAGTATGCTCAGAATTATTACTACCCTCCTACCTCTACCCCATTAAACCCAACACCTCCAAATGATGAAATGAAGACCATTGAAGCTATGATGGCTAAGATGGGTGAGAAGTTCTTGGAAGTCCAAGTGCAAATAATGGAGAAAAATAAGTAGATGGCTCTAAAGCTTCAAGAGAGAAATGAGCAGTTGCTGGCCTAGGATAGGCAGCTTGGTGAGATTGCAAGGCAGCAAGAGATAGAGAGACAACAAGAGGAGATGGCATACTAGTCCTAACTTGAACAACAACAAAAAGAGAGGGAGAGACAAAATCACATTGAGGAGAAACTTGCTTGGCAAGTTTTTGCAACAAGAGAGGAGGAAATGAGGCTCCAATTAGCTCATTTTCAAACCAAGGAAGTAGAGGTAGCCCCTTCTCCAAAAATTTTCATTACTAGCTCCAAGAAGCCCTCTCCATTACAAGAGCCTACTATTGTAGCTTTTCCACTCCCTATGTGAGAAAATTGGCTAGATCATGAGCCTTCCACACCTATCACCATTTCACTCTTTGAGGGTGGACCAGTTGTATGGACTCTTGATGACCCAAACAAGGAGTTTTGGGAGAGTGAAAACAAGACCACAATGCTACCACCATCCTCTTATTTGAAAAGCTTCCCTCCTTTTTCCAGGAAGAAGAAGAAGAAAAGTTTGTTCCTTCTTTTGAGGTTCAAGTCTTGGCTTTTGAGCCTTTGAAAGAAGATGAGGATCTGCTGCAAGCTGAGCTAGAAGAGAACCATTTTTTGTAGTAGATAGTCCTCCGTGATATGGTGGATGAAAAAGACAATCCCAAGGATAGTTTTATCCTTGAGGAAGAGCATGCATGAGGTTGCCCCTCAACCTATGCATATTATTGCAGCCATGATAGAGGAGATTGATGATGAGGATGATCTTTTGGATGAGTTTGATGCTATTTTCTCTTCCATATATGTTGAGTCATCATCTCTTATATATGAAGAGTAAGAGAAGATTTACACCATACTAGTAGCTCTCAAGGAGGTGGTTCATGAGCAATGAACATGATGTGGAGATTTTTTCTTCACAAGAAGAGGAGCCACTTCCAAACTAGCATGATACTACCATTGTAGAGCACAACGATGAGGTCAAGGCTAATTGCTTGGACATGAGACCATCAAGAGGATGCCCCATGAGACATCTAGCTCTACAAAAAATCAACAAGTTGCCCCCAGTCATGCTTTCTCTTGAGCATGAGGAAGAATTCTATAAGGAAGAGAAAGCATGTTTTTCTCAAGAATGCATCCTAGTACTAGAGAGTAGCTTCTTCATCTTCAACATTGGGAAGGAGTTATTCCATGCAACAACATATTTTTTGTGCCTTTTTGTTCTTTTCAGTTGCCTAGACACATGGAAAAAGAAATCAACTTGTAAAGAAGGGCAGATACTTCAACAAGCCAGTCAATGGCTTTGTTTGATTTTTTGTGTTGTAAATATTTGTACATATTAGAGTAGGTGTTTTCAGCTTTCCAAGAAGTGCACAAACATAGTTTGCAACATTTTTTTAAGCTCCTAGAGCTCCCTGGAGTTTTTTTTTTACTCGTTGTAGAATTTTGTGAAGTTGCAGGTCAGACAACATGTCATTTCTTTTGGTAAATCTATGCCCAATGGATTTCTTAAGGCCATTGGTCTATGCTTAGTAGGAAAGCATTCCCTCTAAGTCACCAAGAATTTTGGCCATTTTTGCCCCCCATTCAGCGCATCATTGATAACCAATCTAAGAGATCTTCAATGGGTTGGATTCTTTGATGTGGGTTAACACACTTTTTTATTGGGTTAGCATCTCACATTAACTCAGTCTCTTCATGAGTCGAGTCAGTTTGGTTCCTTCATTGGCCAAGCTAGTTCAGTTTGTTCATTAATAGATTTGGTTTGTTTTCCTTCATTTTTTGAGTTGTGGGTTAACACATGTTTTTATTCGGGGTTAACATTTTGCGTTAACCATTTTTCCCATTTCAAAGAATGAATCTTTCTTGTGCTGGGCTATGAATCTTTGGATATTTTCTAAATGCATCTGGGTTGTCCATTCTTTTGAAGAAGATCTTGACCTATGGTTTTGTTTTATTCATCTATTGGGGAGATTTTTGCAACATTTGAGACGTTTATTTCAAACTGAAGATCTACATCGACGGCTCAAACTTTTCTAGACAAATCAAATTTAATCCATATAGGTCAACTCTAAAATTTTTGTACCAAGTTAAGGTTGCATGTTATCCCATCCTGCATTTTTTGACATTGATGTGAATTTATTTGTTGTGGCCATGATATGTTACAAGGATTGTTCTATAATGGTGAACGGCATTATTTTGCCTTATTTGTATGACATCTATACGTCTCCATGCCTCATTAATGATTGTAATGATTAAATCTCATGGAATTTGATTTCTTATGGCTAGGTGCATTTGTTTTTCCATTCCTGTCACTTCATTATAGAAAATTGTATTTCATGATCAAATTTAGTTTTGATATTCATTTATTGTTTCTCTTTGCAACTCAACTTCACTTTGGTTGGGGTTTAAACTCCATAGTTTAGATCTGAGTTATGCCTAATGAATAAAGGCAAGTTGTAAATACTTTTTTTGGGTTCTTCTCTATCTGTATTTTTTGTAGGAACATTATGCTGTGTAATTCCTTACCTTCCATTAATGAAATCTTTGTTCCTTACTTTCTCTTACGATTTTTCTCTACTGCATGTATATTCCTTGTAGTAATGTTTTCTTTATATTTTCTTAAGTTACCTATTTTGTTTAATTTGTGGGCAATTGTTGCATAAGTGAAAATTATCTTTCCTTTCAATATTTTACCAGTTTCAAACTTGCATGTCACTTTGGGAGATAGACTGAAGTCAAGTCTAGTGTATTTTGGGCTTTCACTAATGTGCAGCGTATCTACAGGCAGAGTTGCAACCACTATTTCTATCTTGGTGCATCACCCCTTTTTCCCTTTATACATTTTAATTTCATTTTCCTTCTCCCTTATCCTCTCAAGTGATAGTTTAGGTCAACCATGATAGTAAGGAAGTTGGCCTTCTCCAATGATTCATCCTTAGAGTGCAATTCCCACACTTGGAGGTTGTTGCCATGGTACACAAGGTCGCGTAAGAAGTAGTTCCTCAAGAAAGGGTGCATACTTTTGTGTCAGCAATTAAATTACCTAGGGTTAATTAATTTAGTTACAAGATATAAAATTGTAATCCTAATGATCCAAGAATTTAGATTTGAAACATAAATGGATAAATAAAAATGCAAATTACCTTGAGAATGTGAAGAGGAAGATACTTTGAAGTCTTAAAAATAGAAGTTTGGAAACAAGAGGAAAATAATAAAGACCAAATGATTCAAGAAGACAACAAAAACAAAACCTAGAAATCAATTTGTCCTAAGTATAGGTCACTTGTCATGATGTATACATTGAATTGGATGGTATAGGTTGACCTAGGTAAATATATACCAGAGCCTAAAAAGTTTGTAAATCTTAAAATGTTTACAAAAAGAGTACTCATATCCACATTTGAAACTCTGATCTTGGAATTTGCACACAAGAAAAATGACAAATTTGATGGGAGAGGGTTTTCCTTAGTCAATCCCTAGATTTAGGAATTAAACTTGAAGTAAAAACAAATATAAAATATGTAATGAAGCAAGATAATCTATAAATAATTTACCGTAGTGATGAAACTCTCCAGCCCAAAATTCTTTTCCCAAACCTGTATTTGAAAGCATACACCAAGCTTTCTTAAGTATAATTCTATTAAGGTTTTCCATTGCCCCATTTTCTTGAGGGGTGTAGGTGACAACTTTCACCCTTTGAATACCATTATCTGCACAATAGTTATCAAACTCTAGCAAACAAATTTCACCTCCATTATTCATTTTCAAACATTTAATCTTGTGATCTCTTTCATTTTCATCAAGTTCTTTGAAAACATTGAATTTAGAAAACAATTTAGATTTGATAGCCATCATATATATCAAATTTTTTCTAGTAAAATCATCAAGAAAAGTGACAAAATATTTTGCATATCTTAAAGAACTTACCTTGGTAGCACCAAAGACATCTGAGTGTACAAGTTCCAATGGTCTAGTCTTCATGTCATGCCCATCTTTCAAGAAGTTGGCCCATTTTTTCTTTCCATAGAGAGAATGTTCACAAAACTTTAAGTTTTTTTGTTGGATATCTAGTAGTTGATCCCTTTTGAGCATCACCGCAAGTCCTTTCTTATTCATGTGGCCTAACCTTTGGTGCCAAAGTGCCACATTGTAGCCCACTACAATCATAGCAACACCTACTTCGGTAGGACTTTCAAAGAGGTATAAACTACCAACTTTATTTCCCTTGGAAATAATCATAGAGCCTTTAATGACTTTTGAAAAATTCAGATGAAAGAATGGATGATATCCTTGTGCAAAAATATGACTAGCATAAATTAGATTTTCCCTCAACTTGGGAACATGTGAAACATCCTTTAGCAACCATTGGCCTCCTCCTTCCATCTGCACCCTAATATCACCTTTACCAACTATCTCACAAGACTTATTGTCTCCAATAAATACTTCTCCAAATTGTACTTCATGATAGTTTGTAAAATAATCCATACAATAGGTGGCATGAAAAGAGGCTCTAGAATCTATCACTCAAGAATTTGATTTGGTGTCACTTTTTGAAAGAAGTAGAATAGATTCATCCTTCTCATAGGTTTTATTTTCTTTAATATTATGCACCTTATCTTGTGCCTTCTTGTAAGCCCAAAAATTTCCTTTTGAGTGGCCAAGCTTATGACAAGACCAATACTCCCCATTTCTACCTCTTGACCTTGATCTATTGGGTGATTTAGCTTTCCTTCAATTGTAATTGTTACCTCTACAATGACTTCTTCCCCTTTTCTCAATGCTGACCATGGTAAGTGAATCACCAAAAATCTCTTGATTTTTTCATCTCATATCTTCACTCAAAAGAGTGGAAACTACATCATCAAAAACAAGTTTTCATTTGGCTGAAATTGAAGTGCTAATGGCTGTAATAACTCCATCCCAGCTACTAAGAAGCAAACATAATAAGAGAACAAATTTTTTCTCATCGTCTTATGTCATACCCACTAAGTTTTCTTGGTTGATAACAATATTAAATTTATTGAGGTAACTAGAAATAATTCCACCTTCCTTCATTTTGAGTGTATACAACTTCATCATGATGAGGACTTTGTTTGTAGCCAATGCCTTTGCATACATGCATGTGAGCTTATCCCATACCTCCTTTATAGTCGTCTCATGGATGACATTAAAAAAAGATTATTTGCAAGCACAAGTAAAATTAATGCTTTCTCCCTCTTGTATAATGTCTCCCAATTTTCATCTATCACAATCATTGGTTTCTTTGCATTTCCTTACAACACAGGAGAAAGATCTTGTTTAATTAACAATGACTCTATCTGCACCTTCCAAATGCTAAAATTCTACCCTACAAATTTTTTTACTTTTGCATCTTCCATTATTCTAGAAATTCAACACCAATTCATAACTTGCACAACTTGTCCTCTAATATCAATTGAAAGGATTTAATTATGAATGCAATTATAATAGATGAACAATCATATTAGACAAGACAAAACACAATAAAAAATACACCAGATTTATCCTGGTTCACCACAACTTGTAGCTACATTGACACTAAGAAAAATATTGAAGTGATTATGAAAGAAGTTAAGCTACAAATGATGTAGGAGCAACATATATAAAGGCTCCAATTACATAATGCTTTGAAGAGTCTCGAAAACAAAGAGACACATAATTGGATGGAAAAATAAAGTATGACCATTGGTCTTCACACTATAAAAAACTTTAGGTTGTCCCTACCAATATGCAGTCCTTTGGGGTTGAGGAATTATAATTTATATTGCCCCTAATAATACAAAATCCTTATATAGGTGAACATATCTTGATGCTAAATTTTAAGATTCTTGATTGATTTGTGACCATGATTAAAAGTTTTTTGAAGATGGGTTAAGAAGATATCAAAGGATTAATACACTCACAAACCTACCAAAATTAGCATAGCTATGAGTTGGCTGGTAGGCTGTAGTTTTTTAGAGAAGAAAAAAACTCAATTTGGTTGACTAGGTAGTCTTATTTGCACACTATTTTTTTTTACTACGCACTCTACATTGTGTTTTCACTCCACTTTTCGCCTTAGCAATCATTAAAAATTACATCATCATTTATCTATGGTAAGTTCTAGTTTGAGATAACTCTCAATGAAAATTGAAATCATTGAGGTATTCAGATTTGTGAGGTGATCCAACATAGGTGTGAAGAGCTACCACTTAGTGAAAGCCACCATGTAGATGTCTTAACAACCCGATACAGTTGCACTCATGTCTAAAACCTCTTATTTAAATAAATGAAAAATATTGAAAAAAATATTTATCTTGAAATTTTAGATTAAATCAATGTATATGTAAATAATTTAAACTTGAATTTACTAAACTAATAAATAGATAGTATTAGGTATAATATATAAATGAGAGGAAAAAGGTGTAACTATAGTTGATAATTCAATAGATTCAAGGAGGTTGGTAGAGAAGGATTAAAAAGTATTGTAACACTCTCTATAATAAACACAATAATTAGTAACATTATAGTATGTATTGTGTGCAATACTGCATAAATATATGAAGTAAACTAAGTGACTGGAATACTCCACCTCTCTGAATAGAAGTGCTTTCATTGTTCAACAACTTTTTTTCTATATATTTTTCGTTATTTCAGACATAGCCTCTATTAAATTTATGATATAATCTTATTTCCACTAACTTTATTTTTAAACATATATATTTTTATTAATTCTTAATAATTATAAGCTAAAATAAAATACTTTTATAATTAAATACAATCAATAATTGTTATATTAATACAACTCATTTTTTACCTTTTTTTTAATGGACATGACTATCTACATACTTTAGACCAAAATTGTAAGAATCGAAAACACAATAGATTTTGTTAAATTTTCAATATTTGTTCTTCATGATTTTAATGTTTTGTAATCGAAAACAACAACAAAAATTAAGAAAAAATCACAACTTCTGATACATTCTGAACCTATGTAAATATGGTTGCCATCAACACATGAATGCACCATTAAGTATCCAAATTATGTACAACTCATGCTGATAACATCCTCATTTAGTATTAAGTTTTAAATCAATAATTCTTTTTGTAAAATGTGCATTCAGAAAGCTTATAGCCACCGGACACAATTGGTCACCATACCCAACTAATATATGCATTTCATTGGGCTTCCAAAATTGGCTACGCCAATCTGTTTCCTTTAAGCCTCCTGAAATCACAGGAGTGCCAAAAGCTACGGACTTGGCAATGAAAATCATCATCATCGTAATAATCTCCTTTAAACTTGACCCAACAAGTGGCTCTCATAATAATAATAATCTGCCCTGCACACCTCTCCCCCACACCCGCACTCCTCTCTTTCCAAACTTCTCAAACGCCTTCTTCTCTCTTCCCTTACTTTCTCATCAGGAAATGTTTCTGCTGCTGCAACTGTCACCGACATTGCAATCTTCAAAGCGGGAGTAACTGTAAGCGTGAGATCATCATCATCCTTCCCCATCAAGGGAAACCACTTTTCCAGAGAAAGAGTGGGAGTTAAAACAACTCCTCCCACGAGACTTCTGCCCTTCCCAACACTTTGCTCTTCGATCCTCCAAATATTTCTGCTCCTCTTCTTCTTCTTCTCCACCTCACTTCAAACACAACCGACTCTGATTTAGACAACATTTCATCAACTTCTTTCCCCTCACATTCCAAGCTGAATGTCTCTCCCCACTGTGGCTCTGGGCAAGCCTCGATCTCCTTCGTATTCACATGAGCGATCTTCTTGTTGAGATGATACCGAACAAACAGACTTCCTTTGCAGCCATATTGATGATCAAGAAGAGCAATATTTTTCGCTCCAACAACGTCCAACTTGAGGTGCACAGAGCATCTTGGCCTCCTCTCCTCCATTAAATATCTATCGTTGTTGCAGCGTATATGATTGCCTTGCTCAAAACAGTGCTTCTCCAGACAAATACTGAGAATATAGGAAATGTGATATGAGAGGAGTAGAATTGCAAAGAGGGATATATAGCAATTCCGTAAGAAGCTAAAGCAAAGATCGGGAATAATATGATATGATATCGCTAATTTGACCATCGACCAACCGTTGTATGACGCCTACGCCTATGAGAGTGAAATATTCGGTCCACTTTGTGAAAAATCTAACTATTGTAGTCATTGATTATTAATCTTCTATCATAAACGATTATTAAACTGCTGAAAATAAATTCTCAGCTAATATCGAAAAATAACACAACTGCAACTTCACTTATAAAATATGGAAAGAAATGTGCAACACAATGAGCACAATATTTTCGGACAAATTGTCCCTAGAAAAACCTCTAAGGGAAAACCAGTTTTACAAATGAGGAATTATATTAAACTTCAGCAAATCAAGAGATACAAAATTCTTTGCCTCTCACTGGCAGAACTTCGACAACCTCCTAATTTATGCTGCTGATATTTTCCACTGCTATTCCCGCGCTAACACTGCGCCCTTGCTAACACTGCAAGACTGTTTGCTAACACTGCAAATATTTCTCCAAACTTCTTGTGTTCTCCAAATGCCCCCTACATCTCCTTTTATACTACTCTCGTTGGTAAACCAATGGCCAAGATTGTTTTACAATCGACGGTGGAGATATAAAACAACTTACCAACCCTAACAAAATTGGTTTCTAGTTGCTTCTAAAAGAAGTCAATTATTTAATAAATAATTGTCCTTGCTATAACCAATTTGTTAGCAAAAACAATTAGATACTAAATAATAGCATATGGACAAATAGCTATCCAAGCTAACAAAACTAACACTCTCTCTTAGCAAGGAAGCTATTCTACAGGACACCTAACTTATATCTGAAAAAGATAAATTTTGCCTTCTCCAATGCCTTAGTCAAAATGTCTGCTTCTTGCTGCTCTGTAGGTATGTATTGTAGCTGAACAACTCCCCTTTGTACATAATCTCTAATGAAGTGATATCTGATATCTATATATTTAGACCTATCATGAAACACTGGATTCTCAGACAACTTGATGCAACTCTGATTGTCACAATGTATCATAGTAGTCTCAACCTTCTGACCAAACAAGGCTGCTAACAACTTTCGAAGCCATATAGCTTCACATGTTGCCATGCTAGCTACTATGTGTTATGCTTCTACTGAACTTAGAGCCATAGACTTCTGCTTCCTACTGAACCAAGATACAACTCCTGATCCCAAGCTAAAACAACACCCTGAAGTGCTCCTTTTGTCTGTTGTACTTCCTGCCCAATCTGCGTCAGTATAGCCTATCAACCTGATACCTTCACCTCGAACATATCTGATCCCATACTTGACTGTGTCATGCAAGTAACGTAGCACATGCTTAGCCACTATCTAATGCATTCTCTTTGGTTCAACCATGAACTGACTAAGAGAGTTTACTACAAATGCTATATCTGGCCTAGTATTGACCAAATACATAAGCGAACCAATCAACTGTCTATATAAAGTGGGATCTACATCCTTCTCCTTAGATGTATCTACCTTCCTCCAATTTGTGATCATGGGTGTAGACATGGCTTTGCAATCCTCCATCCCAAATTTCTTCAAGATTTCAATGCAATATTTTTCTTGACCAAGGAAAATCTCCCCATCTGTCTGCCACACTTCCATGCCTAAAAAGTAGTGGATAAGTCCTAAATCCTTCATCTCGAACTCTTCTACAAGGATCCTCTTGCAATCCACTATGAGCCCTAGTGAACCTGTAAGAAATAGGTCATCCACATAAAGAACAAGAATGAGAATATCACCCCCAATCATCAAGTAGTAGAGGTTAGCATCTTCTTCACTCTTCACAAAGCCCATTTTTTGCAAGTATGTATCAATGCGCTCATACCACGCTCTAGGAGCCTGCTTGAGTCTGTACAATGCTTTCTTCAATCTGCACATGAGGGTCTCTTTGCTGTGTGCTACAAAGCCTTCTGGTTGTTCTATGTATACCTCCTCCTTCAACTCATCATTGAGGAATGTTGTCTTGACATCCATTTGATGGATTTTCCATCCCATTTGTGCTGCAAGTGAGATTACAGCTCGTATAGAAGTATACCTAGAAACTGAAGCAAATGTCTCCTCATAGTCTATTCCCTCCTTCTGAGAGAACCCCTTTGCCACGAACCTCGCCTTGTATTTCTCGATGCTACCATCTGCACCATGCTTTATCTTATAGATCCAGCATGATCCAACTACAGCCCTATCTGTTGGTCTAGGTACTACCTCCCACACATCATTCTACATTATTGAAGAATATTCTTCAACCATAGCATCTCGCCATACTTGATGTTCTGCAGCTTCTTGATAGCTAGAAGGCTCACTATCTACCAACTGACTAACTAATGCCACATAGTCATTGAACTTGGCTGGTTGTCCTCACTGTCTAGTACTCTTCCTAGGAGCTCCCACAAACTCCTGAGTATCCCTTTGTGTATCTGGAATCACATGGTTCCCACTGCCAATTGTAGAGGATGAAATGTCAACCTCTAAGTCTTCTAGATGCATTTCCTATTGTACCTGTTGCTCCATACTCTGTGAATCTTCACTAACTGAGTCTACACTCGTACTGGTAACTGTACTTGAGCTTTGTTGCTCTTGACTTAGTCTTGGAGCTTCTGTTGGCTGCTCACTCTGATCATCTGCTGAAAAATCTCTAGATCTCCTGAATGCCTTGTCCTCCATGAACTTGACATCCTGTCTGACAATAATTCTTTTAGTCCCCGGAATGAAAATCTTGTATGCCTTTGAGGTCTCACTATACGCAACAAAGTACCCCCTCTCTGCAGTCTGATCTAACTTTGTACGTGTATCTCTAGGAATATGGCAATATGCCAAACTCTCGAATATCCTAAAGTGACTAACATCTGGCTTCTTTCCTGTGAAAGCCTCCTCTGGTGTCATCTTCCCTAGCACCTTGTGTGGAACTCTATTTTGAATGTAGACTGTTGTATTACACGCCTCTTCCCATAAGTAACGGGGCATGTCCTGGTCATGTAGCATAGCTCTTGTTGCCTCCAATATAGAACGGTTCTTCCTCTCAGCAACTCCATTCTATTGTGGATTATAAGGAACAATCCATTCTCTATTGATTCCTTCTCTGGTGCAAAACTCCTGGAAGACATTTCCTTTCTACTCGCCTCCATTGTTTGACCGAAGAACCTTTATCTTCTTTCTTGTCCAGTTCTCCACAAGAGCCTTGAACTCTTGGAATCGACTAAAAACCTCATCCTTAGTCTTCAAGAAGTATATCCAAGTCTTTCTAGAGAAGTCGTCAATAAAGTAACATAGTACTCATATCCTCTGAGAGATTTCGTCGACATCGGTCCACAAACATCTGAATGTACTAGATCAAGAGCACCCTAAGATCTAGCATCACTCCTTGGAAAAGATGCTTTTGCAAACTTCCCCAACACACATCCCTTACATACATCATCATGCTCTGTACTCACCTTTGGAACACCTGTCACCGTCTCACAAAGCAATCTAAGTGCTCCATGATGAATATGGCCCATCCTCCTATGCCATAGCTCTCCAAGATCTCTAGGTTTACTGTTGGTCATAAGTGCCTTAGGAGTATCAAACTGCAATCTATAAAGGTGACCACTCCTAACTCCAATAGTTATGGGTGATTTCCAATCCTTGTGCTTAATCAACACATTTGTCCCTCTAAAGAGTACATTATACTCCCTATCCTAAAAAACAGATACAGAAATCAAATTCATACCTAAGCCTAGCACATATAACATATCATGAAGTGGAATTATCTTTCCATTCTCCCTCTGAAATTGAACTATCCCTTTCCCAACAGGTTTGAGTTTGGACAAGTTTCCCATAGAAATCTGGATGTTGGTGTCCTCCTCCTTGTAACTGGAGAAGTACTCTCTAACTCCTGTCATATGAAATGGCACCCCACTATCTATATACCAAACACACTGTGAGGTTGAGCTAACCATACAAGCTATGAGTGCAAACTCATCTTCCATTCTACTGGTGAGTTCTTCCGCACTTGCTGAAGTTGCCACTTGCTTCTTACCCTTCTTCCTCTCTGGGCAATCACTGACATAGTGGCCAAACTCGTGACATCCAAAGCACTTGACCTTAGAAAGGTCCTTCTTCTTCTTCTCACTTTTTGAATTTGATCCTATGCTAGATCCCTTCTTTGCTTTTCCTTTACCCGCTAGGGTAACGTTCTCTTGTTCCACCTCATTCTTCTGACTCTTGTTGGCCCCATTGACAAGACTTAGTCTAAAATCCTCTTGAGTGAAATCAGTCCATAGTCGATCCCAACTTGGTAAAGTATCTTGTCCACTGACAACTTGAACAAAGACACTCCATTGTTTAGTAAACCCATTTAGGGCTATTCTCACTAGCTCATCATCACTAGGGCTATCTCCAACAACTGCTAACTAATCCTTGACAAGTCTGAGCCTGGTGAGATAACTTCTGACGTCTTCTCCCTGATTCATCCGAGTATTCTTTAGCTTCTCTCTGAGAATCAACTTCCTGTTGGTGGTAGCATTCTGGTATAGATTCATAATGGCATCCCACATCTTCTTCGCCATATCTAGCTCTGTGATATGTGGAACAATATGATCCTTGACACCATCAAGGATAATCCTCCTCGCTTTGGCATCATCCTTCCTATATGCTGCAAGCTGTGTTGCATCTATTGGTATAGGTACAACATTGGTAGCATAATCCTTGATACCATTCTCTTCCAATAATAAAGAAATTCTAACCTTCCAGACACCAAAATTTGAGGCACCATCCAATCTATCCTGATCTCTCAAACTAGCTGAAGCCATCTCAAGGGTTTAAAGCAATAATAAATCTAAAGAGATCAAAATTTCTTTCCTAAGGCAAAAACCCTTAACAATGCTCTGATACAATGTGAAAAATCTAACTATTGCAGTCAGTGATTATTAATCTTCTATCATAAACAATTATTAAACTGCTAAAAATAAATTTCCAGCTAATATCAAAAAATAACACAATTGCAACTTCACTTATAAAATATGGAAAGAAATGCGCAACACAATGAACACAATATTTTTAGACAAATTGTCCCTAGAAAAACCCCTAAGGGAAAACTAGTTCTACAGATGAGGAATTATATTAAACTTTAGCAAATCAAGAGATACAAAATTCTTTGCCTCTCACTGGCAGAACTCCGACAACCTCCTAATTTATCCCGCTGATATTTCCCACTGTTATTCCCGCGCTAACACTGTGCCCTTGCTAACACTGCAAGACTATTTGCTAACACTGCAAACATTTCTCCAAACTTCTTGTGTTCTCCAAATGCCCCCTACACCCCCTTTTATACTACTCTTGTTGGTAAACCAATGGTCGATATTGATTTACAATCGACGGTGGAGATATAAAACAACTTACCAAACCTAACAAAATTGGTTTCTAGTTGCTTCTAAAAGAAGTCAATTATTTAATAAATAATTGTCCTTGTTCTAACCAATTTGTTAGCAAAAACAATTAGATACTAAATAATAGCATATGGACAAACAGCTGTCCAAGCTAACAAAACTAACACACTTGAAAATAATAATACATGGCTTTACGACCCTGTTTGGTTGGGGAAGATAAATTTGTGCCATAACCAGGTTATCTTATAACCAAGTTTTTGAAAACCTGGTTTTGTAGTTTGGAAAGCCAATGGTCCGTTTGGTTGACATGGAAGATGAATATATCGTGGACCCCACAATATTATTAAAAAAATTGTCATAAAATTCAAAACTTGGTTTTAATTTTGAATTCCACCTTTTTGTTGGAAGAAACTTCTTCCAATTTTTAAATTGAAAACCAGGTTATGATTTTAACCAACCAAACACCAAAGTTTTTTTGCAAAACCTAGTTTTACCCCTGATAACCCAGTTTTGGCCCTCATCTTCCAGCAACCAAACGAGGTCTACAAGTTTTATTTTTGAATTTATGGATTTGGTGACTGATTTTCTTGTGTTTGATGGACTGGAGATTATTTTCCACCGATTCATATAAAATACAATCTTAATGTATCTCGGTTGATCTCGTAACGTGACTGAAATCATTATTTAATTTGGTATAATGCAGTGAGAACAACTCAAAGCAATAATATAACCACATGCCAAACCATGCATAACTGTCAAGCGCAAAAGGTGAGTATTACCCTGGGGTCCCATGAGGGGTCCTTGGGCTCTATATTTGAGGAGCTGGAGGTCCCATTATAATATTTTGGTGGGGCTAAAGCTTAATTTTGAATCTTTTCCTATTAACTAGGAGCCCCTACTTTTTAGTTGAGCGGATGCAAAAGTGGGGGGCTAGAAATAGCCCCTACTGTATAGGGAAGAATTCTGCCACTTGGCAAGAATCTACCCTTCTTTTTCCCTCCAAATTAAAATCATCCTACCAAAAATTCTAAAAACAACAATTTATATTTTTAATATTTCCTTCAATTTAGGAGCCAATTTTTGTAAGCAAACTTAAATGTGATGCACATGAGACCGCTCCCCTTTAAATGTTCCTAAAAAAGCTCAGTGGCACCCGCTCTATTTTTAAGCAAGTGAGTTCCCATGGGACCCCAACCAGATGACTCTTCTTTTAAAGATGAGAACAACAATCTCCTTCACTCCACACCTATTTCGATGACACTTTACAAGTCATTATTTGGTTAGTACAAAAATGATATTCTATTTATAAAATTTAATATTAAATTTAGTAAACAGAGAAATAGGTGTCCAGTGGAATGGGAGATGATGAAATTTCCTCAATAATATCTTAAATCGGACTTTTCCTCAAACTGGTTTTTTTATTGGCCCTTCATTTTCAATCCTATGTTGATTAACATAAACATGTTAATCATTTCTAGCGCTTGCAATTTAACATAAGACTGTCTCAAGTAAATGGTTGTGAGAGATCTAATTTGGACTTTTGGAGACATGTTAATCATTTATAACACTTCCAACATTAACATAAGATCATTTCAAGTAAATGGTTGTGAGTGATCTAATTTGGACTTTTGAAAACATGTTAATCATTTCTAACACTTGCAACATTAACATAAGATCATTTCAACTAAATAGTTGTGAGCGATCTAATTTGGACTTTTGGAAGTAAAGATAATATCAACCAGCAATCATACCTTAATGTGTAATAGGCATGCTGAAGTAGTGTGGGAGGTCCATTAAGAAAAATGTACATTTACTAGTATCTAAGTTCCATATTTTTGTACAATAGAGAGGGAGAGATGTGAATATAAAGAGGTAAATATGAATGAGAGAGAAAGACCTCATAAAGCTAGCTACAACATTTTGGTTCATATTTTGATGCTCCTTTTCGGTTCATCTCTATTAGCAAAATATTTATTAGATATATATATTATAATCTTATTAATTCCAACATAAATATTACATCTAGGCAATAAATATAGATAATATTTCTTAAAACCTTAAATTAATCAAATCAAATTGTATTACACCATAATTTTAAAAGTTATCTTATACCTTTTTGTAATTCTATATAGAAGATAGAAGTATATTAAATCTTTTTTACATTTGGACATTGCTTGAATGCCAAGAGTCTTATAACTCTTTTAGGACTTATTGTCCTTTGAGAGATTACAAACAATTAGTCAATTTCAAAATATTTCCTTGATTATACCTACTTAAATTAGAGTTTTCATCCTTAGGAAGTCGCTTCATTCCATAATTTCTTCATTTCATTGGTTATTTTCTTTCACATAGATTATTTCATTTTTGTAAGTATTTATAAATTTAATATTTATTAATAAAATAAACGATTATATATATATATATATATATATATATATGGATTGTTTATAAGATGAAAGCAAGGTGAGTTTTTTCATATTATTTTCTTTATAGCAATGACATAGCTTTTATGAATTATTAATTTCAACTCATTTTACATCTTTTCTTTTTCATTTTTTAATTTGAGTTAAAAAATTAGTTTCTTATAAAAAATTTATTATATATTATATTTAGTTTGAAAGAGTATATTTTATTATATTTGAACATTATGAAATATATTGTATATTAATTATATAAATAGTATTTTTTTATTCAATAATTTATAAAATAGGTCCAATGGGTTTAGCTTGCTTGGTTGAAGTAATGAGTTCCCATTGTGGAGACTCTAGTATAGATCCCAAGAGGGACTTCTTTGTGGAATTCTAAGTTGTAACTCTTGGTCTTCTATTGGTTGTATTTGTCTCATTGTAAAAGATGGATTCTAAGTTGTGACTTTTGGTCTTTCAATTGTTATTTCTAGTGTGGTTGCTCATAAGGAGCTTGAATAAAATTGTAAGTCTCATGTTGTTTGAATAAACACAAGATTTGTAAACAATTTCAATATAAAATCATTTATTAAATAGAATATATACTAATTAATATAATTCTTGTATATTTCTTCAATATAATATAAATACATATAGTTATAATTACATAACATTCAAAGATTTATGTTGTTGTTGTTAAACTCACCTTCAACATAAATGATGTAATTATTGCTTGAAAAAAACATTAAAAAATTTAAAGGAAAAAAAAATTAGAATAAGGAAATTATTTGTCCATTATTTAAAAAATATTGATAGATTTAGTCTTTTATATTTTAAATGAGTGTATCTTGGTCACATAACCTTCAATAAGTAGCAAAAACTATAATATTGTAAATTTTAAATTGTGTCATTCAAAAACTATAATATTGTAAATATTAAATTGTGTAATTCAAATATTGCTATTGTATTACAAATCTACTTATTTCATTTAACAAATTATATTCACTAAACAAATCACCTATTTATCATACATTTCAAGGAACAAATTAAAAAGAAAAAATACAAAAATTACTACAAACAGTGGTAGAAACCTTAGGATAAATACTAATTGTAATGAGTCACATTTTCCCTACAACTGGGCCAAAACTTCTCCATATTGGGCAAGAAACTATATGTCTGCACAATCGATAGCAAAGGGAAATGGCTACACACATTACTTAGATTATACAAGAGATGTAGACAAGTAAAACTAGAAGCTAGCATGCTTACAAAATTTTTCCTTCTTGCAAATTACTCACCTTGAGGTATGGAACAAAAAGCTTGAGAAATTTATTTTTTAATGTTATCCATCCAAGAAGCAAAAAAATAGAGTGAATAGGAAATCACTATCACTAACATATATAATGAGATTAATATAATTCTAATAATTTTTAGAATGATTGTAATGTATAAAATTGTTATTGAATAATTAATGTGCGAATAGTAAGATATAGTCCCTGTTTTCTAACTTTTTTATAATGTTTATTTGCTTGATTATGGAACTAAAGACATGTCATGTTTTTGTATGAGATAACTGTTCACTTTAAATGATAATTATGATTTTAGCATTTTACCTCCTCCTATTAGGGCCATTAATCATGCCCACCATTGAGATTGGCTATTTCATTTGTAAATATTTTCATATATTCCATTTTAAGTGTGAGGTTGCATTGTGATCACTGTGAAGTTAACGAGGGCAATGAATGCTATTGTATCAGCCAGTGAGGGGTTTTATGTGAGAGATAGTTGCAAAGTTCACATAAATGAGTAAATATCATTTACTTGAACTATGCTTCCTATAGATGTTTTAGATACCATCCTCTCTTTCATCATCTTCTTCATCTTAACTATGCCATCCATCCTGCTAGCGATAAGTTATACACATCTCACAATAGTTTATACCATTTAGGATTTCTAGATTCTGGTTTAAAATGTTTTTTTACCACACATTTAACTAGTTCAGTGCTACAACGAATTGTGCAAGCCCCAAGTAAAATTCCCCACACAAGCAAGATCTAATTGTATCTTTTTGATAAAGTCACATGCTTCTTCCAAGCATCCAACATTCTTGAGAATGTCAACCTTGTGCGCATAGTGTTTCAGTGAAGGGTTATATCTAAATTCACTCATATTGTGTATAATTAATATATTTATTTAATTAAACAAAGAGACAATTTTTAAAGATGGATTTATATCTTTTTGCAGTTATGAGTGCATGCCATACATTTCTCCACCTCTAGCCATTCTCAACACACTTCCACCAAAAGAAGAAATT
The DNA here is from genome assembly GCA_028749045.1 of Cupressus sempervirens. Taxonomy (NCBI): domain Eukaryota; kingdom Viridiplantae; phylum Streptophyta; class Pinopsida; order Cupressales; family Cupressaceae; genus Cupressus; species Cupressus sempervirens. Next base: position 32,828,916 of record CM053792.1, read on the forward strand.
TTACCCTTATTTGATACAATTCATAGCCAGCAAGTTGTCTTACAAAATCAACTAAGAAGTTTGGAAATCAACGGTCATCAACATAATTCCATTATTTTGATGGATCTCTCATCGACCCACTTGAATTTTATTGTCATGTTCACCAAATATTCATGACCCTCTTCCTACTCTGGAAGAATTCAACTATAACTAAGAATATCTCCACTCCTCACCAAGATCTCTAATTGACCAAATTAATTCATCCTTTCCTCTTTACCCAAATGGAATAGGAATGGCACATTCTTAGAAAGCATGTATGCATGAAGAATTCACCTCATGTAGACTTTTGTAAGCAAACATAAACCATCATTTCCCTCAAAGAAACACTAAACCTTAATCAAACAGAGGGCATTTCTACTACTATCCCCAATCTCTCATCCCAAAGCAATAAAGCCCCTCTGGACTTGGAAGTCAATACAATAAACATACCTACATGAAAAACCATAGAGTTTGGTAACTCATGAAGCCATGCAAAAGTAAACAAAGTCACAAAATTGATGACTACTAACTACTAACATTAATATACAGTGTCCATATAGTGGACAACAATGGTCTCCTCAGAATCTGTAGTCCTCCCCTCTACATTACAACTTTCCTTACTTTCAAAATAAGCAATGAACTTAGTCAATTAAATTTGTGAGATTGTCACATATAAAGGGGGAAAATTGAATGCATCAAATCCTTTCAATGACTTCCCTCCTCTCAACATGGTTGATGATTGTTGGATTGTAAAATCAACTCATCCACTTCATATAAGGAAACACCTACAATGCAACTTTGATCTATGGTGTTTTGGGAATGAGTATGGAGGACGGTAAGGGATATATTTAGTTTATTAGGCTATTTACTATGGAGTTCTTAGTTAGGAATTGTGAATTATCCCATTCAAGTCAGAATCCCATGTTCATGTGTTGGATAGATATGTTCAGCTTTGGAATAATATGATGGACACCAAGCTGCTTTTGTGGTAAAACATGCATCTTCAGTTGGAAAGTGATGGACATCATGCTTTGGTACTTGTCTTCTATCTTCATCTTAGTAGATCCATACTTGGGCTCTATTTTTCTCATATATCTATCTAACAATTGTTGGTGACGTATGCATCCAACCTGTCATTTTTAATCTCCCCTACTACTTCAACTACTTTATTTATTGTTGTCTTCTCATGGAGAGTTTTATACCTCTCATTTTGTAAACTATACTTCTAGATTATTAGGTTTAGGTTTTGGGTGTGTTGGTTAAAGTATTTTCTAAAGTTTGAGTTAGCTATAATATTTTTTAGAAGTTTGTAGATATTTTGTCTTCTCAGCTAATGCTAGATTTCTCTAGAATATTGTATGCTTGCCTATAAAAAGGCACTGTGTACTAATTTGAGATCATGGTGAATGAATTATAATATATTATACTGTGCGGCAATAGATTTTGTTGTGTTGTGTTTTTATTATTTTTGTTCTGCCCATCCATCAAATTGGTATTAGAGCTGTAGAAAATATGGGCATTGTTTTTATGGGTAGATGTCATTGTGGGTGAAGGGAAAATGAGAGCAAAGCTAAAGATCTAAGGAAGAGATCATAGTTTCTTTCTAAGGAAGGAAGAGAAAGGGTTTGTAGTTACAAGAGAGAAAGATTTACTATTAAATCATGGTAGGAACTAGTGGAAGTATTTCACAGCCACAAATTCCAACTTTTAATGGAAAAAATTATGGTTATTGGAGCATTAAAATGAAAACTCTTTTTCATTCTCAGGATATTTGGAATTTAGTTGAAAGTGGGTTCCTTGAACCAACAAACTAGCAGGCATATCAAGCTCTTTCACAAGATAAAAAGGATTTATTAAAGGACAATAGGAAAAAGGATGCTAAGGCATTGTTCTTTATTTAGCAAGCAGTGGAGGAAGCAATATTTCCAAAGTTAGTTGCTGCCACAAGCTCAAAGTAAGCATGGTACAACTTGCAATCAACATACCAAGGCACAAGAAAGGTAAAAACTTCAAAGTTACAAAATCTTAGAAGAGATTTTGAAATTTACAAATGAAAGATTCAGATTCAATAGATTCATTCTTCACTCAAACAATGGGGATAGTAAATTAGATTACATCTTATGAAGAAACCCTTGGGGATCAACAAGTTGTAGAGAAAATACATAGAAGTCTACCAAATAAGTTTGATTCAAGAGTTGGAACTATTGAAGAATCTAAGGATCTCTCCTTGCTATCAATAGATTAGTTAATTGGTTCTCTCTTATCACATGAACAAAGGTTGAATCATTCGAGAACTTCATCATTGGAGAATACTTTCAAGACTCAACTTTCATTTGGAAGAACAAGAGGAGGATTAGATTACAGCAGAGGCAGAGAACATTTTACACCAAGAGAAGAAATAGAAAATCCATAGTTTGAGAGTAGAAGGCTAGCATCAAGCTCACAAACCCATTTCACATCAATAAGAGGAAGGGGGAGAAACCATCATCAAGGAGAAAGGTATGAAAAGTCTAACATCCAATGTCATTATTGTAATAAATTTGGGAATTTTGCATCTGAGTGTAGAAAAAGACAGTATGACATGAATAGGCAGAAGACACATTTTACAAATTTAAGTCAGCCCAACACTACTGAGCAAAACACTATGTTGATAACATGCAATGTTGCACAAGAGAGTTCTAAAAAAGTACGGTTCTTAGATAGTGGTTTTAGTAACCATATAAGTGGGTCTAAGGAGATATTCTCAACAATAGATGAATCAATAAAATCAGAGGTTAAGTTGGGGAATGATCATCAAATTTCAGTCATGGGAAAAGGGTCAATTAGCATAAGAATAAAGAAATGTGAAGAAAAGGAAATTGATAATGTATATTATGTTCTTGGATTGCAACACAATCTCATAAGCATTGGGAAACTAGTACAAAAGGGATATAGAATACATTTTGAAAAAGGTGAATTTGTGATTCTAGATAAAAGACCAAGTAATAGGCTGATTGCAAAAGTTGAAATGACTCAAAATAGAATGTTCAAACTTAAAATCATAAGTGAATTATTCTTAGAGCCAAATGAATTGAAAAAATTTGTTGAATCTACAGTCAAAGCTTTACACAAAAATGAATCTTAGCTATGGGATTTTAGGTTTGGTCATTTAAACTTTAAAGGGTTGCAACTCTTATATAAGAAACGAATGGTCTATGGATTGCCATCAATAGAACCACTTAAGACAATATGTGAGAATTACATTTTGACAAAGCAACGTAAAAAAAAAAATCTAGTTGGAAAGTTTTATAGAGAAAAACATCCACTTGAGACAGTCCATTCAAATCTTTGTGGGCCAATGCAAACACCATCCTTAAGCAGAAAACTTTATTTCTTGACATTTATTGATGATTTCAGCAGAAAAGTTTGGGTTTATTGTGTGAAGTATAAATTAGATGTATTTTCCATCTTTAAAGAATTCAAGGAAAAACTTGAAAAAGAAAGTGGATACTCTATTAAAACATTAAGAATTGATTAAGGTGGAGAATACATATCAAATAATATTTTGAATTTTTGGAAAGAAAATTGCATATGAAAACAATTTACAGCAAGGTACACTCCACAACAAAATGGAGTAGTGGAAAGAAAAAATAGAACAATTATGGAGATGACAAGGAGTATGTTAAAGGAGAAACACTTACCAAATGAGTATTGGGCTAAAGAAGTTGCATCTTCAACATACATACTAAATAAACGTCCAACAAAAAAATAATAAATAAAACACCAGAAGAAGCTTGGAGCAAAAGGAAGCACAATATAGCACATTTGAGAATATTTGGTTGCGTGGCATACACAACTTTATTCAAAAGATTAGTTGGCAGCCTTTTATATTTGACAACTACAAGACCAGATATAATGCATGGAGTTAGTTTTATTTCTAGATTCATGGACAAACCAAAAGAAACTCATTGGAATGGAAAGAGGATTTTGAAGTATATAGTTGGAACAAAGAACTTTGAGATTTTATATGCACATTTAGATCATTACAAGCTTATTGGCTATACAAATAGTGACTAGGTAGGTAGCTTAGATGATAAAAGAAGCACTCTAGGACATATCTTTCACCTAGGATCAATAGCTATTTCTTGGGCATCAAAGAAGCTACCAATTGACATTATCATTAGCTGAAGCAGAATATGTTGCATCAACATCAACAACTTGTCAAGCAATGTGGATGAAAAGAGTACTTTCAGACTTCAAGCATCCATAAGAAGAACCTACAAGAATATATTGTGATAATAATTATGCAATTGCTTTATCAAAAAATCATGTCTTTCATCAACATAGTAAACATATAGATATAAGATATCATTATATTCATGAATTAGTGAAAAATGGTGACATATGTCTTAAGTTCTTTAGGTCCAAAGAGAAATTGGCAGACATTTTCACAAAGCATCTTGCAAAGAATATTTTTGAACATCTTGGAGAAAGTATTGTTATTATAGATATACATGGAAGTGAAGATTAGGGGGAATGTTGGTGATGAAGGCTTCCAGCCTATCCTTTTTAATCTCTCCTAGCCTTTTACTTACTCCAACTACTTTATTTATTGTTGTCTTCTCATGGAGAGTTCTAGACCTTCCATTTTGTAAACTATACTTCTAGATTATTAGGTTTAGGTTTAGGGTGTGTCAGTTAAAGAATTTTCCAAAAGTTTGAGTCAGCTGTAATATTTTCCAGAAGTTTGTAGATATTTTGTCTTCTCAGCTAATGCTAGATTTCTCTAGAATATTGTATGCTTTCCTATAAAAAGACACTATGTACTCATTTGAGATCGCAATGAATAAAATATAATATATTTTATTATGCAGCAACATATTGTTTCATTTTGTGTTTTTGTTATTTTTCCTTTGCCCATCCATCAATAGTAAAAAAAAGTAACAAGAGAATTGGATTCTAGCTCAGCATATAGAGAGCTTCTGGGATAAGTTTTCAATAGAAAATCTAACATTAAATGCTTGGGTACCTATTACATTTATTATTGAAGTTATTTACTGTGATTTGGTTGTTTACATACCAGGTTGAAATTTCATCATTTTCCTCTAATTTTAATGGTAGTAAGAATATGATATCTTGAATGTATGAAATTTTTGAATGTGTAAGAGAAAATAGAAATTGAATTTACAATTAGAGAAAAGAAAATAACAACACTAGATTTATCTTGGTTCACCATAAATGTGGCTACGTCCAGACTATAGAGTATTGTATTAATATAAAAGATGTTTACAAATGAGTAGGAGTAGCATATAAATAAGCTCCAATTGCATTACATATGAAAGGTCTCATAAAACCAAGAGACACTTAATTGAAGGGAAATGAAATAACAACTAGTGGCCTTCAGCATATAAACAAACTCTCCCCTAAAGGAAAACCAATGTTGCAACTTATCACCCAATACCCTTCTTAAATGATGATTTAATTTTCTTCACAAGCCCAAGAGAAGTTCTAGCACATTCAAACTTCTCTTTGGCAAAAACCTTCATGAATATATCATTCAGATTGATCTTGGTACCAATTTTAACAACTTTCAGCTTGCCTTCTTCAACTGCATGACGAACAAAGTGAGCATGTGCGTCAATGTTCTTAGAGTGGTGTTGTGATGAGTGATTAAATATGCCATGAAGATCGTGTTGTGGCTATCAAAAAACATATTATATTCTCTTTGATGAACTTTGAAATCACCAAGCAATCACTGAAGCCAAATCATTTCCCTTGAACCTTTGGAAAGAGCTAAGTATTCAGCCTTAGCTAAAGAGAGAGCAATGCAATGTTGCAACACTGAAGCCCAACTGATCGCATCTCCAATAGACATGAAGGTATAACCAATGGTAGATCTTCATTTATCTAAGTCTGTAGCAAGATCATAATCAATGTAACCTTGCAACTAAACCTTATTTCCTCCAAAACATAATGCATAATCTGAAGTGCCTTTTAGATACCTTTGTATCCATTTGACAACTTCCTAATGAGATTTCTTTGGATTGCTCATGAACCTACTCACAACTCTCACCACATGAGCAATGTCAGGGCATGTAGAAACCATGGCATACATAATACTACCAAATGCTGATTTATAAAGAATTTTCTCCATGAATTCCTTTTCCTCTTGTGTTTTTGGGCACAAATTAGAACTTAGACGAAAGTGACCAGCAAGTGGAATAGGAGAAAAATTTTCTTCAACCATGCCAAATCTCAACAACTTTGTCAATGTATTGTTTTTGAGACAAGATGATTTCCCTCTTTTTCCTATCCCTTGTGATTGTCATGCCAAAAAATTTCTTGGCTGCCCCTAAGTCTTTCATTGAAAAATTTCTTGCCAATTTCTCCTTTAACTCATTTACTATTATTTTATTTGTGCTAGCTATTAAGATGTCATTGACATAAAGAAGAATCACGAACTCACCATTAAGAAGTTTCTTGAAGCAGTTACATGGATCGGATTCACATCTTGTGAAATTGTGTTCAACCATGAAGCAATCAAATTTTACATACCACTATCTTAGGGCTTACTTGAGCCCATAAAAAATCCAATTTAATTTGTAAAAGAGATTCTCTTGTCCCTTCTTGACAAATCCTTGAGGCTGCTCCATATATAAATCTTCTTCTACATCACCATGTAGGAATGCAATCTTGACATCAATTTGTTCCAACTGAAGATCCCATGCTGGTGCTAATCCCAAAACAGTTCAGATAGTTGTTGAATCTTGACAACTAGTGAGAAGATCTCATTAAATTCTATCCCATTTTCTTGATCAAGCTCCTTTACCACCAATCTAGCCTTGAATCTTTTTTTGCCTTCTTCTTCCTCTTTCAATTGGTATACCCACTTGTTCCTAAGCAGTCTTCAATTTGGTGGAAGAGTAACTAAATCCCAAGCTTGGTTCTTCCTTAAGGAATCTATTTTATCATGCATCGATGTTTGCTATTTCTCACTATTTATGTGTATGAGAGTAGATTTATAAGTGGTTGGTCGTGAGAATTCTGAAACCAATATGGAAGGCTTCGCCTCTTCAGTGAATAGTAACTCATAATCAAAGAAATTTTTTGGCATTTCTCTCTCTCTAGTAGATTTCCTTAATTGGGGTTGAACTGATTTAAATGGAGACCCAGAGACTATTGTTCTACCATTTGAATGTTTAATACCCTCTTCTTTGTTTGTAGTACTGTCTTGCTACCAAGTATGGATTTGTTTGCCAATATTTTTAATTAAGGCTACTTTATGCTAGTTACAATTCCATGCCTACCCATACTCATATGGAGTGAAATTAGAAGCTCTATTATCAAGATTGTGTAGGGGAAGATCCTTGTCTACCATGTTATGTTGTATTTGTTGATATGTTGAAGGCCAACAGTCATTATTATCTTTCCCTCCAATAAGTCTATCTCTTGGTTTGATGAGACCTTTCATATGTGATGTTATTGAAGCCTATTTATATGTTGCTCCTACTCATTTGTAATTATCTTTTATACATTAATCTAATACTCTGTAGTCTAGATGTAGCCACTATTGTGGTGAGCTAGGATAAATCTAGTCTTGTTTATTGGTCTTGTGCTTTCTATTATTCTTCCACATTTAAATCCTTCCAATTGGTATCAAAGCATAAGGTGTGCAGACTAGAAATTGTTGTTGAATTTCTAAAAAAATGGAGGATGTGAAAGTAGAGGAATTCAAGGCAAGAACCATAGCCTATGGAAAATGTAGATGCCCTCTTTGCTGGTTAAGCAAGACTTATCAATCACAATCAAAGGAAAGTATAAGAAACTAGCTACAATGTCAAATGAAGATTGGAAAAAGACTAATGAGAAGGCGATGACATCAATTTTTCTCTTGCTATTGCAAAAGGTCTTGTTCAATGTCTCAAACAAAAAGAAAATGAAAGATTTTTGGGACAAACTTCAAAATATGTATCAAATGGCGTCAGCTACAAACTAAATCTGCATTATGAAGAAGCTCCACAAACTAAAAATGAAGGAAGGCACTATGATGTCAAATCATATAAATGATTTGAACACTCTACTATGTCAACCAACCTCGGTTGGGATGACTCAAGATGACGAAGACAAAGCCATCATCTTGTTATGTTCCTTACCTAATAGTTGGAATCCCATAAGTACAGCTATAAGAATGTCAAACTCCACAAAGACAAAGCTAGCCTAGGATGAAGTTGTTTCCACCCTACTAAGTGAAGACATGAGAAGAAGTAACAAAGACTCCTCATCTAGTGATGCTCTCACCATGGTCGGCACCGAGTGAAGGGGAAGAAGCCATCATAGAGGTAATAATCATTACAATCAAAGGAAATCTAGATCACCCTATTGATCAAGGTCAAGAGGTAGAAATGGAGAATGCTAGTTTTGTGGTAAGCCCAACCATACAAAGAGAAATTATCGAGCTTACAAGAAAGCACAAGAAAAAGTGAGAAATATTGAAGCAAATATAACCTATGAGAATGATGAAACTATTTTAATTCTTTCTACAAGTGACTCAAAATTAGATTCTTGGGTGATAGATTCCAAAGCCTCCTTCCATGCCAGTTCATGTATGAATTATTTCACAAATTACCATGAAGGACAATTTGGAGAGGTATTTCTTGGAGACAACAAATCTTGTGAAATAGTTGGAAAAGGTGATAGTTTGTTACAACTGGAAGATGGAGGATAATGGTTGTTAAAAGATGTTCACCATGTTCCCAAGTTAAGGTGAAATTTGCTTTCTGTTAGTCAACTTTTTGCACAAGAATATTATCCATCCTTACATCTGGATACTTGGAAAGTCACCAAGGGTTCAAGGATCATTGCCAAGGGAAATAAAGTTCATAATCTTTATCTTTTTGAAAATCCTACCGAAGTAGGGGCTATTAAGATAGTCATGGGTAATGATGTGACACTTTGACATCAAATACTAGGCCACATGAGCAAAAGGGGCCTTGAGGTAATGCTCAAAAGGGATCAACTATCGGATCTATAATTAGAAAACTTGAACTTTTGTGAACATTTCCTTTATGGAAAGCAAAAGTGGGTCAATTTCTTGAAAGATGGACATGACCTGAAGGAAAAATCATTGAAACTTTTACACTCAGATGTCTTTGGTCCTATCGAGGTAAGTTCCTTAGGAGGTGCAAAGTTTTTTGTTACTTTCCTTGATGATTTTACTAGGAAAGTATGGATATATATGATGGCCAATAAATCTAAAGTATTTTTGAAGTTCAAATTTTTCAAAGCTTTTTTTGAAAACCAAAGAGGTCAAAGATTAAATTCTTGAAAACAGATAATGGAGGTGAGTTTTATTCACTGGAGTTCAACAATTATTGTGTAGATAATGGTATTCATAGGGTGAAAGTTGTCCCCTACACCCCTCAAGAAAATGCGGCAGTAGAAAGACTCAACATAACAATAATGCAAAAAGCTCAGTGTATGCTTTCAAATGTAGGTTTGGGAAAAGAATTATGGGCTAAGGCATGTAATACATCCGTATATCTGATTAATTGGAGTCCTTCTTCAAGGTTGAACTTTGAAATTATAGAAGAGGAATGGCAAGGAAGACGAGTTTCATACTCTCATCTTTGGGTCTTTGGGTGTGAAGCCTATGTACATGTGCCTAAAGAAAAAAGGACTAAGCTAGATTTTAAATCACAAAAGAGAATCTTCATTGGTTAAGGAGAAGACCAATTTGGATTTAGAATTTGGGATTTAGTGGAGAAAAAGGTTGTTTGAAGTAAAGACATTGTTTTCAACGAGAAAACATTTCTATCACTGCATTCTTAGGAAATGTCTGAAAAAGAATTTGTGCCAATATCTACACAAAGGAATGTTGGATTGAATCCACAAATAGTTCCTAACACTATCTCATACAATCCCATCTTTGTTTTAGCTACAATTCCCTCTCTAACTCAATTTGTTGAGTCTGATAACACTAGTAGTGGCAATGAAGCAAACTAGTTAGCACATCCACAAGAAAATGACAATGCCATGAATAGCAATGATATGATTAACATAAATCCAAATAGTTGTTTTGTTGATTCTATTGGAAGAAATAATCTATTTTCTCATGGTGAATGTGTAAATCATAGCTTTCTTGATGAAAGGACTCATAGGCTGCAGGGCACGTATACTCCTATTGATCGTTCAAACCATAGTGTTGAAGGAATGGTAATTAAAGATTCTCAGCAATATGAGTCAGGACTTGGCAGGTTACGGAGCACTCTCTCTCCTAATAGGTTCTCCAACCTCCCCTATGACAATATGCAGGCCCCGTGCTCTACTTCACATGGTTAGTGTAACACTACACAATATGGGATAGTGGGCATGGATGTTAATCGATCTCGAAAAGAGTCTTCACAGGATCCATGTATTATATTCCCTTTGTAGAAATTCTCCTGTCCAAGGGACTTCATCAGTGAGCAATCAAACACAAATCAAATGGAATTTGATGACAGACTCAACTATTATCTTAATCATGAGTCTAGGACATCCAACATGAAAGACACAAATGCAAGAGAGATTAAAAGAAGGGTAAAAGTACTAAGTTGTGTCACCTTTCAGGTTGACTTATTAAAATGACTAAATTTGAGTCTTTCTATCTATAAATCAATTTTGTTCAAACATATGATCTAAATAAATTCATTCTAGCTAAGTTATATATGGTCTCACACGTTTCCAATTGGAAATGTCTTTTAAATACATGTTTTATACTAGTTCGTATCTAATTATTAAGGAAATAAATTATTTCAAAAAAGTGTCATTTCAATAAATCTTACTTTTTTATGATATTTTTTAATAACAAATAAACACCGTTTTATAGAGCTCAAAGTTGAGAATATTGTCATATAGATTTTATATTTTTTTAATTAGATATAGTATATTTTAATTAAAAAATTCTACAAGCACATATTTTAAGACTCGAAAAGATGTCAATTTTGAGAAAGAATAAAATATTAAATTATATAAAAAAAATTAAAAAATTAAATGATGTTCTAGAGGACAGAGTCCTCTTTTAGAATGTATAATTAGTTCAAACAGAGAACAGAAAGCCCCAAATGAGAAGGTCCACTAGAGAAAGAAGAATGCCAGCTAAATTCTCAGATTATGAGTTGTTATTTGCTAAAGAGGCAGAGTGTTCACTTTTGATTTCTAAATTCTCAGAACCAACAACTTATAAATCTGCACTCAAAGATGTAAATAGTAAAAAATGGCAAGTTGTGATGCATGAAGAAATGGATTCTTTACTCAAGAATTGAACTTGGGATTTGGTCTCTCATCTACCAAATTGAAGACCACTTAGGAACGAGTGGGTATATCGACTGAAAGAGGAAGTGGAAGGCAACAAATGCTTCAAGGCCAGATTGGTGGTCAAGGGATTTCATCAAGAAAAAGGGATAGATTTCAATGAAATCTTCTCACCTATTCTCAAGATGACAATTGTTCAAACTATTTTGGGATTAGCAGCAGCTTGGGATCTTGAGTTAGAATAGCTTGATGTGAAAACTACATTTCTACATGGTGATGTAGAAGAGGAACTGTATATGGAGCAGCCTCAAGGATTCATAAAGAAGGGACATAAACATCTTTATTGTAGATTAAATTGGAGCTTGTATGGCCTCAAACAAGCCTCAAGATAGTGGTATATAAAATTTGATCGCTTCATGGCTGAACAAAATTTCACAAGATGCAAATCAGATCCATGCATCTACTTTAAGAAACTTTCAAGCCGTGAGTTTATCATTCTTCTTCTTTATGTCAATGACATGTTAGTAGCTAGCACAAATAAAAGAATAGTTAATGAGTTCAAGGAGAAATTGGCAAGCAAATTTGTAATGAAAGACTTAAGGGCGGCCAAAAAGATTCTTGGCATGATGATTACAAGGTATAGGAAAAAGAGGGAAATTACTTTGTCTTAAAAACAATACATTGACAAAGTTGTTGAGCTAATGCAAAAGTAGCTTCTATTCCTCTTGCTGGTCATTTTTTATTAAGTTCTGAATTATACCCAAAAACACAAGAAGAAAAAGAATTCATGGAGAAAATTCCTTACAAATAAGAAATTGGTAGCATTATGTATGCTATGGTTTCTACTCGGCCCTACGTTGCTCATGTGGTGGGAGTTGTGAGCAAGTTCATGAGCCATCCCAGAAAAGCTCATTGGGAAGTTGTCAAATGGATAGTAAGGTATCGAAAAGGAACTTTAGATTATGTCTTATGCTTTGGAGGAAACAAAGTTCAGGTACAAGGTTACACTGATTCTAATCTTTCTAGAGACTTGAAAAAATGAAGGTCTACCACTGGTTATACCTTCATGTTTGCTAGAGCTGTGATTAGCTGGGCTTCATAGTTGGAACACTGCATTGCTCTTTCTTTAGATGAGGCTAAATACTTAGCTCTTTTTGAAGGTGCAAGGGAAATGATTTGGCTTCAGCAATTGTTTGGTGACTTGAAAGTTCATCAAAGTGAAATATAATCTATTTTGTGATAGCCAAAACATGATCTTCATGGCACATAATCAATCATCACAACATTTCTCCAAGCACGTTGACACACATGCTCACTTTTTTTTGTCATATAGTTGAAGAGGGCAAGCTAAAAGTTGTCAAGATTGACACCAAGATCAATCTGGCTGATATATTCACAAAGGTTGTTGCAAAAGATAAGTTCAAATGTGCTAGAACTTCTCTTGGGCTTATGAAGAAAAGATAAATCATCCTTTGAGCATGGTATTGGGTGATCAATTGCAACATTGGTTGTCCTTTAGGTGGGAGTTTGTTCATATGTTAAAGGTCAACAGTCATTATTATCTTTCCCTCCAATAAGTGTGTCTCTTGGTTTCATGAGACCTTTCATATGTAATGTTATTAGAGCCTATTTATATGTTGCTCTGGCTCATTTGTAATTATATTTTATACATTAATCTAATACTCTACAGTCTGGACATAGCCACTATTGCAGTTAATAGGATAAATCTAATGTTGTGTACTTGTCTTGCATCTGCTATTATTCTTCTACATTTAAATCCTTTCAATATTGGTGCCAAGGAGTTACTTGGAATGTTGGAAGTGCTATGATGTGTAGCAGACCACGAACCATGGACATTATCACTGCTAGAATTGGTGATTTTATTGGCAGGTTGTAGGTCTATAGGCCTGCGTATCCCACTCAATTCATGATTTATAGATTAAGAGAGGGCATTTTTAATCCAACGTTGCTCCAAGGTATGATGCCTTTGATTTGAATTAAAATCTAGGTGTCTTACTCCATCATCAATATGGCTTGGGATGATGTTGTTTAGATCCCTTTCGAGGCCATGAGTGGAGGTGTTGCCATCATGATTGGGATCCATGATGCTAGGCTTGTGCCCAAGTTTTCAAATGCTATTCACTGTATCATCACAAAGACTTTTTTTGTTAGACTACCCATTAAAATGGTTCTTCTATTAACTTGGTAGTGATAGGTAAATATGTAAAAATGATAAAATAGTTATTCCATTAACTCAATTACTACTTAATGGTTAACAATGCTGAAATAAATGGTTTGAATCATTCAAATAAATTCTATATTTGAAATGACACAAAATGTCAAATTTTATCAAATTGAAAATGACATACACTGCTTTCATCAATTGAAAGCTATCAATTTGGGTCACCCTTAAACATTACACACTAAGGCAAAAACTAAGATTGGAAAAAAAAGTCAACTTTGACTATTTAACACTTTTTACTCTAGGAATCAAGCCTTAGCGTGTGATGTTTAAACCATCTAGAATCAGTTTGAGTCATATTGCACTGTCCTAAGTAACCATGCCAAAATAAACAACTATTTTTGAAGTATTAGATAGTAGCCAAAAGGACGAGGGACTAAATTTGGAGTACAAAAAGGCTGAGAGAGCAACCTTTTTGTACTCCAAATCATCTAATAGATACCAGTCTTATACTTCAAAAAAAAAAATGATCCAATACAAAACCAACAACATCAGTCCTTCTGCTAACAAGAAGATAAAAAGGAAAAACATTCCAACAGTAAGGAAACATACTATTGCTATCAGTTCAACAATTAAACTTATACATATAAAATAAAGCCCCGTAGGGCATCAAGTTTAGAGCAGGGCTTGGAATCTGATGGTCACCCCTATCTAGACCATCTTATTTTTTATGATGGTTTGGTCATATTAATGCCTTTCATTTTACATTTTGAGATAAATATTGAATGTCAAAAATCAATATAAGATACATATAAATTAGTAATATTCACAAAAATCTCATATTTATCAACAATATATGCAACTTAAGAAAGTTTCTAAGTTTATATTTTGCATACTAATATTTTATATTAAGATTGTTTACACATCGAGTGCTCCTTAAGAGCAACAATTACAACTTAGTCAAGCTCCTTTCGAGCAATCACACTAGAAACTACAATTGGAAAACCAAGCATCAACCAATAGAAGACCAAGACTCACAAATTAAAATTTCACAAAGATTTCCCTCTTTGGATTTGAACCATTTGAACCATGGTGTCCACAATGAGAACTCTTTGCTTCAACCAACTAAGCTAAACCCTTTGGACTAATATTTCAAATTGTTAAAAAATATTATGCATGGTATATTTAATAATAGTATCTATAATGAATTTTGACAATTTATTTATAAACTTATGTATCATATTGATGGTTTTATAAAAAAATAACATGTCAATCAATACATCTCCACAAATTTGTAGTCTATAAATGACCAACACGACCATCAAATTCAAGACCTAGTTCAGAATAATCAATATCATAACTGTAAAAAGGAAAAAATAACAGCACTATAAAAATAATGACTGTTAATGCACTATAAAAATAAATAGATACATACATCACCCAACACACGAGTAGAATCTAACTATCACAAATTGTCAGTATTGATAATGAGAGGCACAAAAAATATCAATTCGAGAAAATATCTGAATAAAAGATCCGATCCTAAGATATTATATATTGAGGCACTTTTGAGGTTTCTGTTTACTTTAGAAAAAAAATTCAAAAAAATAATCTTTGTTATAAATACAATATTTTTCTTTCTTATAGCGAAATAATGAGTTCTAAAGCGCCATTAAAACAGGGGTAGAGTGAAGGGAAATTCTGTTTGCTTCAATTCTCTAGTAATATATATTTCCACTCGATATCAATGCTGGGAAATAATGAGTTCTTAACGCATTAGCAAATTATATAATGTTTTCATTCACGTTACGAGATCAATCGAGATTCAATAAGATTGTCTCCAATATATTGTATTTAATAAGAATGGGTGGAAAACAATCTCCAGCGAAGAAAACCACCGTCACGCCCAAATCCAGAAATTGCACAGTAGAATACAATTTGTAGCCATATATTTCCAAGTGGATTTCATTCTCATAGAAACAGTTGTTGGGCGCTGAAATAATTAGGTATATCATATTCTTCTCTTTAGCTTTTTGTGAGATTTTCATTGCCAAGTCCGAAGCTTTGGCGGGACCAATTTTGCACCCTTCTCAACAAGTGGGAATAGCTCAAATTGTGGCATTCTTGTGAATCTGCAAGTTAGTTATATTCTTCCATTGTGGACACTTTAGAAAACATTTTTAGTTATATTCTTCCATTGTGGACACTTTAGAAAACATTTTTTTTATTTAAAACTTACTCCTACACAAGGATGTTATTAGAGTGACTTGTATATAGTTTGAATATATAATGGAGCATCTTTAACTTTTTCTATTATAGACAGTTGAAGTCTAACTATTTTATTAATGAGAAATGTTTTTTCAGTATTCATGTTGTTGGCAGACATCTTTTAATAAGAAAAATAAAAATAAATGCTTACACACTATATACATTAACAAATAAAGTGAGTGGATATATGATTTTACTTTACACTTAAAGGGGCTAAGTGGAAAACAAAGAAAAAATATAGAAAAGAAAGTTGTAGTATCATAGAGGCTTCAATTAAGTTATAATATCATGAATTTATTATGAGATACTCAAAAACTGAGCTCTTAGGATTATTTGCAACAAAAATATCTTTTGTTTGTATTATAGAAAATTAAGAACATAATTTTTTAATGAACATAGAATAAAATATTGATATAAAATAATAAATATGCAACCAAATGTACATATGTGACTTTTCCTATAAATGCTAGGTTTAGAAGTGGGATAAACTAAAATAATGTCAAGTATCTTAATATTGTGACATTAGACACAAAAATTAAATGACACATAATATGATTATAAGAAAAGTAACTGTTTTGAAAAGGTTCCTAATTCACTAAGTTAAATTAATATGTGAACATGTGTGAAGGTCATAACTATGAACTAGTTTTATACTATACTATGTTGACATTACAATAGAGAAACTAGATTAGAAATATCCATGTTAATGCTAACACTTCTATTAGGTGTAATATACCTAAATGACGATGACAAAATGTAAATCGTGTAAGGAAAAAGACCATCTAAAGATTTTGAAAAAACATGTGCCAATATGTAAGGGGCACTTCCAATGTCATAATTCATGGATCTCTATCCAAAGTTATATTATCTTATCATGTGTCATAGTGTTCAGTTACTTGTACTAGTTGATCATTCAAACTAGGGGAAAAAATGGGTTTTTGTTATCAATTCAAAAATGATATATCAAGTGTGAAAAATTTATACAACTATTGTCAATATTTCAATGTAATCCCCCTCATTACATATTCATAAGTGTCATATAATTCATCATAAATAAACCAAAACTCTAACAATGACATAAGATTATCATAGACATCAACATGAAAATTAGAATATAATTTTTTTTAGAAATTGATAAATAAACTACCCTAAAATCAACAAAATATATGTACATTATGTGTGGATGGACCCTATTATCTATAGTGGAATGCTCCCTCCATAGACTTTAAACCCACTTTTCATGGGCTCACATCTCTTTTAGGTGGAGTGATAATTGAACAATGAGAGGTCCCTTAATTAATACATAAAATGAAACAAAAAATTAAAAATAAAATAATTAATTTTAATGAACAACTTTTTGAAAAAAAAGTTGACCAAATATATAACAAAAAATTATCAAAATCTATAATGCATAAAAATGGGAGAAAATAATAATAATAATAATACCTTTAAAAAAATATGGGCTAGCACCAGAGTCAAAGCCATATGGAAAGCACCCAAAAACAATTACCAAATCTTAAAACAAAGCTATAAGGGCGTAGCTTGGGAACAAGAGGTTAAAAATAAAAGGGTCAAGCCTAGAAAGTAAAATCCACATGTTGTAAGAGAAGTAATAGGAGACACAGGATCTAGTTCATCCTTATTTCCACATCCCATTTCTTAACTTGAAGAGCTAGATCCAAGAATGTCCAACCATCAAAATTATCGTGTTGCCCTCTTCTCATCAAGGAGATCATCGCAAGTGCCATTCATGAGAAGCCTTTGGAAGTCATCCTAAAGTATTATCTCAAGTTGATCATCCAATAGTTACTAGTTGAATCCAAGTTGTTGGAGCTTCCATGCAGTTGGAGGGAGATCCTTGATAGTATGAAGGCACAACCAAGCCTTGAGATGAAAAGATTTGAGATGGTGATCACTAGCCCAAAGGTTGAGAATGAGAATCTCCCTACCTATAGGAACCACGTATGCCAGAACACTGACCATAAGAGTTGGGAGAAGAACTAGAGATTGATGCATCTAGAGGAACTCTATCCACAATGGAAGTAGCATTTCCATAATGCAGGAAAAGCTCTTGTAGATGAGAAACCTCAAGGGTAACATTATCCACCTAAACCTGTGTATAAAATACATGCATTAGAAAACAATAAAACATTACTATTATCTAAAGTATTTGAAAAAATCACTGTGTTCCTTTCCTTAGACAAGGTAAACAAAATAACCGTGGTTGGCTAGAGTGATGAGACCATTCAATACCTTTCCAAACATAAATTATGTTGTCAAGGATACACGAGGACTAAAAAACTAACTTTTTTCTTGAAGAACAATTAAGGGAAGGAGATGGCAAAGTTTCAAAGCTCAAGTTGTAGCATAATTCTGTAAGAAGCATTGAGAAAAGTGATTGAGTACCAATATAAGCCATCCTCTTGATTGTTAGCTTAGGTATAACCTTTATGTTTCATTTATTTATTTATGGGCATATCATGCATGAATTAAAAGCTTCTAAATAAACATTATGAAGGTTTGCTCCCACACAATCTTAAATGGAGTTTTAAAAATCATATGGGAAACCATAACAATCAAAATATTTATCATCAACCATGGAGAAGGCAACACCCCTATGATATTCAACAAATTTTTTTTTTTTCATAGAATGCTCATTGAGACTTTGATAGACATCGAAGGACATAGACCAATTAATCCTCTAATGTTTTTAAAGAGGTTGGAGGGGGGTGGTAGAGTAGTAAAAAAATGCTTATAATGAGAAACTAAAGCTTAGAGAAATCCTAGAGAATATGTTGAACTAAATAGTAAGAACTAAATCGCCTTCTCTCTAATCCTTTTAATGCCTGAGGTGGAACGTCTTGGATGCAATGAAGAGATTTTTTATTTACTAGCACAATCTCCAACATTCAACCAATGCAATTTATGTGCTCTTAGTTAAGCTACCATGGTTGCATAAGTGTCTTCTATCTATTTTTTGTGATGATGTTGTGCCATCTTAATTTGTAAATAAGTTGAAATGAGTTGTCACATTTCACCTTTTGTATGCAAATCCTTGGTGGTTCATGCATATGACTAATGGTGGAAGATAGCGAATTTTTTGTCATAAAAGAAAATAAATGTAGAGGTGTGAATAATAGCATCATTCCACCATGGAATCCAACTTGTAAAGTGAATGGGCTTAGGTTCAAGGTTTCAAACACGCCTTATTTGCGCCAAGTTAGGCAATTGTTTCAAGAATGACATATTAAATTGTAAAAAAAGACAACATTGGATGTGGCATTTGAACACACAATTCAATAGAAAATTTTATGGGAAAATAATATGACTAAGTAACATTAGAGAAAGAAAATATTAGATAAAGACATCTGACTAAGTAACATTAGATAAAGTCAAAACTGACAATTGAATTGCTATGTCAGAAAAGTTACAAGAAAATTTTCCCCAACTAAAATGTTTGAAAAATCCACTAAACTCCTTCCCTTCCTAAAGATTAACTATTTCCTTATCAATATCTTACTACTTTTTATTCCCCCAAAATCGTAAAATATATTCCTCTTTAAACTTTACATTTATGATATATCTCTATTTTAAAAAATTCAACTGGTATACAACTCTCTGCTGAAGACTATCTATGACTATCTATCTCTATCTTATGGAACAAGTGCGAGTTATGTTTAGAGTTAATAAGTGTAAGATTGATAATGACAAGCACACAAAAACATTGCTTTTCAGAAAATCTGATCTTGGGATATTATTGATATACTTTTGATCTCCTATTTTGCTGGACACTTCGGTTTCTGTTTACTTGTGAAAAAATAATCATTTTATTATAAAATGGAATCTGATTTTCTACTAACCAACAAAAAGTGCCATAGAAACAGGAGTAGAGTGAAGGGAATCATGGTTTGCGTCTTTGAAAGAAGAGTCATCCACTAATATATACATATCCTCTTCCACTTGACACTGACGCTGATTTTGACGCATTATCAACAATGGAGATTAATTGAAGATCGTCCCAAATATATATTATATTTTATAGGAATGGGTGGAAAGCAATCTCCAGTCAACAAAGCCAGGTTCACCAAATCCATAAATAGTGAAACAATATAACGACGTAGGAGCACCATATTATTCGGTACAGAAGAATACAGTTTGTAGCCATGTATTTTCGAGTGGATGTGGATGACCACACCAGGTGAAGCGATAAAGGAGGGATTTCATTCTCATAGAAACAGTTGATGGATGGTGAAATCATTAGTTGTATCATATTATCCCCGATCTTCACTTCAGCTTTTCGGAGATCTATGCATATCCGAGTCAGAAGAGTAAAATCCGATACGAGGTGAATCACTATATATACCTCTTTCCTCTTCTTCTCCTCTCATCCCATCTCAGTGTTTGTCCAGATAACGAGCTCTAATTCTTTGAAGAACAAGGAGATTCAATGGAGGAGACAAGGCCAAGATGCTCTGTGCACCTCAAGTTGGACGTTGTTGGGACATCAAATATTAGTGCTCTTCTTGATCATTATCATCATGGCTGCAAAGGAAGTCTGTTTGTCCGGTGTCATCTGAACAAGAAGATCGCTGTGAATACTAAGGAGGAGGCTTGCCCAGAGCCACAGTGGGGAGAGACATTCAGCTTGGAATGTGAGGGAAAAGGAGTTGATGAAATTCTGTCTAAATCAGAGTCTGTTGTGTTTGAAGTGAGGTGGAGAAGAAGAAGAAGAGGAGCAGAAATATTTGGAGGATCGAAGAGCAAAGTGTTGGGAAGGGCAGAAGTCTCGTGGGAGGAGTTGTTGTCATCTCCCACTCTTTCTCTGAAAAAGTGGTTTCCATTGACGGGGAAAGATGATGATGATGTCATAAGTACTCCCGCTTTGAAGATTGCAATGTCGGTGACAGTTGCAGCAGCAGAAACATTTCCTGATGAGAAAGTAAGGGAAGAGAGAAAAAGGCGTTTGAGAAGTTTGGAAAGAGAGGAGCGCGGGTGTGGGGGAGAGGTGTGCAGGGCAGATTATTATTTTTATGAGAGCCACTTGTTTGGTCAAGTTTAAAGGAAATTATTACGATGATGATTTGAGGAGAATCAAAGCAAAAAGATCGGCGGGACCAATTTCGCAAGCACACTGAGTTGAAACATTCAGCTAACGTGGGCGGCCACTTCAGCGAGTGGAAAGAGCTCAAATTATGGCGTTCTTGTGAACCTGCAAGTTGTTTAATAGTGGGTAACAGTGGCCTGGCTATCAGCGTTCTAAATGTTGTAGAAAACAATTTATTCATTTGAAACAAAGCACTAAATGAGGATATTATCAGAATGACTTGTACACAACTTGAGTATCTAGTGGAGCATATATATGATTTTTTTTTCATTAATAGCCGAAGTCAAGTATTATATTAATAATAAATATTCTATTGACAGCGTCCGTATATTGTTGGAAACCATATTTAGGAATATATTAAACAATGAGTTGTATTATATTACAATTATTAATTGTATTTAATAATAAAAACAGAATTATTTTGTGTTTAGTTTTTCATTTTTAAATTATATGTATCATATATAATAAAAGCTAATACAAATATATATTTATAAATATATATATGCTAACAAATAATTTGAGTGGATATAAGATTATACTTAAACTTAATGGAGACTAAGTAAGAAATAAAGAAAAAATATAGAAAATAAAGTTGTTTATCAATGAGAGCAACGCAATCTAGTCACTCAACTCAGTCCATACATAAGTAGGATATTGTGCACCAGCAGATATTGTAATGTTTCTTAATTATTTTGTTTACCATAGCTTCTTCTATCGTAATTGTGAGTCCTCCTCTATTAATAACCTTGAGCTCATTGAACTACCAAATAGCTCAATGTGAACAAATTTATTAAAGCGCTATTATATACTACCAATTCTTTATTCTGGAACTCAATTTTATGTATAAGATCAAATTTACATGGATCAAGATCAACCCCAAAGAACATGATGTAAAAACACACAGAATTAAAGACTAGTATATAGATTCTAACATATTCATGGAACCAATCTAACAATCATCTTTTATATTATGTTGAATAGATTATACATAATATCAATGATATTATTTCGTCACTAAGTTCACAACTACATATCTTATCTTCTCACTTAAATATCACACTTAATAATGTTCATTTATCAATCTAATCAAGTTAAACTGAATTATTTACATAGACATTAATTGAAATCTTAATAGAATTCTAAAATAAAATTTAAGTTCAATCATTTCATATCTCATCAATAAAAGTGTCATTTTTTATGAATACACCCATTTCTAAAACTATTAATACAAATGTATATATTCACAAAAAAAGCTTGGGGATACGAGATCACTCTACAAGAGTTCACATGGCCTTAAATTCAAAAACTATAACTATTCATAGAAAAGAAATACAAGACACGTTAGACTGATCCTACTAGTCCTTAGAACTCTTTTCCATTCATAGGAATTTTCTATTAAGTAGTAATATTGAATTACATATTCAAAAAAAGAAGAAGGGGGATATGAGGTTACACTAAGAGATTCCACACAGCCTTAGGGATAGAAACTACAACTATTCATTAAAAAAAACTAATATAAGTTACCTTAGGTGACCAGTGTAGTCCCATCTAAGGGAGTTGGATCTTGGAGGTCCTAAAAACCACAAATATCAATGGGGTTAGGTGGAAGGTCACATAAAGACCAATCACCATCTTCATTATTTCCTTTTTTCTGTTTCTTCTCCTTCCTCTCTCCTAGGAGGTGATCTAGCCAAGGATGGATGGGGAAACCATTTGTCATTGGTGGTAGAGGGTGACCTAAAAGTAGAAGAAACATAAGAAACATGGGACCAACCAAAACCATGCCAAGGAGTAGAGTGGGGGGGAAAGAAACATAGCCACCTTGCCCTTTTTCATTTTATGATTTTAAAAAAAAAAAAGTCACCTAAGATTTACTTCCATCTACCATGCCCATCGACAAGTTGAGCTCTAGGATTTTAGTTTTTATTAAGAGATAGCTTGGATTAGCGTAAAACCTACCATAGGTATAAAGTAATGTGTGTTTATGAATAAAGGACCTACCCAAAGATGGAGAGAATGGAAAAAGTAAAGTGCCCATCTGAAAAAGTGTGTGCAAATAGGACTAGGGTCAACCAATTTGATCTTTCTTCTTTGAAATTAGTTTACCTTGATGATATTCTTGTTTTTAGCAAGACACAATAATAGCATATGGGGTAAGTGCACAAAGATGGGGGACCTAAAAAGGGGTATAAGTTGCCACTTTTTTTGAAATCAGACAAATCTAAACTTTGGCAAGAAATTGAAGATAGTTGGACTCAATATTTAAACATATGATAAAAACAAAAGTTGTAGCCCTTTGAATCTACTTATATTTTTGTTAAATGGTGGAGTTGAAGACCCTTAAAAAGAGGAAGCACACAAAGTTCCCTTGTTTTTTTAGTAAATTTATAACATAGTGTCAAGTGTTCTCTCCTTAAATTTTCATTTTTATTTTTTTGAAGTTTTTTAATCACTTTTGTGAGGAGATAGCTAACACTATGTAGTTTATCCCAGATTTGTTTGGTAATTTGTTACTCTATATTTGATATGATTATGAAATTTTAATGTGGAGCCATCTCAAAAACATGAAATTTTGTTGTGGCATTCCTAGAAATCATTGAAGAAGTTAATAACTAAAAAGTTTTTTTTTTTTTTTTTTTAAATTTTTTTTTTTTTAAAGTGTGTAGAATGAAGTATAGTTTCCAAAAATATAACTTCTTGCAAAAAATGATGAAATGATGAGAATCTATACCCAAAATATTACAAGTTGGTTTTTGACAAAAAATGGACATAAATTGAAAATAAATTAGTGATGAAAGGCTTAAAATAATCAAAATTAAAAATAAATATGGTTAGATAGCTAACAAGGAGATAAATAATTTTGTTTAACTTGAATCTCTTCTCATATAACCACGAGAAAACTTGATGGATGCCACATAATCAAATCTACATTTTTTTGTGTAAACTCATTAGAAATCACATCTAAGACCTAGTTTAGATGTCCAAGCATTCGGGTTGGATATCCAATCCAAATCCAACCCTTAGGATTGTCAATCTTCAATGAAGATCATAACACTTACATGCTATTTAAATTTGAAAATTTTTCATTTTGTTTCTATTTTTAAATAGCGTATACCGACTATTTAAATATGAAGATTTGGATTTTTTTTTCTATTTTAAATAGTGCATATGTTTTATAGCATGTATGTGCTATGTTTTTCCTTGTCTAAGCCTATGGTTTGGGAAATACAAAGCATAGTGCATATGCAAAATAGTGCACACACACTATGTCTTAGATTGGGAAAAAACAAAAAGTGGTAAATTTTTGGTCCCTCATCTTTGTGCACACACTCTATGAGGCACTTAGAGGTTGTCTTAAGGAAGTTACATGAAGAGAAGTTCTAACCATCAATGCAGAGAAGATTAAGTTCTTGAAAGAAGAGCTTGTGTATTTGGGATTTGCAGTTCCCTATGGTGAATACAAAATGGACCCAAGTAAGGTGGAAGCCATCCTTAATTGGTCCACTTCAAAAATAGGGGCTGAAGTGAGAAGCTTTCATGGCTTAGCTTAATTTTATAGGAAGTTTGTCAGGAGGTTCAGTGAGATATGTGTACCCATACTAGAAACTATCAAAGGTGGTATCAAGACTAAGTTTAAATTGACAAAGAAGGCTAATGAAGGGTTTGAGAACTTGAAACAAGAAGTGGCCACATAACTTATCATAGTGTTGCTAGGTTTTGACAAATTTTTCATTATGGAGTGTGATGAAAGTAATATAATTATGGGAGAAGTCCTCAGACAAGAAGGAAGACCAGTATCATTTTTCACTGAGAGGTTGAATAAAGCCAAGTCAAGGTATGCATCTTATGACCTAGAGCTCTATGCATTGGTCCAAGCCCTTAGGAAGTGGAGGCATTATCTCTTTCCCAAAGAGTTTATTTTTTACATGGATAATTAAGCTTTGAGATTCATAAACACACAAGAGAAGTTAAGTCTTAAACATATCAAGTGTATGGAGTTTCTCCAAACCTACACATTCATCAATAAGCATAAGAGAGTACAATAATAAGGTAGCAGATGTACTTAGCAAAAGGATTCTCACTAGATCTAAGAGATTAAGTTACAAAACATAGAAATTAAAGGATTCAAAGACCTATATAAAGGAGATGAAGACTTCTCATAATCTTATAAGGTATATGCCTCAATTTTAACAATCATTTTCATAACAATTTTTTTGGACTATACATTGAAAAATGGACTCTTGTTTAAAGGTAACTAGTTATGTGTACCCAAGGGATCTATGAGGGAAAACCTCACTCAAGAGAAGCATAATGGAAGCCTTAGTGACCATTTTGGCCTAAACAAGACAAGAGACCTAATTTAGAGGTTCTAATACTAGCCAAAAATGTAGAGAGAGGTATGTTGAACAATGTGTGGTTTGCCAAAAAGCCAAGGGGATCATCAAATGAAGGATTATACCAACCTTTTCCTACTCCAAATAGACCATGGGAGTGTCTTAGTGTGGACTTCATAGTGAGCTTACCAAGGAAAAATACTAGTTTTGACAATGTGTTTGTGGTAGTAGATGGATTTAGTAAAATGGCTTATTTTATACCTTACAAAACAACTGATGACACTAGTTACACTGTGCATCTCTTATTCAAGGAAATAGTAAGGATTCACGGCTTACCTATAAGTATAGTCTCTAATAGAGATGTCAAATTCAGTGGGCATTTTTGAAAAACCCTATAGAAAAGACTAGGTAGAAACTTGTTATATGGATCAACATGCCATCCTCAAATAGATGGTCATACATAGGTGATCAATAGAGTTCTTAGAAACCTTCTAAGGTTCTTAAAAGAGGAGTATGGCCAATTTTGGAATAAAGTACTTCCTTAAGTTGAATTTTCTTACAATGATAGTGTAAACAGACCCACTAGTAAGATCCCATTTGAGGTAGGTTATGGCATCCATCCAAGAGGAGTTTGTGAACTCAAGCAGTTGAGTAATGATGAAGGAAGTCATGGTCATACATATGAATTTTCTTAGTCTATGAGAGAAATTCATGACCATGTAAAGATGACATTGATTGAAGCAAACCAAAATATCAAGACTAAAGTGGATGAAAGAAGAAAGGATATATAGTTTTTAGTAGGAGATTGAATGATGGTGCATCTCAAAAAAGTCAGGTTGCAAAAAAAATTCCTAAGAAAGTTACAAATGAGGAGAGTAGGACCATGCAAAGTCCACACTTAGTATGGACAAAATAAATATAAGATAGACATTCCTAAAGAGCTAGTTATCTATACTGTATTCAATGTGCAATATCTGATAAAGTAAAAAGGTTCTTATGTAATAAATAGAGAATATAGTACAAAAGTTGATAATGATGTGAAGTAGATCAAGGTACCTATCCAAGTCAAGCCACAAGTTGGTAGGATCCTAGATTCAAGGGTCAAGAAGAAGACAAGACACGGTGTCTACATGGAGCACCTAATAAAATGTGGACAACAACTTGAATCAAAGGCTACTTGGGTAGGAAAAAGTTAGTTTAAGAAATTATGCATCAACATTGACTTGTTATCTCTAGGGGTAACTTGACTTGATTGTTGGAGGGGAGAATGGTACAGGAGCACCTAGGGTCTTAGGTCAAACCCTATATGATTATTTTTTGTAAGTGCTCTTGGCTAAGCCACAAAATAATAAGGACTATAATAAAGTCCCAAGTGTGTATTTTAATTGATTTAGGAAATTAGGATAGGTGTGGCTAAAGTTTGCCTTGAAGTATTGTCAAAAGTTTTCATATAAACAACAGGTTGTCAACATGGGTCAATGTTGGTCAAATAGACAATTGAACTCCAATAAGTGTGGAAATAGGTGAAGGCGTATAGTCTAGGACAACTCTAGGTGATAGTTCACAACTTTGTGTTGCAAATTATTATGAGGAAGGTGCCCATGTGGGTTTCAATATTGTAATTCAAAATTCTATAATTCTGCATTTGGGGTGATAATAAGAAGCCCACATTTTGTTCTTGTCAATTTTCGTTATTTCTTTGTTTATGTTTTTTTCGTGATATTAAGGGAAGCATCCTTCATTATCTTCTACCATCCTCTAGGAGCCTTCTTGAGGCTATACAAGGCTCTCTTCAATCTACACATGTGGGTCTCTTTGTTGTGTGCTATAAAGCCTTTAGGTTGCTCATGTGTAACTTCTCCTTCAATTCACCATTAAGGAATGCTATCTTGACATCCATTTGGTGGATCTTCCATCTCATATATGCTTTAAATGTTATCACAACTCAAATAGATGTATACCTAGCCACTACAGAAAATGTCTCCTCATAGTCCATTCCCTCTTTCTGAGAGAACTCCTTTTCCACAATCCTTGTGTTAGGATTAAACCACAGAAAAAAATAACAATTACATGCAAATATAAACAATATCAAAAAATAATAGACCACATAGAAAAGAACACAAGACACCAAGATTTAACATGGTTCACCCAATCCCTAGGCTACGTCGACCAAACAACAAGTTCGATATTATTACGATCCAGTGATTACAACCTGATTACAATCTATAATCCCTTACAACTTAATACCACCACAAGAACCAATTTCGCATCACAACAATAAAACAATCCCTAACTTCCCTGATTAGTTACCACAAACTAACAATCTCCCATTGGGGACTAATTAGACTCCACACTAGACAACAATCTCCCACTTGGAGACTAATCCTATAGCAATACCACTACCACGTGGGGCTCCCACTAGATCAAACTCGTCTAGAATGTATTGTTCTTTTATTCATGTTCAGTCTATAAGACCAACCAAAGCTGAAGAGGAATTTAGCTTCTCCCTTGTCACTAACTTTGTAAACATATCCACTGGATTTTCATCTGTATGTATCATATATAGCTTTAATTATCCATCATCCAAAACTAATCAAATGAAATGGTACCACAACTGAATGTGTTTTGTATTTGAATACAAAGCAAAATTCTTGGCAAGATGAATGGCACTCTGGCTATTTGTAAACAAATAGTTATCCCTCTGAGGGTGTCCCAATTCTTCTAAGAAGAATTTAATCCATATCATCATCTTGGCTATCTCTATAGAAGCAACATACTCTACTTCTATAGTGCATAAAGCATTAACCGTCTATAACCTAGAAACCTAGCTCATGGCTATCCCACCAATAGTAAAGACATAACTTGTAGTACTTCATCTGGTATCAATATCCCCTACCAAATGTGAGTCAACATAGCCTTGTAATTTAGTAGTAGAGCCCCTAAAGTGTAAACACTTATTGGATGTTCCTCTCAAATATCTAAGAATCCATTTGACTACATTCCAATGTTCAATTTCTGGATGACTCATATACCTACTGAGGATTCCCATTGCATGTGCAATATCTGACCTTGTACATACCATAGCATACATCAAGCTTCCTACAACTAAAGCATAGGGTACCTTAGATATCTTATCCTCATCGTATTGTGTCTTGGAAAACATCTCCTTAGTCAACTTCAAATGACCAGGTAAAGGTGTTCTGACAACTTTAGCATTCTCCATAGAGAAACATTGCAAAACCTTCTCAACATAATCAGCTTGAGATAGCATCAATTTCCCGTGCTTCCTATCTCTACAAATATTCATACCAAGGATTTTTTTTGTTGCCCCTAAATCCTTCATAGCAAATGCATGTGCTAACTAGTGTTTCAACCCCTTAATGTGATCCATGTTAGACCTAGTGACAAGCATATCATCAACAAATAAACATAAAATAATGTACCTATCACCATCCAACCTCTTAAAATAAACACATTGATCTAAATGACACCTATATCCATGCTCATGCACAAAACTATCAAATTTGAGATACCATTGCCATGGTGCTTGCTTCAAGCCATATAAACTTTTCTTCAATCTGCACACTAAGTTCTCCTTACCTTTGACTTCAAATTCCTATGGCTAAGCCATATATATCTCTTCATCCAAATCACCATGAAAGAAGGCTATTTTAACATCAATCTGCTCCAAATGCAAATCTTCAGTAGTCACAATGCTTAATACAATACAAATAGAAGTCATTTTAGCAACAAGAGAGAATATCTCATCAAAATCAATGCCTTATTTCTGTGTAAATCATTTTATAACTAATCTGGCTTTAAATCTTTTCTTACCTCCATCCTCTTCTTTTATCCTGTAAACCCATTTATTCTGTAAAGCCCTTTTACCTGTAGGCAATTTTGCATAAATCTCAAGTCTTTTTTTTAGCAAAGAATCCATTTCATCTTTCATGGTAGACTCACATTGAATCTTAGTATCCACTTGCATAGCTTCATCATAACATTCAGGTTCGCTAGCATTTTTTAGTAAAATATAATACAAAGAGGGTGAAAATCTTTCTGGAGGTCTAATTAGCCTTGTTGGCTGTCTAATGTTCACTAGTGTGTGTGGTATTTGTTGTTACAGTTGTTGAACATGATGAGGAATGGCTGGAACATAATCTTTTGAAATATCATTCAACACTACATAATCATCTTGTTTCTTCTCATGTTGCTGCAATAGATATTTGTAGAACACTTTCTCATTGAATATGACATCCCTGCTTCTTACAATTTTATGATATTCAAAATCCCAAATCCTATAACCAAATTCATTAATTTCATCCAACAAATAAACATTTCTTTGACTTAGCTTTCAACTTGGTTCTATTTTCAGAATCTATATGAGAAAACACTTCACAATCGAAGGTTTTGAGAAAAGAATAAGTCACCTTCTTACCAATTCATGCTTCCTTTAGAATACCATAACCCAAAGGAGTAGAGAGACTCTATTAATCAAATATACAACAATATTGATAGCTTTTTTCCACATGTATAAGGGTAACCCAACGTGCAACCTCAAGCTCCTTACATGCTCCATTATAGTCCCATTCATGCGTTCAACCACTCCATTTTCTTGTGGAGTCCTTGCAACAATTTTCTATCTATGAATACCATTAGTGGAGAAATAATCTTCAAATTCATTACTACAATACTCACCACCATTATCAAATCTGAGACATTTTAATTTTTTAGTAGTCTCATTTTCAATCAAGCATTTCCATTTCTTAAAAGTTTGAAATACATTAGATTTCTTTCTAAGGAAATAAACCCATACTTTTCTATTTGTGTCATCAATAAATGTAACATAATAATGAGAGCCACCGAGGGAAGATACTTGAGCTGGTCCCCATACACGTGTATGCACAAGCTCTAAT
Source organism: Cupressus sempervirens (assembly GCA_028749045.1). Taxonomy (NCBI): domain Eukaryota; kingdom Viridiplantae; phylum Streptophyta; class Pinopsida; order Cupressales; family Cupressaceae; genus Cupressus; species Cupressus sempervirens. The sequence continues at coordinate 32,859,006 of CM053792.1, forward strand.
TTCTCTCTTTTATTTCCTTCCCAGTCTTCACAAAACTCACTCTCTTTTGTTTTCCATACACACAACTTTCACAAAAATCCATCTTAACACATTTCAGACTTGGTTAAAGTTTCTTTGAATGAAGTACTTTCATACCTTTCTCACTCATGTGCCCAAATCTATTGTGCCACAACACTGTATCAAAATATATAGTAGTTATTTTTTCTCCCTAGTCAACTGAAGCAACTATTCCTGAACATTCATTTTTCTCTAAAAAAATTAAATTAGAAGGAACAATATACCTTTATAAAGATATAAGGTGCCTACTTTCACACCTTTTGCTACTACAAGGGAACCTTTTGAAACCTTCCAATTTTTATCATTAAAAGTAACTACACAACCCTCACTACCGAGTTACCTTGCTGAAATTAAATTCCTACTTAGCCATGGAATATGTCTTACCTCATGTAGTAGCCAATGATTCTCATTCTGCAAATTAATCTTAACTTTTCCCTTTACAACAATCTGACAGGGTTCATTATCCCCCAAATAAACAAGTCCAAAATCCCCTTGGACATAATCATTGAAATAACCTCTATGAGGTGTAGCATGAAATGAAGCACCAGAATCTAAAACACATGAATCATCAATACTTTCTAAAGATAGAAGCAAAGCATCCTCTTTGGATTTGTTACTTACTACATTTGCCTCGTTGTCTCCATCTAGTTTATCTCCTTCATTTTTCTTTTGAGTCTAACAATCTTTCTTTTTATGCCCTGGTTTCCCACACTACCACCAATCATTCGATCATCTCCATTGAGATCTCCTCCCCTTTGACTTTCCTATTGATTTCCCATGATTTCTAGAATTATTTCCTCTCTCATTCATTCTACCTCAACTTCGTGCATTCAAAGCACTTCTAGATGTAGATCCTCCTAAGGATTTCCTATGAATTTTCTCACTCAAAATAACATCAATCACATCATCATATTTTAGGGTACTAGATCCAAGAATAGAATCACTCACAACCATTACCAAGCAATTCTAGCTTTTAGGCAAAGAGGACAAAATCAAGAGAGCCCTAATTTCTTCATCAAAATTGATACCCATAGAAGGTATCTGAATACCAATAGTATCGAACTCATTTAAATGATCTACGACAAATCCACCTTCTTCCATTTTCATATTAAATAAATGCTTCATGAGAAATACTTTGTTTGATGCAAAGGGCTTTTCATATAGTTTTGCTAGGGTTTGCATCAACTCTTCTATCATCTTTGCTATTGTAATATTAAATGCCACCAATGGTGCCAGGTATAATTGAATGCTTCCAAGTGCCTTTCTTTCTAAAATATTTCAGTTGTCATTTGACATAGATCCCTAATTCTTAGTTTTTCCTTCCAATGACTTCCATAAATCCTTCTAATAAAGATAGTCTTCCATTTGCATCTTCCATAACTTAAAGTTCTACCCATTAAACCTATCAACCCTCAGCTTACCCTCATCTGCCATCACTCCTACTCGACCATGAGATTTCCACTCAACTGTGAGACCTTTCTACAAGGGATAACTAAAAAAAAAAACCTACTCTGATACCACTTGTTAGGATTAAACCACAGACAGAAATAACAAGTATGTACAAATATAAACAATATCTAGAAATAATAGATCACACAAAAAGGAACACAAGACACCAATATTTAACATGGTTCACCCAATCCTTGGGTGATGGCCACCAGAAAACAAGTCTAATATTATTATGATCTAGTGATTATAACCTGATTACAATCTGTAATCCCTTACAAGTCAATACCACCACAGGAACCAATTTTGCATCACAACAATAAAATAATCCCTAACCCAAAGCCATTTTATACAAGTAATTTTATGTCACTTTAGGTTACAACATGTTGGCCATATGTCAGACATACATCAATCACAACATCCCCCATATATGATGGAGTCAAATGCAATGATGTATCATGTGGGACTTACATTCACTACATACCATATTGATAATCCAAGCCTGCATGGATGAAAGGTCAGAAGGTTTAAGGAACTCAAACCAATGACCCATGCTCTAATACCATGTAGATCTTTCCATCACACAAAAAGCACACACTTGTGGTGGAGAGGGTTTTAATTGGATATATAGTTACTACACCAACATGATTGATTGTAAAAGGTTAAAAAAATATTTGTTAATGAAGAATCACATCTTAGATATTATTGAGGTACTTTTGATCTTTTATTCTACTAGACATAGTTACTAATTATTTTATAATCTAATTGTACTGATAAAATAACAGCTTTTACAATGCCAAGAAAATAATAGGGTTAGAGTGAAGGGAATTTTGGTTTGCATCTTTAAAGAAGAGTCTTCTACAAACATCTCTACCCTTTTCCACTTGATATATATGCTAGTTTTTATAAGGATGTACTTCAAATTCATTGAAATTGATAATAGTAGCACACAAGAGCATCAGTTCCTTCTCTATAGTAGAATACAAAAAAATCAGCCACATATTTTCAACTAACACAACTAATCAAATTATATCAAATATAACAATTATTAAGAACGTGTGTCTATAATGTGTTTAAAAAGTAATCAATGACTACATACATTGTTAGAAATGCTTTAAAATAACTGAGAGGGGGGGTGAATTACTTATTCAAGGTCCAAATGTCCTATTCAAAATTTTTCACTAAGTGTAGTGAACCCATTCAACCATTCATTCATCCAAGCTTTAACTTATCTAATCAGCAAGTTACTATAAACCAACGTGCAAGTATAATACATAAGAAATCAACACATGACACAGTGATTTACGTGGAGACCCAATTTGAAAAAAAAACCAGTAACATGCTACTCAATTCTCACTCTTTTAAAGTGATGCCCTATGAAAGGCCTGCCCTGTTAAAGGCTTGAAACACACCATTAAATGTGACCTTGTTAGAGGGTTTAACCACCCTATTAGAAGTGGGACTGGTTAGAGGACTTATGAACATTCACTTGGAATGCCACCCTGTTAAAGGATTTACAAATTGTTGTTAAGCCAACCTAATTCCACAGGATTTTCAGATCTAATACAATTGCTAGAGAGTATTAGAAAATCTTGACCTGACTACAACATACAACTTATCTTGCAGATCTTAGATCACTTCTTAGCTCATACCCTTTTTTGGCCTTCAATCTCTACAACTCTTGACAGCTTGCCCTCCTTTCAAGCTTTGTCTCCTTGATTCTCCACACTTAATGTATCAGTGAAATCATCTCTTCATGACCACCCATAGAAGTAGAGCCTCTGTGCTCTTCCTTCTCCTAGATGTCTCCTCCTTGACACCCTCGTAACCACTTCGCAGATTTGTCTCTTTTTCAGCAACAGTATTAGCAGCTCTTTGCTTCTTGGTCTATTACTTCTTAAATAGAAGTCTTGGAGTAACTTTTCTAGCTTGATTCTTCTATTTTTTTTATTTCAACTCACATGGATTAGATAGGATTCATTGCATCTAACCCATATTCTATTTCCTCTATAATCTTCTTGAGTAATCCTTTATAATATGCTCAAAAATGATTTACATAGGATTCTGTGCCACCAACTCATCAACCTTATCTTCCAACTCATTCACAAAATTCAATGTAACCATTATGTCAGCTTAGATTTGGCCAATCTTCATCATTTGAAATAATGCAGCAACTCAACACTATTGAAATACTGGTGGTTGGCATATAATGTGTTATTCGACATCAACTATATTTTTCCTAATGCTTGGCACCTAAAGATCACTCGGCACCAACTAAATTTTTTTTGATGCTCGACACCTAATCTTTGCTTGGCACATGAAGATCACTAGGCACACACTAGAATTGTCTATTACTTGGCTTCTATTAAAATTTTTCTTGGCTTCAACTAACTTGCTTGGCACCCACTTATGATCTTAGTTTAAGCTTTACATTCAACCTTGTTGCAACTTCTTCCTCCAAATTTTCTAAGTGTGACCAACCTCTATATCCTTGAGTATGTCATCAATACATTACTTAACCATTGTTTTAACTAATCCTTGCACTTCATTACAACATCATAACTCAACCTTTCCTTTAAGTGCTCTTGTTACATCTTGTTGATCAAATCCTCTTCATCAGTCAACTAAGTGATAGTGCTTGGATCTTATAAGCAAATATGATCCTTACAAATAGAAAGTTTGACATCAATGACAAAACAATGATTGAAAACATTCTTTTACAACAATCTCCCTCTTCGGCATTGATGGAAAACCAAACTGATCAACCATTAGACTAGATTGTTCAACCAAATGCTAGCTAGGTTAGAATAGTGAGTCAAATGCCAAAAGTAAATTGGAACATTACATCTATTTCTACTATTCTGATTGCTTCATTTCAGCTTCTCCCTCTTTGCTGTTGTAACCTTGTTCTTTGTCTTTCTCCCTCTATATTGCTCATCTTCTCTTGTTCTGATCAACCTCAAACATATTCTCCCTCATACTATTGATCAGTTTTCTACTTCTGCCTCTTTGAAAATAATTCCAAAGATATATTAGCATCTTTAATATGCAGGTGTAGCTTTTATAGGTTTATTCAATGTCTCCCTCTGTCACCTTGCTTGTGACTAATTTTAAATTTCAACATTTCTACTGTATATGCTACTTTAGTATGCAAGAAACACTAATTTAATGAAAATGAAAGCATTAGCATTAACTAAATTAACATAACATATAAGATAGACAAAAGAGGAACCCCTAATTAGGAATGTGAGCCAAATGAATGGACTCTCCCAATAGGAATTAGCTCTTTCCTTGGTAGATGAGTCTAAGTAAAAGATTGGTATGTATGCTCAAAGGGCTTCAAATTTGTTTCAATGGATGTTGGGATTTGGATGTGGATGTATGTAAAAAGTATGGATTTTGGTTTCTCAAAATAACATTATAACTTTAGCTTAAGGATTGTGATGAAATGGCTTGGGAGGGGATTCAATTTATAGGCTAAGGGCTTGGGGGTTTGAGGGCTAAGATAAAAGGATGGGAAAAAGCTGATGGAGGGTTCAGATTGCATGAGAGGAGATCACATGGATTGTGCTTCCTTACAGCCAATCAAGGAGTGACACATGTCAAAGGGTGAGTGGATAGAGAAAAGAGCAAGTATGAGTCAACAAAGGAAGCTCAAGAAATAATATCTTCATAAATGGCTTGTAAGAGCAATGAATGGGCTTGTAAGAGTCTTTATGGATTTGTAAGAGCATTCATGGCTGGGTGGTTGGGATATTTTGGAGATTGTTGACTTTGCTTGGCTTAGGAAAGTCTTAAGCTTGCTTAGGGAATGTGACAAGGTTAGGGGGGGGGATTAGAGGTGATTTAGAATTTAGATTACGGATGTTAGAGATGTGCAAGTTGATGGCATTTAATGAGGGTAGGTGAGTTAGTAGCTAAGCTTGGTTATTATGGGTGGATGGGGTGGATTAGGCTAAATGGAGGATTTAGAGATAGGCTTAGGATGAGGATGAAGACCTTCTAGAAGAGTCTCAAATTTCCTAGGATGAGGATAAAAGGTTTTTTAGGAAATAAATAAAGTTTTATTTATTTCATGGGTTTGGGTTGAGGAGATATTCATTAAAACATTTTTAATAAACATGAGGATTAATATTTAACCTTAATTAAATATTTTGAGTTGGGATTAAGGGTAGAAAATGATGGGGTTAGCCTTTAATTGAAATTAAAGAAGGATTAGAAGATTTTGGAAGAGGTTAGTGGTCTTAAGGAAATTGGCCAAGTTTTGGGCAAAAAATAAATAAATTATTTATTTTGAAATTTTTGGTCAATTTATTAATTAAATAATTAATAAATAAGGAAATAATGTTTAAATAAGTTTTAAACATTTTTGGGAGGGATTCCTTAATTAAATAATTTTAATTAAGATAAAGGGATTTAATGGCATAAAGATTAATTAATTAATTAATTAAATAATTAATTAATAAATGATGATGTCATTAGGGACTTTTTCAGAAAATAAAAATACTTTATTTTCTAAAGAATTTTAGGTGTCTACATTTTGCCCCTCTTTGATGTGATGCCGCAAGTGGCATGGCATCAAAGATAATAATAAAAAAGATGCCCAAGGCTAGAGTAGAAGAGGAGAGAATGGACTGTGAGATGCTCCCTCAAGAAGGTGACGGGCAGAGAAAGCGAGGCTCGACGGTTTCTTGAAAATTACAAGAATCCAGGATGAGCAAAGAGACTCAGATTGGCAAAGAGAAGGGGTTGAATTAGCTCAAACTCTCACTATTTGAGAATGATAAAGGGAGAATCAAATGCACAAGAGGAAGCAAGCTTAAGACTTTAGGGAAGGTGGAGGATGAAGGAGTGGAGTGCTAAAAAAAGGAATCCAGGATAGGGAGATGGATGATGGGATGATAAAGCTGGTGCAATAGGATTTCAAAGATCTAGATTGATGAGAGATGGGTTTCGGAGATCCCTAGGACTAGGATTGTGGATCTCAAAAGATGAGGCTTGGTGGATCGATTGGATTGGTGGATCCCTAAGACTAGGACTGTGGATCCCTAAAGCTAAAAGTGAAGAGTGATTCAAAGAGATACTAATGCATAAGCTAGGGTAAGAGAGACAGATGCTGGATATGGATGGGGGATAATGGAGATGAAGGGAATCCATTGAAGCTTTTTGAGCAGGGGGATACTTCAAAGAGAAGTACCACCATGTAGTTGAGCACTAGATTTGCTATAGGACTATTGGTTAATTGCCAAGATTACCAAGAACATCAAGGTCGTGTCACCAACCGTCCAGAGGACTAATGAACTGACTCAAAAAAAAGAGGCAAGGATTGCCCCAACATCACACATGAATCTTGGAAGAATTAGAGTGGAACTGACACTAGGTAACCCACAAGCAGAAAAGAAAAACAAATAAAAGACTTGATCAAGACCTTACATCCAGATTGCCCCATTTGTAGTATACCATGATATGGAAGATCGTGGCAACTTTGAGGAGGGAACAAAAAGATTGTTTGGAAAAGATACTTTAAGACCTTAAAGGGAAGATTCCAAATCAAAAGAAAGCGAAAATCCCAAAAAAGAACCATTTGCCAACGAGATGGGTAGGACAAGGTACTAAGGAACCAAGATCAGACATGAGGAAAGCTATATCCTACAAGGATCTATCGGAGAGCCCCTAAGCTGATGGATCTGGATGAATGATGCATCTGGCAAGCTGAACTAAGAGGATAACACTTTGGCAATAGGAGATCTAGCTAAAGGATGCATTGGAATAGCTAACTAAGGGTTGTGCGATGTGTGCAAGATGTTGATCAAGGAGGAACTGACACGAAAGCTAGATAGATACAATGGTACTAAGCTAAAGAGGATGTACAAGCTGATAGACCAAGATATGTTACAAATGTACAAGGTTGTTCATGTTTTAGTTTTTGTGAGATGGAAATGTTCATGAAGGGTGGGATGTCTGCAATAGTTGATAGGTGGATAGGTAGATGGTTTGCAAAAAGCTTAAGGAAAATGAGATTCTTTGTGTGCATGTGCTAGGATACAAGCTAGTATACAAGCTTTGGTATATAATACAAGCTAGAATATGGTACAAGCTTTGGACAAGATTTGAATATATAAGCTATGATACAAGATTTACAAGCCGAGGTACAAAATTTACAAGCTGAGGTACAAGATTTACAAGCTGTACAGGAGGTATTTACAAGCTTCATTAGATTTTGGATATTTGGTTGGAACACAAAGGGAACAAGCAGGTGTTTTATGGGATGGTGGGTGGATGGATGAGGGATAAGATAGTGATAGATAATGGATTAGTCTTAGTACACAAGGTGTTTGGATTACTAGGTTTTCACCAAGGTACCTATTCAAGGTGCTTGAATTGCCAAGTTTTCACCATTGGACGCTTATTTCTCTTTACTATTTTTTTTGTTTTGTATTTTTCAAAAGCTGGGTATACCAAGGATCTTCAAGCATAGAACTTCTTGAGATGAATGATGTTAGTAGGATCATTCAAGAGTTCTCCTTCTGATGTAGATAGCTGATAGGCTCCAGAGCCAAAGGATGCAGTGACAACATAAGAACCAAGCCATCTAGGTTCAAACTTGCCTTTCTTTTCTCGATCGGCTTGGACTTTCATGTTTTCTTTGAGGACCATGTTGCTCGACTGAAAGTGTCGTGGAAGCACCTTCTTGTTGAAATTCCTTTTGAGACAAGTTTGATAGACTGTGAGATGATCATAGGCTTGTTGTCGCTTCTTGTCTAAGAGATCTAGTTGGATGAGTCTGGCTACTCTGTATTCTTCATCTGATATTTTCCCTCGCAAAGATATGCGCAAGGAGGGAAGTTCAACCTCTATGGGTAGTACCGCCTCGGTACCATAGACTAGGGAGTATTGAGTTTTTCCTATGGATGTACGAAAGGAGGTTCAATAAGCCCATAGGGATAGATTTATTTGTAGGTGCCAATCGCGGCTGGAATCATTGACAACTTTCTTTAAGATTTTGAGGAGGGTTTTGTTAGTTGCCTTTGCCTAGTCGTTACCTTGTGGGAAATATGGGCTAGAAAAGTAGTGATGGATGCAAAGGGAAGTGCATAATTCTTCCATGTTGAGATTTTCAAAGTTAGCTTCGTGGTCGGTGAAGATGGTGGATGGGATGCTAAAGCGACAAACAATGTGGTACAAGATGAACTTGGAGACCTGAACTCCTGTAGGTGAGACTAGGGGGACTGCTTCCACCCACTTAGTGAAATAGTCTATAGCTGTTATTATCCATTTATGGCTATCAGATAAGAGAGGTGTGATAGTTCCAACTAGATCAAGGCCCCAACAAGCGAAAGGCCAAGGTGATGCAATAGGCTATAGATCCTGTGCTGGAGCATGCATGAGATTTGCATGCTACTAACATGGGAGACACTTTCTGACAAAGTCACAAAAGTCTTCTTCAATGGTAGGCCAATAGTAGCCTAGTCTAAGGATTTTTCATACTAGGACAATACCACTCGTGTGAGTACCGCAAAGTCTGGAGTGTACTTCTTTTAACAACATAGCAACCTTATTTTGGTCTAAACACCTAGAGAGAGTATTGTGATAACCTCGATGATATAGGGTATTGGCTATGATAACATAGTAGGATGATTTTAAAATGAGGTTTTGGTGTTGGGTTCGTGTGAGGTGAGGGGATATGATACCATCATTAAGGTAAGCATGAATCTCATGGTACTAAGGGGATTGAGGACCAACCAAGATGCAAACAAGATTTGAATCCTCATTCGCATAGGCAGGTGTGAGGAGCTACTCGACTAAAAACTCATACTGTCTAGCTGCTTGGGGAATTTCCAAGAGCGAGCCGATAGTAGCCATAGCGTCTGTTGCTTTGTTCTGCATTCGAGGCACTTGTGTAAATTGAAGCTTTGTAAAATGTTGGGTTAGCTGATCAACTAGCTCTTTGTAGGGTAATAGCTTTTCATCTTTGGTTTGATATTCATTTAGGGCTTGCTTGATGATGAGCTGAGAATTGCCAAAGATTTGTAACTCAGTGATGTTCCATTCTGCAGCTATCTTTAATCTTGCTATGAGAGCCTCATATTTAGCTATATTGTTGGTGCTAGGGAATTGTAGCTTGAAGGCTTTTGGAATGTAATCTCCTTGAGGTGTGACCAACAATATTCTTTCCCCTAATCCATGAGATGTGTGTGAGCCATCAAAATAAAGTTTCCATGGGAGCTATTCTTCAATTAGACAGATATGTTCATCTGGAAATTTTGTGATCAAAGGATATGTATCTACTAGAGGCACATCAACTAGGTGATTTGCTATAGCTTACCCTTTGATTTCCTTTCTATCCACATACTGGATGTCAAATTCGCTACGAAGCATAACCCATTTGGCCAAACAGCTTGTAAGTGCTATTCTAGAGAGCATATACTTGAGAGGGTCTATCTTGGAGACTAGTTGGATGGTATGACTTAGCATGTAGTGGCGAAGCTTTTGAGTTGAGAAAACAACTACCAAACAAGCTTTTTCCATAGGAGTATAATTGAGTTCATAACCAACTAGGGTTCTACTGATGTAGTAGATGGCTCTTTCTCTGCCATAGTCATCAAGTTGTGCTAGAAGTGCACTGTTAGTACCTAAGGTGGCCTCAGTTTTAAAACTTTCAGTTTTAGAGATTGAACCTCTTTGAACCACTTCGAACTGAAGTTCGAAGTAGTTCAAAGTAGTTCGACGGTTCAAAGCAATTCAAAATAGTCCAAATTGTTCATTCAGCAGGTTCAGCTCAACAAGTTCATAATTTTGTCATTTAATCCCAGGTTCTACCAATTCAACAGTTTCAGGAAAGTGCAAAGGTATAGGTCAAGATGGAGATCAATTCAGTGGCTTAAAGATGCAAAG
>CM053792.1:32874403-33244403 GCA_028749045.1 Cupressus sempervirens
TAAGCTTTTGTCTGACGAGCTTGATCTTTGGATCGACTGCAAGATGATGAACTACAAGCTTTGGATCCAGTCCTGGCATGTCTTGATATGACCATGCAAATTGGCCAATGTTCTCTCATAAGACCTCAAAGAGGAGATCAGCTTGGTCTCGTGATAGGGATGCAACAATGTGAACAAGTCTGGGGATCTCTCAAGAACTGATGTTGACTTCTCTAGGATCCTCAATTAGAATAGAAGACACCTCTGGTCGATTATCTTGAGGAAGCAATGCTAAATCCTCATGTTCTACTCGTGACTCTAGATTTTCTTACTGAGGGGTTCTCTTCACTGCCTTAGCTAGTCCCGGATTCGCCTTGGTTCTAGTTTTGGGTGTATCGGAACTAGATTGGGGATTTTCTCCAAAATATGCTTTTGGATCCAACTTGTAGGTATATGTCAAGTCTAGCTTTGTTTTCTTTTGAGGTGTTTCAACTCCCATGAATCTCAAAAGTGCTTCCTCTGATGTGAACTCATCAATGTGTATGACACTTGGTTGGTCCCAATCTATGAGTTGTGGATGGGCGAGTGGTAGGTCAATGAAATGGATGGATAGTTCTTGGAGAATAGAGTCTCTGAGGAAGATTTGGTTTGGGATATCATCGTAGTCTCTCTTTTCAACTTCCTTAAGAATGTCTTCGATTTCGAAAAGGTCGCGGTGAATTTTTGAAAAATTGTGACTATTCTCATTAGTGCCCTCAGTTGTGAGTATGCCAAAGCCAAGACCTGACTTCAATTCCCACTTGTGTGCATCGATGGGGCACTACATGCCTCTTTCTTCTAGTCCTAGACCACCACCTTGATAGTTCCATTTGTTAGTGATGAGCTTATATTCTTGGGGATACTTTTGATTAAAGTGATCAAGGCATGCTTGATTTCCTGGAGGTGCATCCTTATGAAACCAATTGTTGATATTTGGAGTGAGCTCCTCATGAAGAGACATTTTTGAGGATACAAAGGTTGTTGGGCCAAACTATTTGTATTAAGGAGGTGGAATCTCCTTAGCTTTGTGATATGTCAATCGTCCATGGGCGTGTGGATCAAGTGGGAGTGCCCTGACAGCAAATGCATCTGATAGACTATACTCTCTACAACCTTTGTTATTGATCTTCATGGTAGATAGGGTGGAGGCGAGGATGGTTTTTGAGTCATTAGAAGTGTGGGATGAGCTAGCGATGGCTGTGCTAATATCAATTCCAGTGCAATAGTTTTCATATGAAGCTTCAACCACATTGCAGTAAGCAAAGGGTTCTGGATCGACATGGATGGTTACCTCAGTGCCTTGATGTGGAAATTTGATGCATTGATGGTAAGTGGATGGAACAGCTTTCATGCCATGAATCCATGGGCGACCAAGGAGGATGTTGAATGGTAGGTTTAGATCAATAACATGGTAGAGTGTTTGTTGGATGACTGACCCAACCTTGATTGGCAGAAAAATAGTTCCTTCTATGGTTCTTTCCAAGTTGTCATAAGCTTTGATTGTGATAACCTCACTGATGATATCTACCTCAATATACCCAGCTTGTTTTATGAATTTTAGAGTAAAAATATTCAAGTCTGATCCATTATTTATCATTACTCTTTTTACAAAAAAATTGGATACCATGATGGCTATGCGAAGCGGAAGGGTGTGATCTAGCTCGACTACGGGTATGTCGGTGGGTTTGAATGATAGGGCATATGAGGAGGATAGGTGTCCAATGAGATTACAAAAATTAGTAGTGTTGATATCTAAAGGGACACAAGATTCTATGAGAGCACTATCAAGGATGTTCTTGTACATAGGACTAGTGCGGAGAAGGTCTAAAATGGAGATTTCGGCTGGCATGTTACCAAGGTGTTCCAAGATATTGTATTGGCTTTTGGACAGAGCTGATGATACTGATAGGGTTGATAGTGTTGATGGGACTGATGGGGCTGTGATGTTCAATCATGCTCTTTGAGTGGTGACTACACACTCATTGTTTGGGCCTTGGATATTGATAACATTGACAGAAGGCTCTTTTTCAGATAAACAACTGATGAGGCTACCATAGTCTATGTAGGATGAAGTGTGGTCATTGTTCTTCCCATGCTATTATTTTGGCTGGCAGTTGTTGGTATTGTTGTTGTTGGTTTGGATAGGTGTTTTTCCAGGATTTTGGTTGTTGTGAGGAGGAAAAGAATTTTGATAGATCTGTAAGCTTGCATTGGGAGAGGTTTGGGCACCAACGGTGATTTCTTTCCGATCAATGAGGTCCTACACATAATCTTTCAGTTTCATGCATCTAAGTGTGGTGTGACCTTTTACTTTATGAAATTTGCAGTACTCATTGTCTTTGTACCATGTAGCTTTGGATTGGCCTGGGTCAATTTTCTAGGTAGGAGGAAATTTGATGAGGTTTTGCTTAGTCAATTTCTCAAAAATGTCATCCAATGGCTCACCAAGGGGTGTATAGTTTCTAGGTGTAGGTTGGAACTTAGGCTTTGGTCCTGCAGCTACATTGATGGCATTAGTTTGATTGCTAGACCCTTGAAAGTTGGGTCTTGGATTGTGGCTTTGATAGCTTTGGTGATTATGCTATTGGTAGTTGATAGCTTGTTGATTGTTTGATTGATACGGTGGGTTGGACTGATTTTGGGAAGGACCAACAATATTCACATGTCTCATATCAGTAACCCCATCTATTGCAATGTGCTTGTTTTTGTTCCAATACCTAGACTTGTCATTAGAATGTGATTGATTTTGGTTGGCCTCCTTGTAAATTTTGACCACACCATCTCTAATGAGTCCTTGCTCAAGGATAATTCATTTTTCTTTGATATCTTTGTAGGTCTGCAAACAGTTCATGGTCATGTGGTGAGCCAAGCAGGGATGTGCATTATTAATAAACATTTTCACCAAATGGCGTTCTAGTAAGGTGCAAGATATGCAAGTGGTAAGGGTTTGCCATCTTTTCAGATATTCAGGAAGGCTTTCTCCACCTTTTTTCTTAGTGTGGACAAGATCAACTACTGATAGCTCTGTTTCAACAAGATGGGCATATTGGGCTACAAATGCCTCGGACAATTCAGCAAGGTTTTTAATTGTGCCATATGGGATTCTATAAAACCATTCAAGAGCTGGTCCGGCCAAGCTTTTGGGAAAGAGACACAAGAGGAAGACATCACCGTATGCCACTTCTTGGCAATGCATGTAAAATTTTTTGATATGTGTGACAGGGTCTCCTTTTCGTCTGAATTTGTCAAACTTGGGTATCTCAAAGTGTTTGGGAAATGGTGTCATGGTAATGGCTCTGTCAAATGGGTAATACACATTCTCAAACTTGAAGGTTTTTGGATCATTTCCCTCTTAGATGTTCTTCAAATCTGTCTTCATGGCTTCCCATTCTGAATTGATAGGTGATGGATGGGGTGCCCCCAATGTAGGAATGCCCTGAGGTAGGTATGTGCTAGATGGGGCAATGGAACATGGATGGCTTTGAGGTATGCGCTAGTAGGGATTGTACATTGCTTCGGAACCTGAATGGTGAATGATGGGTTACTGAGGTGGAGGTGGCACATTTTGTTGCATGTTTTGTGAGGCTTGTTGTTGGCATGGGATTTGGAATAGGGATTGAGGGATGTAGGCTGGCTGTGGGATAAATGGATTGCTTTTTGGAGGTAAGGTATAGGATGGTTGTGAAGCTTGGGGAAAGGATCAGGGAGCTTGTGGAACTTGACTTTGGATTTGAGGAGTTTGACCAATATGTGTGGGTTGTGCCCCCATTTGGGAAGGTATCTACATGGCAAAAGAGGCCAAGTAATTGGTGGTTGGTGGTGGTGGATTTCCTCTTAGAAGTGGAATAGAAAAATAGTTAGTAATAGGAGGTAATGGATTAGTTGGTGGTGGAGGTGGTGGGAATTGAAAGCTTGGAAATGGAACTAATGGGTTTTGATAGCTTGGTGGTTGGATTTGAAAGCTTGGTAGAGTGGTGGTAGGAGCTTGGGTCACTTGAGAGCTTGGCAGAACATTGGTAGTAGCTTGTGGGGTTTGATAGCTTTGTGGAGTGAGGGCAGTAGCTTGTGGATTTATGGCTGATGGTACTGAGCTCCAAGGACCTAGTGGAAATAATGGAATTGTGTGTTGAGCTAAGGTAAACAAGATGGGGGTGATGAAAGGTTGATTACTTGGCCCCATGGGTGGCATCCCGATTGTATATTGCGGAGGTTGGCCAAAGATACTAGCACTATTTTGGGAGATGGGTGGATTTGGAAGGCTGGGTTGAAGAGTAGCAGCAACAATAGTGAAGGGAGTGAATGATGAGGTGTTTTAGGTGAAGGGGGTTTGGGATAGAGTGGTATGGACAAATGGTGGAGTGGTGGTGGCTGGATTGGTTTGCGGAAGGGAGATTTCAACTTGGGTGGAGGCTGATATGTTTGGGTCTGTTGGATCATATGGGGTTGGTTGAGGCTCTTCTTTTGTCACATATTGAGGATAATTTGAATCATAAGAGCCTATGGGCGGTGGGAGTTGTCCAAACAATGCGTGAGATGGATCTAATAAGGGAGGAGGTCTTCCAAAGTTGAAGGCTCCTATCTTGTCCCTTCGAAAGTTAGCCATGATTATTTCTTTGTTTTTGTCTATAATTACATTCACCAATACTACATTTCTTGGTTGGTTCATGAAAGCTTCAATGTTAGTAGGTGATGGTATAGTTTTCTCTGGGCTGAAGGATGGTTGAATACTCAAGAGGAGCGATGTTATTTGATCCAAATGATAGGGCTCCATTGTTTCCTTCTTCTTCTTGGCTAAGTGAGTGACGGGTGGCATGAAAATGCAGAATGTTCCTAGGGATGAGATGCAACAATGCTGATGGATGCAAAGGGGGAAGGCTTTTCTATGCAAATGATTTCCTAAGTTGAGGCAAAGCTATATGAGAAACCTAAGGAGGATTGGGTTGGGGATTCTAACTTCAAAGATATGTTGCCAAAGCATGAAATGTTTGCTTTCCTATGTGCAAGCTTGGTGGTGATTGTGTCAACTTTAAGGATAGACTAATGATCATTTAGGAAAAACATGAGATTGACCACTTGTGGATCCCAACCTTTAGCTCAAGGTGATGAGGGATAACAAGTGACAAAGCTAGATTACCCTAGACAAAGCTCTGTCAGAGGGATAATCTTGGTGAGATTGGTGGATTTGCAAGATGGTTGGAATGGAATACTTTTGGCAAGGTGACAACAAGTTTGAAGGCTTGGATATGAAAAATTAGGGTTTTGGGATGCTAGCTAGGTTTGAGGGGATTGGTTTGGTTCTAAGGCAAAGATCTAAATGAGATGGTGAGCTAAAATGCTTAAGGGGATAACCTAGAATGGCTGGCTTTCCTACAAAGATGACTTATGCAAGAAGATGTGGAGAAACAAGGCGGTCTAATCATAGAAATCATGCCTAGTTGGTAAGACACACAGGGTTAACTCTTGGATGCTTGCTAGATCTAATAGTGCAATTTAACCAAGCGTCTTGAAGAGCTTCATCGGTAGCTTTGTCTTCTGCTTTGTGGAGTTTAGCAATTCAAGGGCTTGGTGTTACTTCATTTCGCTTGGCTGAAATTTCTTGGTATGCCTGAGAGGGTTTGAGTTTGGCTTTGTGAAACTTTTGTTTGGGTTTGGGTTGTTCTGACATAGATTTCTAAATCTGTTTGGCTTTGAGAGATCATGGTTATTTTGCTTCAACATGTTCAACTTCTGAAATAGGTAATAACTACGCTAAGTGTTCCCTAAGCTAGGATTGACCAAGTTTGGCAAACATTCATTCAACAAGTAAAAGATCAAGCAATATATAAGAACAACCATATAGAAGTTTTTGATTTTCATAATGTGATACTTGTGCCACAGAGTGTGTATGTTCTACAAATTTTTCGATCAGTCACTTCAAACACATTAACATCCTAGATGGTTGTCGACAAGGCTGATAGTTGGTTTAGCTATGGAGTCCTCGATATACCGAAGGTATGTGAGGCCCAAATCTGTAGATAAAACCAAAAATATGTCACATAGCCGAGAGGAGCGGTAACCCACTTCTCCTCTTTCACTTCTCAAGGGTATAAAGTTCCTTGAGGCTTAGCCCGAGTGACAAAATTTTGATTCCAAGAGAGGTGTCTTTGGATTCACCTCCCGATCTTTATACTCCATCGAAACGTTGGAGTTGAGGTCATCCCAAGGGGTGATGAAATCTTCAAGTAGGCCTCCTAAAATTTTAAACAATATTTTGGATCCTAATCTTATGCACCCAAGATGGCCTCGAAAGACGACAAGGGGAGAGAAGAATTGGATGATCTTGGGCTAAAAGACAAAATTCTTTTCCAACTGACATTTAAGTTTTCTAATCTAGACCTTGCAAATACACATGTTTAGGATGCAAATGTTCAATTCCATCTTGAAGCGTTAAGAAAAGTAAAATCGATTGGAGAATGAATACACCAAGAAGATTTAGGGTCAACAAAAGTAAACTCGCACGCCCGGAGGCCCTCCACGTCAAGTATCAATTGATTTTTCTTTAAAGCATTCAAGATTAAGTGTGAGTTTGTTTTAAGCCCAAAAAAAAGATGTGTGAAATTCGATTTGAAGCGCGCACCTAGAGGCCCTCCATGTCAAGATTTGTTCAATTTTTTTATGCCCAAATGAAGTGTTAGTGAGACTAATGTGCATTCAATAATTTTTCTAAATTAGAAAAACTAATAAAAACACAATTAAGTAGAGTTTGATTTTTGTGGAACACTTAACACCCTCTTAGGTAGACCCATCCCCATATATGGCACTGAGATTGCAACCAATGGTTAGAATGATGGGTGATTAAAGGAGGTGAGTCCAAAAACAAACTCACTCAAAGCATCTTTATTTGGTTTTTATAACTTAGAAAGTTTCTAAAATGTGGATTCTTTTTATGCCCCAAAAGATGAAGTGTGAGATGTTGTAATGATTAATTGACCTTTTGCATTCAAGATTGAGTTTGTTGTTTTAAGCATGCATTCCAAGAAAAAATTGACTTTAATTCATGGTATTCAAGATTGGTTTAAGTGACATACATTCAAAGACAAGTGTTCAAACATTCAAGTTCATTTTAGCGACATGCATTCAAAGACAAGTGTTTAAACATTCAAGTTCATTTTTCAAGAGCATTAAACCATGCAAGGAGAACCTACAAGAAACATGGTTAGTGGTTTCATAGATGCTCCAACCTACAAAGCTACAAAAGCCAATTTGATTAGTAACCCAAAAATCTCAAAAATTTGAAGCTTAACTATGAGGAAAATAAAATCAATTTTTTTGTTCTTTTTCTTAGGCGTAAAAATGTTTGAAAAAACTTCTACTCTATGGAACCACCAAAAGTTAAAATTTAAGTTAAAAGTTAAAAAGTGCAAGAACAGAGATGCTAAAATAGAACTGATGATGGTGCAGATAGGCAACAATAATAGGCGGAGATGACAGTTCACCAGGCAGAGATGCCAAACTACGGAGACACTGAATTGCGGAGATGCCAATCTACGGAGATAATAGAGAAAGAGGCAGAGACGAAAGTTCAGTTTGGCAGCACAGAGAACCGAAAAGCAGGTAGAGACACTGAACTGCGGAGACGACAGTTGAGTTGGTAGAGCAGACAATCAGAAAGCAAGAGGAGACGCTGAACTATGGAGACAATAAATGAGTTGGCAGTGCAGACAACCAAAAATTAGGCGGAGACACTGAACTGCGAAGGCAATAGGTGAGGTCACAGAGATGACTGTTTGGTGGCAGTGTAGCCAACAAGAGACCAGGCGGAGATGCCAAAATTTGGAGATGACAGTTTGTAAGGCAGAGATGACAATTTATCTAGCATAGACGACTATACACCAGGCGCAGACGCCAATCTGTGGAGATGACACTGCGCGTGAACAAAATTTATGGGCGCAATTTTTTCCAAATTTTTTAATTTTTATTATTATTTTTGGATTTTGGAGGGTATGTTGTCTTCCCAAATGCGTCCTTCAATCTTAAAAAACAAGAGAGACACCCTAAAACCCACTCAAACAACAAAAAATGTTAGATTATTAGTTTACAACAACAAAACATGGATTGAAATGGATGAATGAATGACCCATTGTGGGGTCCCACCAGGTGTGCCAAAATGTATATGCTACTTTAGTATGCAGGAAACACTAATTTAATGAAAATGAAAGCATTAATATTAACTAAATTAACATAACATATAAGATGGACAAAAGAGGAACCCCTAATTAGGAATGTGAGCCAAATGAATGGACTCTCCCAATAGGAATTAGCTCTTTGCTTGGTAGATGAGTTTAAGTAAAGGATTGGTATGTATGCTCAAAGGGCTTCAAATTTGCATCAATGGATGTTGGAATTTGGATGTGGATGTATGTAAAAAGTATGAATTTTGGCTTCTCAAAATAACATTATAACTTTAGCTTAAGGATTGTGATGAAATGGCTTGGGAGGGGATTCAATTTATAGGCTAAGGGCTTGGGGGTTTGAGGGCTAAGCTGCAAGGATGGAGAAAAGCTCATGGAGGGTTCAGATTGCATGAGAGGAGAGCACATGGATTGTGCTTTTTTATAGCCAATTAGGGATTGACACATGTCACAGGGTGAGTGGATGGAGGAAAGGGCAAGGATGAGTCAACAAAGGAGGCTCAAGGGATAATATCTTCATAAAGACCCTTCATAAATGTCTTGTAAGAGCAATGAATGGGCTTGTAAGAGTTTTTACGGCTTTGTAAGAGCATTCATGGCTGGGTGGTTGGGATATTTTGGAGATTGTTGAATTTGCTTGGCTTAGGAAAGTCTTAAGCTTGCTTAAGGAATGTGACAAGGTTAGGGGGGATTAGAGGTGATTTAGGATTTAGATTAGGGATGTTAGGGATGTGCAAGTGGATGGCATTTAATGAGGGTGGGTGAGTTAGTAGCTAAGCTTGGTTAGTATGGGTGGATGGGGTGGATTAGGCTAAATGGAAGATTTAGAGATAGGCTTAGGATGAGGATGAAGACCTTCTAGAAGAGTCTAGAATTTCCTAGGATGAGGATAAAAGGTTTTTTAGGAAATAAATAAAGTTTTATTTATTTCATGGGTTTGGGTTGAGAAGATATTCATTAAAACATTTTTAATAAACATGAGGATTAATATTTAACCTTAATTAAATATTTTGAGTTGAGATTAAGGGTAGAAAATGATGGGATTAGCTTTTAATCGAAATTAAAGAAGGATTAGAAGATTTTGGAAGAGGTTAGTGGTCTTAAGAAAATTGGCCAAGTTTTGGACAAAAAATAAATAAATTATTTATTTTGGAATTTTTAATCAATTTATTAATTAAATAATTAATAAATAAAGAAATAATGTTTAAATAATATTTAAACATTTTTGGGAGGGATTCCTTAATTAAATATTTTTAATTAAGATAAAGAGATTTAATGGCATAAAAATAAATTAATTAATTAAATAAATAATTAATTAATAAATGATGATGTCATTAGAAACTTTTTTCAGAAAATAAAAATACTTTATTTTCTAAAGGATTTTAGGTGTCTACATCTACTACTTTAGGCATGGACCCAAAGTAAACATTATCTACATCAATGTATAAAATCTTCAACATTCAGCTTATTTAATGTAGGGCATACTTGCTTTTTGGTTCAAGTAGCCTTAGCTAGGGGTATCACCCCTAGCTTACCTCTAAGATACACAAACGCATATTTTGGTAGTGCTTTTGTGAAGATATCAAAAATCTATTCTTTTGAGCTAACATATTCCATATTCACTTATTTATCCTCCACCAGCTCTCTTACATAGTGATACTTGATTGTAATATGCTTAGTTTTACCATGCATTACTAGATTCTTTGATATGTTAATAGCACTTTTATTATCACAATAAGGTGTCACAGGCTCAATTACCTCTTCCTTCATACCTTGCAAAAAATGTTTGACCCATACAATATTGGTGCAGTTTATAGTAGCTTTCACATATTCAGCTTCAGCAGTAGACTGTGAGGTGTAGCTTTACTTTTTGCTAGTCCATGTAATCAACCTCTTTCTTAAGAAAAGTGCTCCTCCACTGGTGCTTTTTCTATCATCAATGTTACCTCCCCAATCTACATCAGTGTAGGCTTTCAGTTCAAACTTCTCATTCCTCTTGTAGTATAAACCAAAGTCATCAGTTCTTTTCAGGTATCTCAATATTCTCTTTAATGCCATTAAGTAATTTTCTCTAGGATTTGCAAAAAATCTTGCTACTATTCCAACAACCAATGCAATGTCTTCTCTACTATGTACAACATATTGCAAATTTCCAATCATTGACCTATACAATGTCTGATTTACTCTAGCGGACTCATCATTCTTAGATAGTTTATGCCCTATTGCCATTAGTGTGCTGACTAGTTTTGAGTCTTCTAGCCCAAATGTTTTGAGTACTTCCTTGATGTATTTGGATTGAGTTACAAATATGTTATGTTTTAACTAATGTACTTGTAATCCAACAAAGAATTTAATTTCTCCAAACATTCATATCTCAAATGCATGCTTCATTTGGTCAGTGAAATCTTTTCATAAAACATCTTTTCCTCCAAATATTATATCATCAACAAAGATTTATAATATCAAAATGTCTTTACCTTCCTCAGCTTTGATGTACAAGTTGGTGTTGTCATCTGTTCTTTCAAATCCTATCTTCACAAGATATTTATGCAACCTCTCATACCATGTTCTAGGTGCTTGCTTTAATCCATAAAGTACTTTGTGTAGATTGCAGACGATGTCCTTATTCTTCTCATCAACAAATCCTTTTGGTTGTTCTATGTAAACTTCCTCTTCTAGTATACCATTCAGAAAAGAAGACTACACATCCATTTGGTAGACTTTGAAACCTTTATATACAACATATGCAAGTAATGTTCTTACTCCTTCCATTCTTGCAATAGGGGAAAAAGTCTCTCCATAATCCAGTCCTTCTTCTTGTGCATAGCCTTTGAAAACTAGTTTTTCTTTGTTTCTTATTATCTCACCATTCTCATCAAGTTTTTTTTTAAACACTCATTTGGTACCAATCACATTCTTATCAGTAGGTCTAGGAACTAGAGACCATGCTTTGTTTTTCTCAATCTAATCTATCTCTTCTTCCATCGCTTTATACCAGTCATCATCTTGTATTGCATCTTTCACTATTTTATGTTCAACCTTGCTTAGCAAACATTATTCACTTATGAGCCTATTCCTTGTCATTGGTCCGACATCCTTGTCACCAATGATTTGATTTGCAGGGTGATGTCTTCTTACGTACTTGGCTAATCTGAGTTTAGTCCTTCTCTCCATGTTTGATCCTTCAACTTTAAAGTCATTTTGTTCTTCTTCATCTAGTATTTCATCATTCCTTTCTTGAATACTATTTTCAAAATCAGAACATGCATTTTCTACATTCTATAGCTCAGCTTCTGAATGCAGCTTAGCATTCATAGGCTAAGACTTGATAGATATTGAATTTTTTTCTTAATTCCCAACTTGATTCACAACATTTTCTTCAACTGTCATTCCTTCATAAAAGTATACAAAGCATCTATAATCCTCTGTTTGCCTTGACTCATCAACCTAAACTTTTGCATGCTCATCAAAATTTACATTTGCACTCTCCACAAATTTTTTAGTGTTAGTATTCAAACACTTATATGCCTTATTTCTAGTGAAGTATCCAAGAAATATGCCTTCATCACTTTTTGCATCAAACTTGCCATTTCTAGTATCTTTTAGAATATAGCATTTACAACCAAATACTTTGAAATGTTTAACATTAGGTGAATGACCATAACCTAATTCAAAAGGTGTTGCATTTGTACCTTTCTTGACTTGAACTCTATTTAGTGTGTAGAATGCAGTACTTACAGCTTCTCTCCAGTACTTTAGTGCAATTTTTTTCTGCATCATCAAATTTCTAGCATAGTCAATCACTGACCTATTCCTCCATTCAACATACCATTCTGTGGTGGAGTTATTGGTGCTGATTTTTTTTTTATACCTTTGTCATTGCAAAATGTTTCAAACTCTCTTGATGTGAGCTAACCTCCTCTATCTAACCTTAGGCATTTCCAGTTCTTCCCTGTTTCCTTCTCAACTCTAGCCAAATACCACTTGAACATTTGAAATGCATCAAATTTTTCTTTAAGAACATAGCAGTCATCATCTTGGAGTAGTCATCTACAAATAACATTATGTATCTATTTCCTAGGTAGCTTTACACTTCTATTGGGCCACATAAGTCTATATGGACTAACTCTAGTACTTCATTGGAAGTGTATGTTTTTCTTTTGAAACTAGACTTAGTCATCTTTCCTAGTTGGCATTGTTTACACATTGTGTTTTTCGGTTTCTTCAACTTGAGCAACCCTCTAACCTTCTTTTTCTTGCTGATGCTAATCAGATTATCAAAGTTCACATGACACAGCCATTTATGAAACAACCACACATCATCAAGTTTAACAACAAGACATGTTGCATCTTCCATATCTAGATAAAACAAATTACTCCTAATTTGTTAACCCTTTTCCTATCAACTTTACATTAGTGTCATAGATCTTGGTAGTTTTGGTTCCAAATTCAACTTTGCAACCTACATTGCCTAACTATGATACACTCAACAAGTTGTAGTTCATTCCTTCAACGTAGTATGCATTATCACATGAAATTTTCTCTGTAAGTTTGATAGATCCTTTTTCTTTGATTTGAAATGGGGCATCATTACCAAATCTAACACTATTTTCATCATATTGAGTAAAGGTAATGAACTTACTTTTATCTCCTATCATGTGATGTGAGCATCCACTATCTATGATCCACTTGTCATTCTCATTCACACAGGTAACCAATGTTTTTGCTTCATCTTCATCTTTTTCTAATTCATCCTTCATGGCTACATAGACTACTTCATCATCATTCTCATCAGATTCTTCTTCAACAATGTAGCATCTCTTGCCTTTCTCTTTGTAATATTTGCTATCATCTTCTATTTTGTTCTTGTACTTATTTCCTTCTTTGTAGTTCTTCTTCTATGGACATCTTGTAGCTATATGACCTACTTCATTGCAATTAAAACATATGATAGGGAGCTTACCTTTGAATTTTCCTTTACCTCTATGGAATCTCCTAGTTAGCAGTGCTTCTAGCTATTCCACATCTTCCTCATCTATGCTGCTATCATTGGATGCATGTTTTCCTTTTCTTCTTTTCTTGTTTGATGAGTAGTATCTTTTATTGTCATCTTGGCCTTGAAAGAAAATTCAAGATTCTTAGGTTTGTAGTTGTCAAAATTGGATAGCTCAAATGTAGTAAGTCTTCCAACTATTCCTACAAAGGTTAGTGTGTTCCATTGTACACACCTCAGCTCTTGGATGGCTGAAACTCTTATAGCATAGACAAGGAGCAGAGTTCTTAAGTATTTTCTTATAGCTATTTCTTCTTCCAATTGTCCACCTAGACTTCTTATTGCACTCACCACTTCTTTCATTCTTACAGCGTACTGAGTAGCATTTTCACCTTCCTCAATCTTCATGTCATCAAACTTTACTCTTAGGATTTCTCTCCTTGGTCTTTCGACATTTTGATCTCCTCCATAGATTTCTAATAAGGTTTTCCACATCTTGAATGTAGTCTCACAATCGTTGATGTCATCATATTTTGCATAGCTAAGTGCAAAGGAAATCTCCAACATTGCCTGGTTATGCTCCTTCGTTTTATTCAAACCATCTGTAGTAAGAGGTCCTACTAGATTTGCGTGTTCTATTGCAATTGAGGTTTGTGCATAGTCACCTATTGATCCAAGGTGCAATTTCATCAAACTCTATCATGCAACAAAGTTGTCTTTGTTGAGCTTGGGAACTTTTTTCTTGGACATCTTGATCTTTCTACTTCTAGTACCTTGAAACTAAATCAGCAGATGGCTCTAATACCAATTGTTAGAAATGCTTTAGAATAATTGAGAGGGGGGGTGAATGAGTAATTCAAGGTCCAAATGTCCTATTCAAAATTTTTCACTAAGTGTAGTGAACCCATTCAACCTATCATTCATCCAATCTTTAACTTATCTAATCAGTAAGTTACTATAAATCAACACACAAATATAACACATAAAAAATCAACACATGACATAATGATTTACGTGGGAACTCAATTTGGGAAAAACCACCAATAACATACTACTCAATTCTCACTCTTCTAAAGTGATGCCCTATGAAGGGCCTGCCTTATTAAAGGCTTACAACATAGTGTTAAATTTGACCTTGTTAGAGGATTTAACCACCCTATTAGAAGTGGGCCTAGTTAGAAGACTTTTGAAAATTCACTTGGAATGCCAACATGTTAAAGGATTTACAAATGGCTATTAATCCAACCTAAGTCCATAAGATTTTTAGATCTAATACAATTGCTAGAGAGTATTAGAAAATCTTGACCTGACTACAACATACAACTTATCTTATAGATCTCAGATCACTTCTTAGCTCATACCCTTGGCTAGCCTTCAATCTCTGCAACTCTTGATAGCTTGCCCTCCTTTCAAGCTTTGTCTCCTTGAGTCTCCACACTAAATGTACTAGTGCAATTATCCCGTCATTACAACTTGTAGAAGCAGAGCCTCTATGCTTTTCCTTCTCCTAGATGTCTCCTCTTGACACCCTTATCACCACTTCACAGATTCAGCTCTTTTTCAGCAACAATATCAATAGCTCTTTGCTTCTTGGTCTATGACTTCTTAAATAGAAGTCTTGGAGTCCCTTTTCTGGCTTGATTCTTCCATTTTTCAATTTCAACTCACATAGATCAGGTAGGATTCATTGCATCTAACCCATATTCTATTTCCTCTATTATATTCTTGAGTAATCCTTTAGAATTCACCCAAAAATAGTTTACATAGGACTATATGCCACCAACTCATCAGCCTTATCTTCCAACTCATTTACAAAATTCAATGTAACCATTATGTCAGCTTAGATTTGGAAAATCTTCATCATTTGAAATAATGTAGCAGCTTGACACTATTGAAATGCTGGTGCTTAGCATATAATGTGTTACTCGGCATCAACTATATTTTTCCTAATGCTCTGCACTTGAATATCACTCAGCACCAACTAAAATTTCTATAATGCTCAACACTTGATCTTTTCTCGGCACATGAAGATTAGTTCACACACACTAGAATTGTTTGTTACTCAGCTTCTCCTGAAAATTTGCTCGGCTTCAACTAACTTGTTTAGCACCCACTTATGATCTTAGTTTAAGCTTTACAATCAACCTTTTTGCAACTTCTTCCTCCAATGTTTCTAAGTGTGACCAACCTTTGTATCCTTGAGTATGTCATTAATACATTATTTAACCATTGTCTTAACTGATCCTTGCACTTCATTACAACATCATATCTCAACCTTTCCTTTAGGTGCTCTTGTTACATCTTGTTGATCAAATCCTCTTCATCAATCAACTAAGTGATAGTACTTGGATCTTATAAGAAAACATCATCCCTACAAATAGCAAGTTTGACATCAATGAAAAAACAATGATTGAAAACATTCTTTTACAAAAATCTCCCTCTTTTATCTTCAACAACAATGAGCTTTTCAATCAGATTTCCGACATACATTGCTTTCATCAACTGAGATTTGTCAATTTGATTCATATTGCACTATCCTAGGTAACAATGTTAGTATAAAAAAATTTTAATCTACTATAAATATATAAATATAAATAAGAAGCTAGGAATACATCATTGAATGCTCTTGTAGAGTTGGATTATCTTCCACAAATTGTCAGTAGTGAAAATGTGATGCAAAATATCATTCAAGAAAAATCTAAAGGTAAAGCTCAGTATTAGGATATTATTGAGGTACTTTTGAAGCTCATGGTCACCTATATTTCTTTTTACTTTACAGCATTCATAAATATGTCCAAAATTCATATCTTGTTGGCAACCACATTTCAGCAAGAAAAAATAAAAAAATACATTTACACACACACACACACACACACACTATATGTGTATTAATAGATAAAGTGAGTGGATATAAGATTTTAGTTTAAACTTAACAGGGCTAAGTGGGGAAAAAAATATAGAAAATAATTTTGTTTAGCAATGAGAGAAACATGGTCAAGTCACTCAACTTATCTCATAATTAAGTAGGGTATTGTGCACCATCAAATATTGTAATGTTTCTTATTTCTTGTGTTTACCATTGCTTGTTTTATTATACTTGTGAATCCTCTACCAATAACATCGAGTTCATTGAATTGCCAAAAACTTCAATTTGAACCAATTTATTCAAGAAATATTTTATAGTACCAAATCTTTATGAATAAATTTAGTTTTATGTATAAGATAAAACTTACATGGATCAATATCAACCCCAAATAAAATGGTATTAAACCATATAGAATTATAGCAATACAAAAATTCTAACATATTCATAGAACTAAGAAGTCATGTTTTAATCTATGATACCCTACAACAAGTCAACCAAGGATTCACAACTTATTGTTCAAAAGCTCAATCTTAAACCACAATTGCAAGCCAAATCCCAATCTATGCTACCCTACAACTAGTCAACCAAGGATTCACAACCTATAATTCAACAACTCAATCCTCAAGAACACAAACATTTTTCTAGTACCAACCAATGTAGCCATAGATGGAGGGACCTCAATGATATCTATCCAAGAAATAAACAAGAGTAAATGCAATAAAATCAACGAGGAATAAATCACAATATGATAGACTACCTTTATTCAATAGGAAAAAAAATTAAATTTATTTGGAAACACACATGACTCCTATATGCTAGGCTACAATAGGCCTTCTTGATTATAATGTTTGGTTGAATACATTAGTCCCAAACTTACTTCATACTACCCTAGGGAACCATTCTATTACATATATAGCCATTGTGCTACAAAAGTCAACCTCAAGATCCATAACATTCCCCAAGAAGAGGACACATATTACAACAAGTATATATGGCCTTGAATAATAAGAAACTCAAGATATAAACTATCTAAATTATTGTGGTTATATATTTAGGTCCTTCTATGAGCTAAGAACATATCTAGAAGCACCACAAAAAATCACAAGTCATAGATATCGATCATAAATCCAATTTCCATGATCATGTCCAAGAATAGATAAGAACATGCCACTTGAGAGATAATAACTAATAATCAAGCAACACCAATCCATATCTAAGATCATGATCCAAAATAGGTCCTTAATATACTCTAATCATCACAAATGCTAACTTGGTGATATAAAGAACCACTAGATTGGTCCTCTAGACTATACAAATGAGAAAACTGACAAACTAAAAACAAAATATTTTGTGTTGATGCTTTGGTTCCAACATTGTCTATCCATCATCATTATCCTTGTCCTCCTTTTCTTCTCTCAAAGGGGAGATTAAAAGTGACAATCATGAGAACCCTTTGAAAGAAGAAGATCATCCTAAAGTGTCACCTCCAAGCAACCATCCAATAGTTATTATTTGATTCCAAGTTGGAAAAGATGTCACCCAACCTATGGGAGATACCTGATGGTGTAGAGGCACAACCAAGCCTTAAGGAGAAAAATGTTGAGAGGGTGAAAAATGATGCAAAGAATAAGGATAAGAACCTCCCCACTTACTAGAACTAATTATGCATGGTAATGTTGACCACAAGAGTTGGAGTGGGTGTAAGAAGTGGGTGCAATAAGTTGAGGCATCTGGAGGAACACTGTCCATAATGAAAGGAGCATTTCTCTAGTGTTAGAGAACTTTTTGTAGATGAGAAACCTCAAGGGTGAATTTATCCACCTAAACTTGTGTTTTTAACATTCCGTTATCAGATATATAGGTGTTAGAAAACAAAAATACATTAGCATCAATTAAAGTGTTTTAAAAAACCAATGAGTTCTTTTCCTTCCATAGTTTAAAAATAAGAGAGCATGTTGGCCATACTAAAACGCCCAAATATAAACACCTTCCCGAATAACAATTATGTTTGCAAGGATATATTGAGATTGAATAAAACTCTTTTATTCTAGAAGAACAATCAAGGGAGGAGATGGTGTATTTTCAAAGAAAAAGTTGTAGGAATATTTTAATAAGAAATATGGAGGAAAGTGTTTAGGCATCAATTACAAATATCCTAAGGATTGCTAGCTTTAGGTATGAATTTTATGTTTCCTTTATTTATTTATGGGCCTAAGATGCCTAGATGAAAAGATTCCAAATAAATATTGTGATTTAGGTCTACTCAACACAATCCCAAAGGGCTTTGTAATATTTACATGGGAAACCATCACAACCAATGGATTCATCATTGGCCATGGAGAAGGCATCCTCCCTAAGTTCTTGAATAGAAAATAAATATTCTTAGAAGGCTTATTGATAGTTGTAATAGATAATGAGAGACACAGGATGAACAATCCTCTAAGTCTTTTTGAGAGGTTGGAGTGGGGGCATGAGCAGTAAAAACTTTCTTATAATGAGAAATAAAATATTGGAGAATATCTTGATGCAGGAGCATCTTGGGGTAGTTGTCCATCTTGCATGATTAAGGGATTTTGGTGAGGTTGAGTGGACCTATTTGGGTCTTGGGTATTTCATTTTGATGTATTTAATCATTATCATAAGCCTTTAAAGGCATTTGGTATTTAACTTCTGTTGGAGGCCGACTTGTGGCTCTTCAAGTATTTAATGTTAGGATTATTTAGTTTTTAGCATTCTAAGATGACTTGTGGCTTAGATTGGTATAAATAGGGCTTTTGGTGAAGTCTTTAGTCATTGTTCATCCATCTTGGAGAAGAAGAGGTGGTAGAGTAGAAAATTTTGAGAACTTGGTTAGTAGCTAAGGCTTGGGAATCAAGGAGATTTCTTGCTGAGCTTGCAAGTACCAGTTGGATCTTCTTTGGAGGTTTCTACCAAAGTGTAAATCTGGACAAGCTAGGGTTTGGATTAGATCTTGACGGATCTTGCAAAACTATTACTTTCTTTGTATTTGGTTGTAACTAGGAAGGCCTTACAACCTAACACATTGCATGTAATCAATTATATCTATGAGTAAAATATGGTGACCTGGTTTTAAATCTTGAATTTTTGTTTATCTTTTTTTGTGTGGTTATTTTCTAGGGGCTAGGACATATCATTTGGGGATACTCCTATCTTGTACTACATCAAGTGGTATCAAAGTCAAGGTTATTCTTGAGTGTGTAAACTGAGCATTGAAGTTGAGGCAGTTTGCACCAAGATCTTATGAAGTGGATTTATTCCTTACTAGTTTGCAAAAATCTTGGAAGATTCCTCTAAGAAGATTGGACCCGAGGGTGATTGATGATCTTAATGATGCTATGGAAGAAATTATCTCAGAGAAGGTTAAAGCAGATTTTAGATTTGAAATAGAGGAGGTTAAAGCAACTTTCAGATCTAAGATGGCATTGACAAAGAGAGATATGATTGCTAAGATCATAAGTGCTATAGGTGGTGTACCTTGGATAATGGGTACTTAAGATGGTTATGAGGATGCTGCTGAAGACTTTGAATTTGTTGGATCAAATGGTGAGGCCAAAATTGATCATGTGGAAATAGGGTTGGTCATTTTGCTAGACCTAGATCTCATTTGAAGTTGAATCATAAGATAGAGGTTTTTAATTTCTCACATACTTTGAATCCTAAAGACCTAATTGATTGGATTGGTGAATTGGAAGACTACTTTGAGCTTGAGGATACTAAGGATCCACTCAAAGTAAGGTTGGCACAAACTAAGCTAAAGAGACATGCTTCTCTTTAGTGCAAGGAACTACAAAGAGATAGAGAAGAAAAATGTAAGTTGAAAATCACTAGATGGAGGTTGATGGTGACTAAATTGAAGGCTAAGTTCAATCTTGCTAATTATAAACTTGAGTTGTTTAAGAGGTTACATCATCAGAAATAGAAAGATATGTCTATGAAAGATTATACTAAGGAGTTCTATAAGTTGACTATTCAGTCTGGGCATAAGAATTGTCAAAGGAGAATGTATCTTGGTACATTAATGGTTTGAGATTCAATACTCAGGATGAGATTGGTATGCTTAATATTTCTTCAGTTGGGT
This sequence comes from Cupressus sempervirens, assembly GCA_028749045.1. Lineage (NCBI taxonomy): Eukaryota > Viridiplantae > Streptophyta > Pinopsida > Cupressales > Cupressaceae > Cupressus > Cupressus sempervirens. The sequence continues at coordinate 32,894,551 of CM053792.1, forward strand.
ATGCTTATCAATATGCTTTGAGAGAAGAGGAGAAGTTGAAGAGGAAGAATCAAGGTAATTCCTAAGGAAAGGATAAGTAGGACTACTTGGAAAAGGCTAATTTGAGTGCAAAAGATGTCTAAAACCTGTTGATTAAAAGAGAAGGATAGGTAGATGTGAGTTTAAGTTGTTTTAGATGTCATGAAGAAGGACATAGATCATGTGAATGTCCACAGAAGGTTGGTGATAAAAGAGCTTCTATTGCAAATGAGGTTGAAGAAAATGAACTTGAGCAAGGAGAGAATTTTCTAGCTTGACGAGTATTGGTTGGTTAGAGGATACTAGAATTTTGTTAGAGGACTAGTTTGTTTAGGACTCATTGTAAGTCTTGTGGTAAAGTTTACAATGTGATTGTCGATGGTGGTAGTATTAATAACCTAGTTGCTAAGGGGATGGTTTAGAAGCTTGGTTTGAGGAGAGTGAGACATCCTTACCCTTATAGGATTGGTTGGTTGTGGGGTGAGCATGCTTTGAAAGTGAGGGAGAAATGCCTTGTTGATTTCTAGATTGGGTAGTATAAGGATCAAGTGTTGTGTGATATTGTGGACATGAATAGTTGCCATGTGTTTCTTGGTAGGCCTTGGCAATATGATTGCAAGGTTGTACATGACTATGTGAAGAATGTGTTTACAATTGTGAAAGGTGACATGAAGAATTCCTTGATTCCTTTTCATAATGAAGAGGTTGGTAGAAGGAACCTAAGTATTGGAAACCAAGTTGAGTTGGTAAATTCTTAAAGTGTTAGCGATTAGTGTGGGCAAAAAACCTATGGAACATCAAGGATGGAGGTGAAGAAGTAAAAGAAGAGAAAGGGAAAGAGTGTACAAGTTGAAGACTTGGAGGACGTGTATTGAAGAACTAGTTTGGGATTTATGTGTTGAATACTAGAAGATGTTCCTCCAGCTATTGAGAACATCTTTTTGCACTTGGGGAGTCTGATGCAGGAGCATCCTGGGGTAGTTGGCTATCCTACATGATTAAGGAATTTTGGTGGGGTTGAGTGGACTTATTTGGGTCAAGGGTATTTAATTTTGATGTATTTACTCATTATTGTAAGCTTTTAAAGGAATTTTGTATTTAATTTTTGTTGGAGGCTAACTTGTGGCTGTTCAAGCATTTAATGTTATATTTATTTAGTTTTTGGCATTTTGGGCTGAATTGTGTGTTAGATTGGTATAATTAGGGGTTATGGTGAAGTCTTTAGTCATTATTCATCCATCTTGGAGAAGAAGAGGTAGTAGAGGAGCAAATTTTGAGAAAGGCTAGTAGATGAGATTGGAAAACAAGGAGATTTCTTGGTAGGCTTGTGAATACCAGTTGGATCTTCCTTGGAGATTTCTACCAGAGTGTAGATCTAGGCTAGCTATGTTTTGGACTGAACCTTTAGGGATCTTGAAGAACCATTACTTGCTTTGTATTTGGCCATAACCAGAGAGACCTTATAGCTTGACACATTGCTTGTAATCAGTTATATCTATGAATAAATTATTGTAACTTGGCTTCAAATCTTGCATTTTTGTTTATCTTCCATTATGTGGCTATTTTTGGGGGGCTAGGACATCTCCTTTGGGGATTCTCCTACCTTGAACTACATCATATCTATAAGATCAATTAAAACTAAATTTCCTTCTATAATCCTTTTAATGTCTTGGGTGTAGTGAAGAAAGAAATCTTTACTAGCAAAATTGTCCACTTTCAACTAATGGAAACATGATTTTAGTTGAGCTCCTACGAATGCATAAGTATCCGATGCCTAATATTTACGAAAATTTTGTGCTAACTAAAATTTTAAATCAATTAAAAGAGACAAGCTACCAAGTTCTTGATTCTCACACATAAATCCTTGGTGGTGTGTGCATACGAATAACAATGGGAGATAGATAGTTATTTTCCATAGAAGAAAATAAATGTAGAGGTATGAATAATAACATTGTTCCATGATGAAATCAAATCTCTAAGGTTAGTGGGCCTAGGTTGAATTTTCCAAACATGTCTTTTGTAGGCTAGGGTAGGTGGATGTTTCAAGAATGAAGTGTAAAATAAAAAAGGAGACTAGTTGGGATGATGCATTTGAACACACCATTCAATAAAAAAATTATGGAAAAATGATCTTATAAAGTAATGTGAGACAAAGGAAAAATTAGAGAGTGTTTCTTTGTGCCAAAAGTGTAAAACGATATCCCCCATTTAAGATGTTTGAAAAAAGCACTCAATTTTTTCCTTCCAATGGATATAACATTTTCCTTACCAATATCTTACCACTTTGATAGGAAATGGGTGGGAATGGCTCTACTAGGGTTTTTGGTAGCAAGAAGGAGATGACGACTAAGGATGATGATGGTGATCTAGATGGATTGCTAGGTTGGGGCACTATTTTGTAATGGGCACCCTAGAAATTCCCAAAAATTGAACCAAATACTGATAAAGATTCTAATGCTTTTGCATAGATTTTGAAACCATAGAACATGAACAAGAAGGAATTTATGCAAACTTGAGATTGAACCACTACTAAAACAATATTAGTTTTCAAACTAATAAAATTAAATACATAGAAAACTCACTAATTACTCTAGCATCATAAAATAAAATACATAAAAAACTCTTGAACTCACTAATTACACCCAATCTTCTTGTAGCTAGAAATGCACCCAATCTACTTATTAGCGAAGTTGATGAAAATGAATTCCAAAGGACAAACCCCAAAGGAATGACATCTAGAATGTCACAAAAGAAGATATACATCCTCTAATGCCAAGAATAGATCTGTAACTCACACATGTATCCATGTTCTTCTCATATTCCACCATACTTAACAATAGCTACAAGCTCTACTTTTATTCCTACTTCATAGGGTTGACCACTTTACAAAAGCAATGTGGGATAAATAAAATAAAATAAAAGGCTAATGGTTGCACAACTAGATAATTTCTAAAGTGGGGACATTACAGTCTGCCCCTCTTGAAATTTATTGTCCTCAAGTACTCTTAGTCCTATTTGTTGTAACACCTGTTCACTCTCCCAAGTAGCATCTTCCTCTGGCAGGTCTCTCCATCTAACTAAGTATTATTTAATCACCTTGTTCCATAGAGTCCTTTCCCTAGTATCCAAAATAGCCTCAGGAAATAATACAAGCTTCCCCTCCTCATCCAATGGTGGAAAATCTGCAGAAGGAATAACTCTCTAACCAATGGCTTTCTTGAGCCTCAACACATGAAACACATTATGCACCCGACTACCCTGTAGAAGCTCAATCTCATAGGAAAACTCACCCACCCTGTGAATCATTCTCTAGGGGCTATAAAATCTAGGCTTCAACTTTATTGCTCTACTCTTCTCTAGTGATGACTATCTGTATGATTATAACATCAAGTAAACCATATCCCCAACCTCAAAATTATGCTCTATTTGCTACTAATCAGAATACAATTTCTACTAATTTTGGGCTTTCTATATATTCTCCTTGAGCACCTTCAAAATATCCTCACTATCCTACAAGAAATCTTTGGCTCTGGGCATTCTACTATCCCCCAAAACTAGATCCATGAAGCTAGGTGCTTCATAACCATAGAGTTCCATGAATGGAGTCATCTTGATGGACATATGAGAAGTGGTGTTATAACAGTACTCTCCCATATGTATCCATTTGACCCAAGATCTCTATTGTGTAGTCACATAGTTCCTCAAATATCCTTTCACTCATTTGTTCACAATGTCTATCTACTCATCTATCTATGGATGATAAGTAGTGATAGGTGTAAGATTTGTGCCACACAACCCAAATAATTCCTACCAAAATACACTCATAGATTTACTATCCTAATCACTGAAAATGAAACTAGGTACCCCATGTAACCTAAATATCTCTTTGAAGAAAAGATTGGCCACCAATGTTGTTGTGTAGGTGGATGGAATAGCAAAGAAGTGAGAAAACTTCATTAGTTGATCAACTACCACATAGATACAATCTCTTCCCTATACTCGTAGTAACCCGGTGATGAAGTCCATAGAATTACTTTTCCATTTCCTATTCAGAATGGGTAAATGTTGTAACAACCCTCCAGGATATGTGTGCTCTCTCTTATTCTACTAACAAACTACACACTCCTTGGCATGCTTTTGAACATCATCATGGAGCCCTTTCCATGTGAACCACTCATGAATCTTCTTGTAGGTCTTAAAGACCCCTAGATGTCTAGTTGCAGGTGCATCATGAAATGCCTTTAGTATTACCTCCCTAAATTATGATGAAGGAATCAAATATATCCCACCCTAGAACTTGATCAATCTATCCATCACCATGTAAAATTCATCATTTATGGTGCCTGCAATCACTCTAGAAGCCCAAGTATCCCTTGTATACTCTATTATAATCTTATTTCTCCAATCTCCTATAATCTTAGCTAGAGCACAAATACGAGGTCTACTAGAATAAGCATCTACCACCACATTCTTCTTACCTTTTACAAACTCAATGTCAAAATCATAGGCCTACAACTTTTTAGTCCACTTCTATTGTCTATCATTCAAATCATGTTGGCTCATGAAGTATTTGATAAGCTATTGTGATCAGTTTTGGTAACAAACTTCCCCCCAACTAGGTAGGACCAAAACTTGGTCAATGCATGTATAATAGCCAACATCTCCTGATCATAGATGGAATAGCTCCTCTCCACTCTAGGGAGCTTCCTACTCTCAAAAGTAATGAGATGCTTCTCTTGCATCAAGACTACCCCAATCCCATCACTTGACACATCACAATGAAGCTCAAATGGCTTTGTGAAGTCTGATATATCTAATATTGGACATGATGACAATACTTTCTTGAAATGATCAAAGCATCTTTGAGCTTCCTCTATCCATACAAAGGTTCCTTTCTTGGCAAGGTTTGCCAAGGGTGCAATAGTCTGTGAAAATCCCTTAACAAATCTCTTATAAAAATCATAGAGACCAAAGAACCCCTTAAGTTGTGTGAGGATCATAGGAGTAGGCTAATCAATAATAGCTCTAACCTCTTTGGGATCTACCCAAACTCTATCTGCATTGATGATATGCCCAAGGTATAGTAGCTCAATCAACCCAAAATCACACTTAGATTCCTTGGCATATAGTGACTCTTTCTCCAAAATGGACAACACCATCTCAAGATGTTGTAAATTCTCCTCCCAAGTCTTATTGAAGAAACTAAAATGTCATCAAAGTAAATTAGGACAAATCTCCTAAGCTGCCCCCTAAATGCCTAATTCATACAACTTTGTAAAGTAGCAGGGGCATTGGTTAGACTAAATGGCATAAAAAAACTTAAAGTGGCCATAGTGACACTCAAAGGTTGTCTTCTCAATGTCCTCCACCCTTCTCCTAATCTGATGATACTTTGACCATAAATAAATCTTCATAAAAAAGCATGCACCATGTAGATCATCAATTGAATCATCTATTCATTGAATGAGATATCTATTCTTAATGGTCTTCTTATTTAATGCCCTATAATCGATGCACATGTGCATCGTCCAATCCGTTTTCTTTACCAATACTACTGGTGAAGTGAAGGGGCTCTTCTAGGCCTGATATGCTCCATCTCCAACAACTCTTTAATTGCCTTCTCTATCTCATCCTTGTATTTCTTAGGATGATGATAGGGAGTAATCATAACTGGTTTGGCTCCCTTATCGAGCTCAATAACATGCTCTATCCCCCTGTTAGGAGGAACCCCATGCAGAATCTCACCAAATACCTTATTGTGCATGTCAAGTATCTCCTAGATATCTTGTCGATGACTCTTCAGCTATGGCTCCCATGAAGTTGGTATAGTGAAACATTCTACTACCCACTCTATGTCATTATGCTGAAAAAGTCTCTGCATTCTCCTCAAGGAGACTACTCTGCAACTCCTATCTAAAAGTCCTCTAAATACAATAGTTCTCCCCTCATGCTGAAACCTCATCTCCAATTTTTCTAGGTTGAGTGTGAACTCAACTAGTGAGGCCATCCATGTCATGTCGAGGATGACATCATAGTCTCTCATTTCTACTACATAGAACTCATCCTCCAACTCATAGCCATCTTCAAACCTGATGTGAAGATTAGATATCTTTCGAGTGCATAATAATTTGTCATCATTAACTACCATGACTCTAAAATAGGTGTGCTCCTTAGTCTATAAACCTCTCTTGGCTACTAATCGTGCATCTATGAAATTATGTGTAGTCCCTATGTCAATGAGTGAAATCACTTTCTGCTCTTAGATAGTACCCCTAACCTTAAATGTGATTGCCTTCTAAGCCTCCATTAATCATGCCAATGACTTCTCATCCTCAAGAATGTTGCTCTCCTTTGTAGTGTTATTCTCATCTAAATTAGAGTGTTGATCCTCCCTCTTTGACTGTGACTCCTCTATTGAGAAATACTCTATTTGATTTTCTTTAGCCTTGAGAGGACACTTATGAGATAAATCCCAAGGCTTTCTACAATAGAAACATAGCTTCTTTTTCAACTCATTCAAGGTGTTGTTATCCAACTTATTATCCCTTTTTGGCTAAGCATCCTTCTAAAAATATTTTTTGTCCTTGTCTTTGTCCTTTTTCATATATAAATCTCTATGCTGAAATCTGCTCCTAAAAGAAGAAGGTGCTAAATCACTAGCCTTCTTAGTAGCCTCCTGTAATGTAGCTGGGTCATGCCCCTTGACCCAACCCCTCAAAGGATCTAAGAGTCCATCCATAAAAAACACTACTAACCTCCTCTCTCAAATATCTATGACCAACACAACTAACCTCTAAAATTTTCTTATATATGTCTCAACTGATCCCCACCATTTGAGTTGTGCCAACTCCTTAAACTATTACTCAAGATCCCTAGTATCAAATCACTCTTTGAGCTTCTCAGTGAACTCCTTGTAAGATTTGATCTAATTATGCCCCAAGGTTACCATGCCATGGTGCCACCACTCATGTGCCATTCCATCCAAGTGAATAGCTGCATACTTTATAACCTCCTCCTTAGGCATAGGATTCAGCTACAAGTATGTATCTACCTTCTACACCCAAGCTCGTGTGGTCATCTTCGCTAAAGCATCATAATAAGGTAAAGAAAGTTTCCCAACTTTCTTTCTCAACTCAAAGTTTTGATTTCTCCCTCCTAATCTAGGCATGTCTCTTATCCTCAAGTCCATATAATCTCTTAAGGAAATATCCACCTAAAACTCCAATCCACTAGCCTCCTAGTCCCTCTTGAACTAGTCTTGTAACTTGATAATTTGCATTTCATTAATTGGTTAAACTAGATCTCTAGGTGGAAATGTGGGTAGAAGAGGTCTCAAGCTCGTTGTTCGAGCTAGGAATGCAACATGTCTAAAGTTATCAGCCTCATTCCCATTGATTCCATGTCCATTATTACCATTAATGTTATTCTCAGGACAATTCTTATTGACTTGGCCTCCATTATTATTGCCCCTATTGTTGTTATTTCCCCCTTGTTATTGTTTCCATCATTGACATCACTTCGATTAATATTGATGCCCATCTATCTATCCATAAGTTGCAACATCATATCCATTCACCTATTCTACTCCTATTGCATACATTGACCCTCCTCTAATGTACCCAGTAACCATTTGAAAAGACATCCTCTTCATTTGGACTGGTATTCTTGCTTCAGTCACCCATATTGCTATCTTGTTCAAAAAATATCTCCTCTATGTTTGTATGACTAGATTATATGTCCCTTTGCATGGATGAACTAGCGTATTCACTCTGCAAGTCTGAACTCCTACTTTGTCTTGCTCTGGTATTATGAAAATTATAAAGCCCTTCTCGCATGCTCAAACATAAATGATTAGCCCCTTTTAATTTTTACTTCTAATGTTTTGACATTTTGTCAAACATTTTTTCCTCTATTCAGTTGTCCCAAATTCTCTATAAGACCTCCACAGGATGGCAGGACTTATAGCTTTGATACTACTATAATAGGCACCCTAGAAATGCCTAAAAATTGAACCAACTTTTGATAAAGATTTTAATTCTTTTGCATAGATTTTGATTCCAAATAACATGAACAAGAAGGAATTTATGCAAACTGGAGATTGAACTACTGCTAAAATAATATTATTTTTTAAACTACTAAAATTAAATACATAGCTAACTCACTAATTACTTCAACATCATAAAATCAAATACATAACAAACTCTTCAACTCATTAATTACACCCATTCTACCTATAGGTGGAAACATACCCAAGTTACCTGTTAATGAAGTTTATAGCAATGAATTCCAAAGGCCAAATCCCAAGGGAATGATGACTAGAATGTCACAAGAGAGGATAGACATCCTCTAATGCCAAGAATAGATCTGTAACTCACACATCAATGTTCTTCTCATATCCCACCATGTTGAACAATAGCCACAAGCTCTCCTTTTATTCCTACTTCATAGGGTAGACCACTTTACACAAGCAATGTGGGATAAATAAAATAAAACGCTAATGGTCACACAACTAGACAAGTACTAAAGTGGGAACATTACATATTTTATGTAGATAGTGTGGTTGTGTGAGTTTGTGGCTTGTCTTTCTATTTTGGAGGCGTGGTCTATTTTTTCTTGCAATGTATGGGAGCCCTGTTGCTGTTGGTTTGAGGCTTTGTTCCCTTCTCCTTTTCTTTGTGGGTGTTTCCTATGCCCTTGTTTGGTTTCTCTAGCTTGATTTTGGGAGCACTTCTATTGGTGTTTTGGACAAGCTAGAGTTTTTTTTAGGGTTGGGGTTCTCTTATGCCCTGCCTCTTTCTGGGTTGTCAATCTTTCACTTTTATGTGACTCTTCTATTGGTGAGGATTCTTGGGGTTAGATCTAGTGGTGGGTATCTCTTCTTTATCTTTCTGGATTTTCTTTTCTTTCTAGTGGTGGTGTGTGAGATTTTCTCTAGTTCTTCTACCCCTTTTGAGCTGGGGTTTTCTTTTCATGGCTTAGTATGGGTTGAGGTTCTTCTTGCTAGTTGTTTCATCTTTCTTTCTTCTTGTTGAGATAGAAGCCCTATTGTGATGGAGGCACAACATTTTGAGGTGGTTCATTGCTAGTGGGAAGCTTTTTTCTTTGCAAGTGGTCCTCTTCTTCTTTTAGTGGTGTGTTGGGAGGTTGGACTAGGGTTCTCTCCTTTTAGGTTGTTCTATTTTGGCTCTACTCCCTAGATCACTCTGTTTGTATGGATTTTAGTGTGTTGGGGTTTCATCTTTCTTTCTAGTGGTAGTTTGGGTGCTTGTTCTTGTAGTGGTGGTGTTGGTGTCATATTGGTTTCTTCATCTTCTCCCCAACCCTTCAACCTTTCATGGTTGGTGAATCTAGTTATTCTTTGTTGGCATATTTCTTTCTTCTTTGTTCCTTCTTCTCCTTGGCTTTTGGTGATGTATTCACAATTCCTTCTTTTGTTGTGCTATGTCTTTCTACATCAGGATTTTTGGGACTCTGTGGCAATTTTTTTTGTGGTTATTTTTCAACCATCTTAATACTATGGTTTCTTCCCCTACTTGGTGTGAGAGTGTTGTTGGTATTGTTTCTCCGCCTTTTCCAATACTTATTCCCTCCCATATTTGGTATGGTTGGTTCTATGGTAGTCTGGGTTTTTGCTTGAGGTTGTTGGATGTCTTCTCTCCCCAAACATGTATTTTGTGATTTGCATTGGTTCTTTCTTCTTCCAATTCTCTTGAATCTTGTTGTTTGGTTTCTTGGCTCCTTTGATTTTAGGTACCTTTGGTTGTGACTTCATTCAAAAGCCTTTTGAATTCACTTCTCATGAATTTTTTTCCACTTGTTTTTTGAACTTGATGTTTCTTTATGATCTTGTTGGTTTTTTTTTGTATAGCCCTATCTTGCTTTATCTAATCATAATATCTTACTAATTTTATTTCCCACCAATCCTAAAATATATTATTTTTAAGCTTTACTTTTGTATTATATCTTTATGTTCCAAAAAAAAAAAAATTGTTGGTATACAACTCTCTAGTTAAGAGTGTCTATCTCTATCACTTGCATAGAACAAGTGGAGTTATATTAGTATTAATTAGTATAAGATTGATAATTAGAAAAGGGAAAAATATCATTTTTTCACAAACAAACAAAGAAAAAATATTATTGAGATACTATTTGATCTCCTATTTTGGACACTCGAATTTCTGTTTACTACCTATAAAATGGAATCTTGTTTTTCTACTAAATAAACTAGTATATCTAAAAATTTAATTCAAATTTTTTAAAAATAAGCTGAGATGTATCTAATTTTCAAAATGATTAATATAAATTTAGTAAATATCATATTTAAATGAACACAAAAATTTCATGAATAAACTATTGTATTTGTATTTGTTTTTATATATATTATGCCTTGATACTAATACATAGAAGTTTTATGAGACAGGAAAATTCAGCAAATCAAATTTAGACAATGATTTATTTCACCATATACAGATTTAAAAAAAATCATATTTGATTAAAATCATAGCAATAAAAAAATGCATATTTCTATTTTGTTTTTCTTACATGTAAATGATCGTCAATTTCTTTTCAAAATGGAAAATGTTTACATTGAAGATTGATGGCACTATAGAAAGCCTCTCGGATTAATCACAATAAATATTATATTCAAATGAACACAAAAATTCCATGAATAAACTATTGTATTTGTATTTATTTTTATATATACTATGCCTTGATATTAATACATAGAAGTTTTATGAGACAGGAAATTCAGCAAATCAAATTTAGACAATGATTTAGTTCACCATGTACAAATTTTTAAAAAATCATATTCCATGAAAATCATAGCAATAAAAAAATGCATATTTCTATTTTTTTTTTTCTGACATGTAAATGAACATCAATTTTTTTTTAAAATGGAAATGTTTACATTGAAGATTGTTGCGACTATAGAAAGCCTCTTGGCTTAATCACAATAAATATTGTATTCAAATGAACAAAAAAAAGTTCATGAATAAACTATTGTATTTGTATTTTTTTTTATATATACTATGCCTTGATATTAATACATAGAAGTTTTATTAACAGGAAAATTCAGCAAATCACTTTTAGACAATAATTTTTTTTTTTTGATGAATAGTCCTTTTCAATTAATAAAATTTACTAAGATTACAATTCACAAAAAAGGGTCGGGGGATACATGATCACCCCACGAATGAGTTCAATCGGCCGAAGCCAAAGCAAACAACATGGCCGCAACCAACAACTATAAACTATTCATCAAAAAAAAATATATATATATATAACAACCTCAAGTTGCCAAGGCAGTACCAGCAGAGGGAGGAGGATCATCTTTATCAGAAAATCCCCACGCATCAGTGGGATTGTGAGGCAGACTAGGAACAGTCCAATCGTCAGCAGCATCCGCAGGATCTGGGGTAGTTGCAGTTTCTGCATCCTTCTTGTTTGGCCGCGGAGGAGAAATTGCCAAGGCCAGCTGGGGAAACTTGCCAGAGTGCCCCCGTCCAGGGGAGGAGCCGGAGACTAGCCAAAAGCCTGCCCAGGGGGGGGGGAGCTGCGGACCAGCCAGAACCACCACATGGTGGGGAAACGGAGCGGTGCCTCCAACCGCCATGACCACCGTTGGGGGTGCGATGGTGGGGACCCTAGGAGCGCGGCATGTGAGAATGGTGGCCAGAGGACTAGCGTCTGGAATGGAGACTGCGGGATGAGGAAGCATCAACTAAGGCATCTGGAGGCACTCTAGCAATGGTACAAGGAGCATTGCCCCAGTGGTTTAACAATTTTTGTAAGTGGGCAACCTCCAGTGCAACTTTATTAGCTTGCACCTGTATCTGCATAATGACATTTTTACAAATGCATGCCTTAGTGTACATTGCAATGTTAACATCCAAAAAATTGTGAGTGAATAAAATTGCATTTCTATCTTTTCATAGAGAAAACAAAATTTCCATCCTGAAGGTATGCCAAATCTGGAAAAACTTTCGAGGAAATCTGGGGGAATCACCTAGAAGGATCATGTGCCATGAAAAAGGTTCGGGCCTGAAAGGCTTGAAGAAATCATGGATCCAGTGCCAATAATTCTGAGCACATTTGTAAAACCAAAAAATATGCAAAAAGGACTCAGGTTGGCCATAGAAGGGGCATTTGGGGTCAGGAACCCCAATGTGCTTGAGCCAAGGCCCCAGGGGAAGACCTTGGAAAGCAAGGCCCTAAGCAAAGTGAGCAATCTTAGGTTCTATAATGGCACTCCAAATGGTGTCAAACCATTTTCTCCATTGAGAAAGCGAAGAATGCAAATGCCACCGTTGATTAAGCATGTCTACCATCGGAAGGTGGGGCGAAAGCCATCTATATTCCATATTGGGCTTATAATTGGTAAATGGAGTGGCAAGAAACCACTTCCAATCATACCACCAAGGTCGAACAGACTGAATCCCCACTTTATGAAGTAAGTGCACAGGGATGGAAGACGACAGAAGCTCATAAGTCTGACGATCAGCACAAACAAGGCGGTATTGAACTTGCATATCCTCCCAAGACCTAAAATTCATGGTGACTCTTGAAAAAATATCCTTAGTAGTGTGAATGCTTTGTTTATAGAAATGTAGAGCACTGGCAACTTGAGTCTTGGCAAGAGGAATACCCTGGAAGGCAAACAGGGGAGACCACCAAATGTTCTGCTCATTTCAGGACAACCCATTGCGGAACTCATTACCAGCCCAACGAAGCCAAGGTTTAACAGCTTCCTAGGCTTTCTAGATGCTCTTTATAATGAAGGAGCCCTGTATGACCACTGGTTCTCACATAGTGAGAAGGGTCTGGAAACCAATTCCCTTCTAGGCCGGTCTGTTAGCAGGGAAGCCTGAAGAGATGCAATGTCTGACAAGAATTTTCTAGGCTTCATCTCTAGAAATAGCTTTGATAATCCATTTAGCATAGAGGGCAAGGCCTTGCTTCCAAGTGGAAAGTAGGCCGAGACCCCCAGATTCCCTCAGGAGACAACAGAAATCTCAAGCAACTCTGTGAAAACCATGATGGTCAGAACCTGAGGCCCAAAGAAAATCTCTGAGCAAACATTCTAATTTGAGGTATGAAGCTTTGGAGGGAGCCCAAAAAGAAGAATAAAACACATGGGTGGCAGCTAAAATCTTAGAACAAATTTGGAATTTACCAGCAAGAGAAAGTGGCTTAGTGATCCAATAATCAAGCTTTTTGGTAATCTTTGTAAGCACAGCATTCCAAAGTTCCACAGGGGAAGCCTGGAAAGCAAAGGGAATGCCAAAAAAGCCAAAAATTTCTCCATGAGTAACCCATTTCCATTGGAATCAGTTGAGCCAAGGTGGAGCTGGCAAAAAAAATTGTTGGTAACAGAGCGTTTTATGCCATTGAATGGCAGATCCAGAGGCTTGACAAAAAGTGTCAAGACAATCTAACACATTTTTGATGTTTTCTTCATCCTCAAGAAGAGTGAGAAAAGAATCATCAGCAAAATGACCATTGACTAACTGGGAGGAACAATCAGGCAAGGAAATGCCACGGACCAGCCCAGAAGACATAGAATGAGCAAGTAAATAACCAAAGCCTTCAGCAACAAGGACATAAAGCGCATGAGCTAACGGACAACCTTGTTTGATGAAATGAAAAAGTCCAAAAGCTTCAAATTGCGAATTATTGATAATGATGCAAGCATTAGCATCACCAAAGAGCATCTCCACGGACTGAAGGAAATTGGGACCAAAACCCAGAGCCTGAAGCATAGCCAAAATGAAAGGCCATTCAATGCAATCATAGGCTTTAGCAAAATATATCTTTAAAAAGATAGCCTGCTACTTGGACTTACGGGCCCATTCCATACCTTCCCAGATAGCAATGATGTTGTCAAGAATATACCTAAATTTGATGAAGCTAGTTTGTTCAGGCCGCACAATTAGAGGAAGCATATGGAAGATTTTGAGAGAGAGCACTTTAGCAATGATCTTATAAGACACATTGAGGAGGGTGATGGGCCTCCAGTTGCAGATGCCCTCAGGATCACTAGATTTAGGTATGAATTTAATATTGCCTTTATTTATGATCGCTCCTAAGCTTTTAGAATGGTATGCTTCAAGATAGACTTTGTGCAGATCAGGACCAATTTGCTCCCAAAGATGTTTGTAAAATTCATAGGGAAATCCATCATACCCAGGGGATTTGTCATCCACCATGGAGTAAGCTACCTCTTTAAGGTCTCGGAGGGAAAGAAGTTGCTCACAGAAAGCACATTGCTCAACCACGAGGCGGTTTGGAGTAATAGAAATACACTTTCTGAGAGCCTCCTCTTGAGCAACCGAATGGCCCTGTGAAGCAAAAATGTTCTCATAGTAAAGAACAAAAGCTTGCAGGATATCTGGCATATTTTATCTTTTTAATCCCAATATTAGTATGACGGGCTCGTAGAGCCTGGAAGAACTCCTTCGAGGCTTTGTCACCAACCTCCAACCAGTGGAGGCGGGCTTTGATTTGAGCTCCTCGGGCAGCATAGTTATCAGCAATTTGCTTTTCATGGCGAAGTTTGGCAAGATGAAGTTGCAAATCCACATCAAAAGGGTTGAAGGTGAGCGCTTCAGAGGCTTTTTTGAGGGCAAGGGTGTTGGCTTCATAAGAACATTTTCTGAAAATTACTAGCTGACACCCGTAGATGCACAAAAAATGAGCCGTTCTGGTAATGGCATCATTCCACCATTGAATCCAACCTCGATGGCAATGTGGACGTGGTTCCAAATTCCAGACACGTTGAATGTGGGAGATAGTGGAGGCATGCAATAGCACAGACGTGTTGAGGATGAATTGAGACTTAACCACTTTGGCGATAGCCGTTTGCCAAGAAATGCCAAAATAAATGGGATAGTGGTCTGACAACATCACATCTGTCAGGGGAATGACAGGTAGATCACAATCTTCAGAAAAATAAAAAAAAGATTGCGCCGAGATCATAGCACGATCAAGATGTTTCAATATGCAATCAGGACTGGCTCAAAAATTGGATCAAGTGTGCCAAGCCCCATTATCATGGTGGTTGCTACTATTGGGATCAAAGAGGCCCAATTTATGATGCATGTGAAACTAGGCTTGTCTTTCCCCAGTTGTCCAATGGAAAGGTAGAATGCCATCTTTGTCAGAGGCCACTTCAACCATATTGAAGTCCCCACACAGGACCCAAGTAGCTGGCGGCAGGTTGTCAACAAGCCAAACCCGCATTTACGCCCTTTCCACAGCATCATTGGAGGCATAAACATTAATGACTCCAAAAGAATGATTTTTGATGGAATTCAAAAGCTAAATAATATGGTGTGTGGGGTCAGAACAGTGCAAAATAATAGTAGAATGAAGGCGACGTGACAGGAGAGTAACTACACCACCTCGGCCAGCTTCATGCTGAGAAGAAAACATGACGCTATCCTACCAAATGACACAGCATGCAGCAGGAAGCATGAAACCAGAAATCTTAACTTCTTGCAGGCAAAGAAAATCTAAATTTCCAAGTCTATGACGGGTATCCCGGACATAGAATTTTCTGGGAAGGTCTGTAAGAACTCAAACATTCTAGGAGAGGAAGTTCATGAAAACTCTTCTATATCATCCTCGTCCTCAAGAGAGGAGTAACTATTCTGCAAAAAGGTAGAAACCGGGTGAAAGTCAGATGGGAAATCCTCTGGACTTACAGCCTGCCGTTTGACCCCTGATATCTCTGCACGTCCAGGAAGACTACGAGAACGCCTTGTTGCTGGTGCTACTATGGAAGAGACTGCAAGAGGAGAACAAGCCCCAGCCAAGGACGAGGTCCTGGCAGCTGCCTTAATCCCCTGTGAGCCAGTAGGGTTTGAAACCTGCAGAACCGAAACCGGTGCAACAGAAGCCACTGGCGTCTCCATGCTAGCAGGTGCTGATGCTTCGATGGAAGCAGGAGGAATCGCGGTTACGGCCGCATAGGATGGCTTGGGGGCCAAAGGATTCAAGGCAGGCTTGCCTTTGCACCCAACAGTAACCCATTCTTCTTTTTTTCCTTCGACCTGCTTGACAGGCGTCGCTTTAGGCTGGGGTTTGACCCTAGGCATGGCCAAAGGGCAATCCCTGATCTTGTGTTCCACAGACTGGCACCTATAACAGGTGTTAGGTAGGTTCAAGTAAAGCACCTTTTGTGCAAAGGTTTGAGTGCCAATCTGGATTTCCATCGAATCTTTGAGATCTTTAGAAAGATCAACTTCAATGCAAACACGCCGCTGAGGGCGAGCATTAAAAAAAATTTCTTGCTCCTTGGTAACAACTTTCCCAAGGGCTTGGGCAATAGACTCAATAAAAGGCCAGCAGGGCAAGGGTAGACCTAGGAATTCAACCCAAACAGGAACCCTAAGCTTTTTATCATCTGAGACAGAGAAGTCTCGGGACCATTTCTGAAATACAAGCAGAGAGGAACGCACAGACCAAGGGCCGTTGGTAAAAACCGTGTCAGCTTGCGACGGGTTAGCGAAGCGAAATTAAAAAAAAAAACCTTTGGGAAGGTTTTGCACAGCATCAAGGTGGACGCCATGCGGGGTCTAGCTTTTGTTAACCCATTCTCTGAGCATAGCTTCAGGTGGGGTCCTACCAACAAAATACTCAATCAAGGTATGTTGTTCTAAGCAGTCACATGCGGCATCAAATTCTTGCAAAGGAAGGACAATATCAGGCTTACCTCGTGGAAAACCTTCAGGACAAACTTGCACAGGCGTTTGTTCGGTGGCGGTGCCATGGCAATCCGAAGCAGCAGCGTGAACACCAGAAACAACTGGTTCACCGCTGCCCAGAGCCATTATATCCTAACCTAAAGCTCCCGCAGTAAATGCGGTATGACAAGTGCCGACAGAAGGGGAGTGCAAGCGAAAGGCCGTACGCAAGAAAAACTGCAAGTTCGCATGAAGCAAGAAAACCCTAGCAGAGCGAAATCTAACCACAATCTCTCCCCCAGAGCTTTTTTCCTTCGAGTTTAAACAACAACCCCAAGACCATCTTGACAATAATTTATTTCACCATGTACAAATTTTAAAAAAACATATTCCATAAAAATCATAGCAATAAAAAATGCATATTTCTATTTTGTTTTTCTTGACATGTAAATCAACGTCAATATTTTTTTCATAATGAAACATGTTTACATTGAAGAATACTGCCACTGTAGAAAGCCTTTCGACTTAATAAATGTCATAATAACAAGGTTGAGTGAAGGAAATTGCGTTTGCATCTTTAAAAGAGAGTCGGCCGGTAATATAGCTGTCCTTTTCCACTTGATACTGACGCTGATTTTGATTGTTATGCGGTATATCATGGCTTTGGGTTTTTCTTAACGCATTATCAAATAAAATAAATCTTTCAGTCATGAAATGCTGAAAAGGAGTTGATGAAATGCTGTCTAAATCAGAGTCGGTTGTGTTTGAAGTGAGGTGGAGAAGAAGAAGTGGAGGAGAAATATTTGGAGGATCGAAGAGCAAAGTGTTGGGAAGGGTGGAAGTCTCGTGGGAGGAGTTGTTGTCATCTCCCACTCTTTCTCTGCAAAAGTGGTCTCCATTGATGGGGAAAGATGATGATGATGTCATGCTTATAAGTACTCCCGCTTTGAAGATTGCAGTGTCGGTGAAAGTTGCAGCAGCAGAAAAAGTACCTCATCAAAAAATAGGGAAATGCAGGGAGGAAAGAAGAAGGCGTTTGAGAAGTTTGGAAAGAGATGAGTGCAGGTGTCGAGGAGAGGTGTGCAGGGCAGATTATTATTATAATGAGTGTCAAGTTTAATTGAAATTATGATGATGATCTTCTTCATTGCCAGGTCCAAAGTTTTGGCAGGACCATTTTTGCCATCAGCTCAAATATTCAACAAATGTTGAGGACTTTTTCAGCGAAGCTATCTTTAAACATTACATTCTAAGGAAGAAATTAAGCTTGAAAAAATAAGTAGATTTTTACCATTTAACACTTTTAGCCTAAAAATCTAGCCTTAGTATGTAGATGTTTAAGCCGTCCAAACACAAAGAACTCAAATTGTAACGTTCTTATAAACATTCAAGTTGGTTATGGTGTCTAATAGCGGACTGTGGCTATCAGCATTGTGAATGTACATTTTAGAAAACAATTTATTCATTTAAACCATACAATGTTATCAGAGTGACTTGTACACGATTTGAATATCTAATGGAGTATCTACAGTTTTTTTTTATAAATATCTGAATTCAAATATTTTATAAATAATAATTTTTTCCAGCATTCATATGTTGTTGATAACCATATTTATGTCGAAGGCATTCCCTATATGGGGTGGATGAACCGATTATGTCCATCAATGACTCAGTGTCATTAAAAAACTTGGACGACCATCCAATTCATCATGATAGCTCGTTGTTTGAAGCCTGTTATCAATTTTCCCATGAATCTTTTCACCAATCTACTATTAGCGCCTCCATTGATGGGTATTCAAAGGTACTGTTCATTACAGCTTTGTCGAATGGATCACTTGTTTGACCAGTGTCAGTGGTAATTGGAAAAATTGTTGGTAAGCGAGAATGGAAGAGCGGAAATTTTTCTGCCCTATAATTTTTGTGGCGAGGCCTATGCGTGTATCTTTACTACTGAGCAAACAATGCAAAGTTATGTCTTTTATGTGACCAACAGGTGCATTCAACAAATCTATTGAGGGATTCAATTGCTGCCCATCTACAAAAGCCAACGATGTTTGAGTAGTTGCTGAATATGGCCAATGAGGAGGAGAGCACAGATGAACTCTTATTGTTTCCACAAATCTACACCAAGTGATCCAATACAAAATAACCTTCCCGTGGCTGAAAATGTGGATATTGGAAGCCACAAGCAATTACGGGACATTCGAAACAATAATCAATCACAAGATAGAGATGTAACATAGTGTTGTTTGTCGTTGGAAATGATGTAGAGACATGGAAATAATTCCACGAGCCAAACGACATAGGTTCATTGACAATCTTTACTTCCTTTTTAGTTCTGACATTACTAGTGCTTGTGTTCTTCACTTTGTGAGCATCACCAATGTATACGAGTGAAGGTTTTTAAAGAAGTGGCTACACTTAGGAAAATGGTCATTGAAGTGAAGACTTTGAGTAGAAAATTGCATCACAAGAATAAATCCCACAAAACTAAAATACACAAACCCTCTTCTAGTTGGGTTCTTGAATTATGCTACAACTTAGTTGTCTCATTTGGAGTACTTAAGGGCTTTTGACATGTAATTTGTAATTTTTCATGATTAAAACAATCTATCCAACAAATTTGGGTTTTACCAGAAACAACTACACTTGGATAACGATCATCCAAGTAAAAAGACTTTGACTAGAAAATCACCTCAATGAATAAATCTCGCAAAACTAAAATGCACAAACATATTCCTAGCTATGTTCTTGAACTATGTGATGACTTAGTTGCTTCATTTCTAGCTCTTAAGGCACATGATTTTTGACATATAATTTGTTCATTGCAATGATTAATGCATTCCATATGACAAATTTGGGTTTTAAAAGAAATGGCTACACTTGGAAAATGGTCATTGAAGTGAAGACTTTGAGTAGAAAATCACCTTGCATAAATAAATTCCACAAGACTAAAATGTATGATATACATTTTTCTTAGTTGGGATCTTGAACTAAGATATGACATAGTTACCTCATTTCGAGTGCTTAAGGCACATGGGCTTTTACATGTAATTTGTACATTGTCATTTTTAATGCAATTCATCTGACACATTTCTAACTAATTGAAAAGTGCTCCAAACAATATCTATCAATTCTTTATTCTTATAGAAATCAAAATAGATATAATCTCCTTTAATGTTGAACTCATGACAAAAACCAAATGTATGGAATCTAAAATCTTTAAAAAAAATTAAAATGATGAGTTTATTTTACCATAAACATTAACCTTCATACCTTATCACAACCATTAAATCACAATCCTAAACATAATCCTAATCCTAAACAAGACCATAACCTAAATTGTAAACATTACCTTAGTCATTGTATACATCTAAACCATTATCCTACAACTAACATTAACCACAAAAGTAATCATAATCCTAAATCTAACATCAATTTTAACATTAAAAATAGCCCTAAGAAAGAAGTCATTATCATAACCATAATACTACCTATGATGGTAGGCAAGAACCTACAACACAATGGTAAATTATGAGCCTCTTATCTAGGAGGTCTTGAGTTTGAATCTACTCAAGTTAAATAGATAAATAATAATAATGAATCAAAACACATAAGATTTATTCTTGGCTTCAGCCTCTAAGATATTTTTTTTTTAAAAATACTACCCATGATGGCCCTTATTGTAACTATAATTGTAACCCTATATAACCACACCCCAACCTCAATCATAACAATAATTTGAATCCTAGAAATATTAAATAGTAATCATAAGAAAGATCGTAACCTAAACTATCAACTAAAACCTAACAATAACCAATGTTTAAACCTTAAAAAGTGCAACACAACATAGGTTTGTTTATCTGAGAGACTATGATTATCAATGGTTAAGTTATAAGCACAAGTAGTGCAAAGCACCATGTATTGTCTATTGTAATGTAATGAACTACATTAGAGTCATTTTTAAATATTGACTTCTTAATGTTGTATTTGATGGAGAACTATTTTTATGTGGAGAAGGCCCCACTCCCCATTGGCCTTCTCATTCTTCAATGACACGAACTCCTCCATTGGTCATTCCATGATAAAACTAATTTGGTTCAGATGGTTGTGATGTAATTACTATAAGATAACCATTATAAGAATAGTCAAGATATATATTGAATCATAAAATATTCAACCTATTTATTTACACACCACTTAATTTTTCATCTATAAACCATTGTACACCTATTCATGATAGATCCTAATTATATGGAAGGTTTACTATGACAGTATGGCCTCAAGCTCACTATATCAAATACTCCTACTAAACCATCAAAAAATCTTGGAAATGCTATGAGGTTGTCACCTGATTATATCACACTTGAAATGGGAGATTTTAGAGAAACATGAGGAGTCTACTGCATAATCTAAGTCTAACGCTACTTTAAGCAATAATTTTTATGATGGAAATAATTCTCCATGAAAATATTGCAAACCTTATGTCTGCATCAAAATCCCTAAATCTAGTTCAATAGGAGAAAAAATTAGTGGGCACAAGAAGAACCCTATCTATGACTTCAACCACAAAATTCACATTATCATTTAAGGTGAATTTAGACATAATAATTAAGAATCTGTACTACACAATAGAGTTCTTAGGTGTTGATGGAGGGTCACAGAAATAAAATTTAATTCTTGCTACATTAATAATCAATGTGATTCCAAAAAGAAAGTAATATTTTTGTGGTGCCTTATTCGCACAATAGTTTTGGCTTATTGTCTAACATCTAGGAGTATCATCTTGCCAAGACATGTCATATTTTGGAGACCATTTTTCATCCACTTACTATGGTTTGGCCCTCCAAATAGAAATGAGAACAATTGTCTTAGCATAAATTAAATTAATTTATGAACTCAAAATTGATTGTTCATAACAAGGAAATATGAGGGGTGGTAAAAGTACAAAGCTGTGTCACTTTTCAAGCTAACTTTTCCAAATAACTGAATTTGAGTGTTTCTATGCAAATATCAATTTTGTTCAAACATATGATCTAGATAAATCTATTCTAGCTAAGTTATATATGTTCTCATATTTTTTCAATTGTAAATATATATTAAATGCATGTTTTATACTAGTTTGTGTCCAAGTACTAAAGAAATAAAATTATTTAAGAAAACTAATATTTCAATAACTCATTTTAATAACTTTTTTTAATAACATGTAAACACTGTTTTAGAGAGCTTAAAGACAAAAATATTCTCATATAGAGTTTATAGTGTTTTATATACATATAGTATATTGTAATTAAAAAATAATACAAGTACATATTTTAACACTCGAGAAGATTTTGGTTTTGAGAAAGAAAAAATAGTAAATCATATCATTTAAAAAAAAAGAATATGACGTTCTAGAGGAGAGAATCCTCTTCCAGAATGTATAATTTTTCTATTGGTTAGAATATATATATGGGTGTGTGTGTGTGTGTGGTCGGACATGAAAAGTATCAATTTAAGGTGAGTTTAAATTTGAATTAATATAATAAAGAAAATATAGGTCAAAAGCCAATTTTAATTTTTGATTGATCTAGCTATATATGTCATTTATAACATAATTTAAGGTAAAGGAGAAAAGTTTTATGTCCATATAGTTTTGTGGTAGGAACTAGAACCCTAATTTTCAACATTTTGTAGCAACTAAAAATATATCCTTAAAAATTAGGAAAATATATTAATTCTTAATACAAATAATCTTTAAAAACAATAATCTTAAACTTCATCCATTTTTACACATTTTATTGGTTTACTTCATTTTTAAATTCTAAATAACAATACTAGTTTTATGTTATTGAAGTTGAGAAATTATACTTTTGTTAGCCTTTTCCTTCATAGAAGGGTGGCATAGGTTTGTGCTTTTACCCATGGACATTAGAAAATATTTAGTATTAATATATTTATGTATAGTAAAAAATTAATTATTTCAGTTTTATTAATTTTTAGTTTATAATAAAAATATGTTTAGAGATGAAGAGTGGGGAGATACAGAGGGAGAGAGGAGAGGGTAGATATGGAGAGAGAAATATAAGGAGATGGGTAGAGAGTGGAAGGGATAGTTAGGGAGAGATAAGGATAGAAAGTAGAGAAGTGCAAAGGGAAGAGTAAGAGAGAGTGAGAGAGTAATGAGATAGAGAGGGGTATGGTGATGAAGATTTAGAATAAGAACATGGAGGGAAATGAGATAGAAATAGGGATGAACATAGAGTGAGAGGATGAGAGAAAAATTGATTGAGAAATAGAGATAAATTGATAAAGAGATGAGGAGATATAGACAGGATGATAGGGAGAGATATTTATAACTTTCATTTTCAAACTTATCAATTTATAACTAGACATTTAGTTCATCAATTTATATTTTTGTTTATTCCTTTCATGTTCATCAATATTTAATTCAAATTAGACATAATTTGTAACTAATAATTTTAAGGTTATAATGATATCCATAAAAAAGTATATTTTTAGTCAAATGAGGTTAATGTATATATATTTTTAAAATTCTAAATTGGTAGTAATGAAGTCTAATACTATTTTTTCCATACAATCATTGATTCATTAGTATCGTTGGCATAAATAATAAGAATTTTATACATAGATATGTACAAATATATGGAGATAGATGTAGAGAAAGAGAAGTATATAAGGAAATATAGAAAGGAGCACGATGGAGATCCAATGAGTGAGAGAGGAAAGAGGGAATAACATAATTAGATAGAGGTATAGGAAATGGATAGAAAAAAAAGTGATAGAAAGAGATAGAGCAAGTTAGAGAGATGTAGCTAGAACCAAAGGGATATAGAAAGCTAGAGAGACATAAATAGTTATATATGTTAGAAATGCTTTAGAATAACTAAGAGGGGGGTGAATCATTTATTAAAGGTCTAGATGTTCTAATAAAAAAATTTGACTAATAATAGTGAGCCCATCCAAACTAACCATGCATCCAAGCTACTTTGTTATTTTAGCAAGTTATTGAAAAATCGACATGCAAGAATGAAACATGGAAGATCAACACATAACATAGTGATTTATGTGGAAACCCAATTTGGGAAAAACCATTAGTAACATGCTACTCCTTTCTCACTCTTCTGAAGTGATGCTCTGTGAAAGGGCTACCCTATTAAAGGCTACAAAACACACTGTTAAATGTGAGCTTGTTAAAGGATTTCAACCACCCTATTAGAAGTGGGTCTAGTTAAAGGACTTTAGAAAATTCACTTGGAATGCCACCTTGTTAAAGGATTTACAAATGGTTATTAAACCAACCTAAGTCCATAAGATTTTACCCTAACTGATACAATTGCTAGAGAGTAACAATAAGGGCTTTTGATCTGATACAAATCACAACTTAACTTGCAGATTTTAGATCTCAATTCAGCTCATAAAATTTTCTTGGCTTTTAATATTTACAGCTTTGACAACTTGTCCTCCTTCAAGCTTTATCTCCTCGAGTCTCCATGCTCATTATGCCAATGTAATCACCTTTGTGGTCACCTATCAAAGTAGAGTCTCTATACTCTATTCCTCCCTCTCGATGTCTTCTTCTTAACACCACACACTCTCTCCAACCACTCTTGCTTCTTGACCTATAACTCCTTAAATAGAAGTCTAAAATAATTTTCCCACTCTAATCTCCCCTCTCTTATTTTTATTTCGAATGGATTAGGTAAGATTCAATGAATCTACCCCTTATCTTGTTTCTTCTAGAAATATCATGTAGAATCCACTTGTATTTGCCCAAAAATGGTTTGCCTAAAATTCTATACCACCAACTCATCATCCTTATCTTCCATCTTGTTCACAAAATTTAATGTAACGAACTTGTCATCTTAGATCTAGCAAATCTTTGACTTTTCAAATAATGCAACAGCTTGGCACTATTGAATTTCTAATGCTCGACACATACTATGTTACTCGACATCAACTAAGTTTTTCTGATGCTCGAGACTTGTTATTAGCTCAACACCTAAACTTTCTCAGTACCTTCTATCTCACTTGACACACACTAGATTTTACATTTTCTTAGCACTTACTGATAATTTTCTCAGCATGAACTAACTTGCTCAGGACCCATTGATGATTTTAGTCATGCTTTGCAGACAACTTTGTTACAACTTATTCTTCTAGAGTTTCTAAGTGTAGCCAACCTCTATATCTTCAAGTGTATTATCAATATATCATCTTAGCATTATCTTAACTAATCCTTGTACTTCATTACAAAACCATAACTCAAGCTTTCCCTTAGATGCTTTTGTTACATCTTATTGATTAAATCCTCCTCATCAATGAACTAAGTGATAGTACTTGGATCTTATAAGAAATTTTCATTCTAGAAAATAGAAGGTGTTGGATACAATTGTTAATTGTGTATTGTCTTTGATGTTACACAAATGTCATATCAGTCATCAGACAGAGTCTATCGAGCTTAGATGGTTAGCAATGCAATTTATAGTGAATACCAAGCATTCTTGAACATAGCAAAGGCAAGTTAACTTTTATCGAGCTCACTCAGTAAGCAAAGGAAAGTTAACTTTTACTGAGCTCACTCGGTAAGCAAAGGCAAGTTAACTTTTACTAAGCTCACTCGGTAAGCAAAGAAAAATTAGCTTTTACCGAGCTCACTCGGTAAACAAAGGAAGGTTAGCATTTACCGAGTTAACTCAGTCTCCAAAGGAAGTTGCAAGGTTTGCAGTGTTTACCGAGCTTCACTTGGTTAACAAGGGGAAACCATTTTGAAGCAGTGGTCACCGAGCTAGGTCGGGCAGCAAAGAATTTTATGATTCCAAAGAATTAAGTTTAATTGTTTTGTGCAGCCGGCTGATTTATGTTTTTTCAGTTGTTGTAAACTTGTAATTGAGCCGACTTGACAATCTATAAGGTATATATGAAAAGTCAAGTTGTGAATTCAAAAATAATGAAGTGAATGGATGCAAAAAGTGCAAGAAAATACATGAGCAAGTGTTGAGGAAGAATTTGTCATCCCTATGAAGTTGTAGAGTTCCATTCGATCAGTAAGGATTTAATGAAGCAGAACAGAGATCTGTATTCAGCAAAGATAAGTTGCATATATCTCAGATCATTTCATTGTTGCTTTCTAATAATTTTAACAGTGATTCAAAATCTCTTAACAAAGTTGGTTTGACAGCCATTTTGTAAATCCTCTAACAAGGTGACAATTCAGTTGAATTGTTTTAAAGACCTCTCACAAGGCCACTTCTAACAAGGTGATCAAATCCTCTAATAGGGTCACACCTAACATTGTGTTTTGTAACCTTTAACAGGGTTGGCTCCTAATAGGGCTCACTTTAGAAGAGTGAAAATTGGTAACTAGTTACTTGGTGGTTTTTTCCAAATTAGGTTTCCACGTTAAATTTGGTGTCTCTTGTGTTCATGTTATTTCTTTATGCATGCATGTTAATCACTTTAAATGCTTAATAAAGTTAACAGGACATCTATCTAGTTTTAGCATTTATTTGAGTCAGCAGCAGTTGTATTTTAAGACATCTAAGGATATGTAAGGAAATTTTTTTCGTAACTGATTCACCCCTCCCCTCTCAGTTACTTCATCTCTATTTCCAACAATTGGTATCAGAGCTTTTGGTGCTTGCAGGATAAGATTTCAAGGATCTAAGCCAAAGATCAGGATGTCTTACAAAAGGAAAATCCCAAGACTTAACAGAAACAACTTCTCAGCATGGCAAGGACTGATGAGACTTCACCTAGCATCCATTGGTGATACTTGACTGAAGTACCTTGATGAAAAGTATGCAGAACCAGTAGGTACGCTATCTGTCAATGATATTGTTGAAAAGAAGACTCGCAAAATTATGATGATAGATATAGCATCTGCTCTGAGTTATGAAGAATTTGATGATATCAAGGATTGCAAAATTGCCTTTGAAATATGGGAAAAGCTGAAAGAGATATATGGAGGAGATGATAATGTTAGGAGAGCCAAAGCAGAAAGTTTGAGAGCACAATTTAATCAAATGAGGATGAGAGAGGATGAAAACATTGCAAAATATGTTGAAAGAGTTAAAGCATGTGCCAGTGCAATAAAAGCTTCTAGAGGAGATATCAGTGAAGAGACAGTTATAAGAAAAGTTCTCAGAACTCTCCTTCCCATTTATGCAATCAGAGTCTCTACAATTCAGGAAAGAAGATGTGAAGCAAATCATAAGATAAATCTAGAGGCTATAGGTGAAAGATTGATTGCTTTTGAACTGGACAACTTTGATAACTATGTTCCAGCTTCCAAAAACATTGAATCAGCATTGGAAGAAAAACTTTTACTCAAGGAGAAAGGCAAAAATAAATCTCAGTCAGAAAGTGAAGATGAATCAAACCAAAGTTCAGACAGTGATCTTGAAGTAATTGAAGCCCTTCTAGCAAGGAAATATTCTAGAGGCAGAGGAAAATACAAAGGTAAAGTACCCCTAATCTATTTTTCATGTGAAGAAGTTGGTCATATTGCTGCTAGATGTCCAAACAAGTAGAATAAAAATGAAAAGAAAGATAAAAAATGGAATGGCAAGAAAGATTTCAAATCATTCAAGGAAAAAGGTAAGAAAACATGTTTTATGGCTAAAGATTCTAATGACTCTAATGATGAAGAAGAAGATGAGATTGTCTATATTGCTGTAAAAGATGAATCAGATGATGATGAATAAATGGCACTCATTTCTCATATGAGCAAAAATGATACATGAATCATAGATAGTGGTTGCTCTCATCACATGAATGGCGACAAAATTAAGTTTGAATACTTTGAAGACTATGATGGTGGCAGTGTAAGATTTGGTAACAAAGAACCTTGTTGTATAAAAGGAAGAGGAAGAATCCCTCTAACCAAAGAACTTATATGTGATAATGCCTATTGGGTAGAAGGACTAAAGCATAATTTGTTAAGTGTGGCACAACCACTCAATAATGGAATCAAAGTAGAATTCATGCATGGTAAAACAAGACTGCCGGATGGGAAAGGAAAGCTGATTGGATCAGGCACTCAAACCAAAGGTAACTTGTTCTATCTTGAACTAGGTGAATGTTCATGTTTTATTGCTCAAGTTGAAGAAAGTTGGTTATGGCATAAAAGGTTGTGTCATGTAAACTTTGATAATCTGGTAAAGATAAGCAAGTTCAGAAAAGTAAAAGGCATTCCCAACATAAAGAAACCTGAAGTCGGTCTATGCAAAAATTGTCAAATTGGAAAGATGGGAAAGACTAGTTTTAAAAGTAAAAACTATCATTCTAAAGACATATTAGAAATTGTGCATACTGATTTATGTAGACCTATTGGAATTGAAAGCTATACTAGAGAAAAGTTCTTCATTCTTTTTGTTGATGATTACTCAAGAATGATGGCAGTCATGTATCTAAGAAATAAATCAGAAGCATTTGAAAAGTTCAAATGGTATTTGCCCAGAGTAGAAAAGGAAACAGGAAAAAGATTAAAATGCTTGAGGTCAGACAGAGGTGGAGAATTCATTTCACAAGAATTCAATAACTTTTGCATTGAAAGAGGAATCAAAAGATAGGTATCAACACCTGGAACACCCCAACAGAATGGAATAGCTAAAAGAAAAAACATATCCATCATGGATTGTGTAAGAACATTAATGATTGAAAAGAGCATTTCTATCAAATACTGGAAGGAAGCAATCAGCACTATAGTCTATACCTTGAATTGAGTACAGCTGAAGAAAGACTCATTCAAAACCCCCTATGAGTTATGGTATGGCTATAAACCTAATGTAAGTTATCTTAAAGTATTTGGAAGTAAATATTATATTTTGAAATAATCTAGAAAAGGTAAATTTGATGTAAAAGGTGATGAAGGTATATTCCTTGGATACTCATGCACAAGTAAGGCATATAGATGTTTGAACTTGTCTACTCACAAAGTCATAGAAAGTGTACATGTGAAAGTTGATGAGTTTGCAGAAAGGACTGAAGAAGAAAGCAAAAGGGAACCAGAAGATTATAAAAGGTTTGTCTTCAATGAACCTGATACAGTACTAGTTACATCAGAGAATCAAGAAACTTCTACTCCTGAGTCATCTGTAACCGAGTTATAGGAAGTTCAAATTGAGCCACAACAAACCAAGTTAAATTCAATATCTACTGAGCAAGTATTTATCGAGCAAACATCTACCGAGCCAGAACAGAAAGAGCTTGAAGTTGAAATGCAAAAGGATAATAATGAAATCCATTCAAAAGGCAAGGAACCTATATTAGCCAAGTATGTCAGAAGACACCATTCAGCAGATCAGATCATTGGAGATAAATCTGAAGTAAACATGACAAGGAATAAGATGAAAGGTACTTGTTTACTTCCTGATTTTGAACCTAGAAATGTTAAAGATGCATTGGAAAATGATAGTTGGATTGAGGCTATGAATGAAGAAATAGAAAAAATGGAGAAAAAAAAGACGTAGACTCTTGTACCTAGACCTAAAGACAAAAATGTAATTAGAACTAAGTGGGTATTCAGAAACAAGTTGGATGAAGATGGTAAGGTATCAAGAAACAAAGCTAGACTAGTATGCAAAGGATATGCTCAAGAAGAAGGAATAGACTATGGAGAAACTTTTTCTCCTATTGCAAGATTGGAAGGAGTCAGAACCTTACTAGCATATGCTGCTCACAAGGGTTTCAAAGTTTATCAAATGGATGTCAAATCAGCATTCCTCAATGGTATACTGGATGAAGAGGTTTACATTGAACAACCTTAAGGTTTTGTTAATCTAGATAAGAAGAATATGGTCTACAAATTACACAAGGCATTGTACAGTTTGAAACAAGCCCCTAGAGCATGGTATGAAAGATTGCATAACTATCTTATTCAGATTGGTTTTCAAAAAACTAATGATAACAGTATCTTATATATATTGAGGAAGGACCAGATAATAAGATTGTCTTGGCAGAAATATTTGTAGATGATACTATTTTCACAGGGAATGATGATCTGTGCAAAGAATTCTCAGAACAAATGAACAAGGAATTTGAAATGTCCATGTTTGGTGAGATCAAATTCTTTGTTGGTCTTCAAATTCAATAGAATAAAAATGGTATCTACATTACTCAATCAAAGTACATCAAAGAGATATTGAAAAAGTTTGGAATGGAAGATTGTAAACCAGTTGGGACTCCTATGTGTACCAGATTAAAACTTACCAAGGAAGATGAATCAAAGGAAGTAGATCAAATATTGTATAGATCTATGATTGGAAATTTGCAGTATGTAGTTCATACAAAGCCAGATATTGCTCTTACAGTTGGTATTGTAGCAAGATTTGCAGCAAAACCAAGAGAAAACCACTTGATGGCAATCAAAATAATAATGAGATATTTAAAAGGAATTGAAGAGTATGGTTTATGATATAAGTTTGGAGGAAATTTGGATTTGAAAGTATTTACTGATGCTGATTGGGTAGGAAACCTTGATGATAGAAAAAGTACAAGTGGAGGTGCATTCTTTCTTGGAAAAAGGTTGGTTTCTTGGACAAGAAAAAAACAGAATTGTACATCTCAATCAACAGCATAGGCAGAGTATGTTGCTACAGCAGTAAACTGCTCTAACATTGTTTGGATTAAACAATTGTTGGAAGGCATGAATATGGAAATCAAAGAACCTATTCTTATGTTCTGTGACAATACAAGTGCAATCAACATATCTAAAATCTAGTGATGCATTCCAAAACCAAGCACATTGCAATAAAATATCATTTTGTTAGAGAATTGGTGCAAGATAAGGAGATTAGATTGGAATATATTCATACAAAGGACCAAATTGCTGACATATTCACAAAACCATTACCTAAGGATGCATTCTTGTATCTAAGAGGTAAGTTAGGGGTCACTCCCCTATCCGAAGTTCACTTAAATAAAGTTCTAGTAATGCATCAACTCATACCAGATTGAAGATCTATCAGTTGATGCAACATAATCAGGAAACATTGCATATGAATTAGTACTAAAGGTACACTAAAATTCATTTGAGTTTGAATTGTCTTTGGCATGTGTTGTCAAAGAGGGAGATTTTATTACTGTCATATCTCTCTGAAATTTGTTCAAAACAGAAGGAGATTACTGTAAGAGGAAGAATTTTCTATCTTAGAGGGAGAATTGTTATATTGACATGTTGTGTTTCCATATAAGTAAAAGACTTGTTTTCAAATTTCATTTCTACTATTACATGTTGTGTTTCCATCAATGCCAAAGAGGGAGATTGTTGGATATAATTGTTAATTGTGTATTTTCTTTGATGTTACACAAATGTCATATCAGTCATCAGACAGAGTCTATCGAGCTCAAATGGTTAGCAATGCAATTTATAGTGACTACCGAGCATTTTTGAACATAGCAAAGGCAAGTTAACTTTTACCGAGCTCACTTGGTAAGCAAAGGCAAGTTAACTTTTACTGAGCTCACTCGGTAAGCAAAAGAAAGTTAGCTTTTACCGAGCTCACTTGGTAAGTGAAAAAAAATTAGCTTTTACCGAGCTCACTTGGTAAACAACAGATCCCGCCATCCCACTTATTCCCCTACATCATCCACTTTTACCATCCCCTCCATATCTAAATCCTACCATCTTACTTACTCCATCTCAAGATCCCTTTCCCTCAGCCCACCCAACTCAAGATCCTATCCTCCCATCTCCTCTGCTTCATGATCATACATCTCCCATAATCCATGATGATAGATCCATTAGAAAAGAACTAATTATCATATCCGAAGCTCCAAATGGACTCACATCTTGTGTTCCAAATAATGAACATCATATTGAAAAAAGAAATGAAAATGTATTTCTAGATGTTGGTATCCCCGCTATTCTTGCATGGTCCCAATTCCTTCCATCTCCACCCCAAAGTTCCCATCCATCTTATTCCGCATCTATTTTGGGCCCTCATCCTATTCCTTATCTCCAACCCTCCATTTTGGGTCCATATATCCCTTATATAAATCCCACACCCTTTCCATCCATTTTGGGTCCTTACATACCTAATATGAATCCTTTATCCCCTCCATCTATTTTGGGATCTACACCTTCCCCGTTTCCATCTATTTTGGGCCCATATCCTTCCTTCCCTCCATCCATTTTGGGAAATTATATCCATCCATATCCTATGTTCCAATCTATCCTTCCATCCCCTCAAATCCACCAGCTAGATCATCAAAGGCACTCACCCTTGAATCCCTTCCAACCTTTAAACCCTATCACTCCATCAATTATCCCTCCATCTCCTCCATGCTCTTGTTCCCATCCCATGGCTAATAGAAGCATATTGGTGCCAAAATACAAAAGCATAAATCCAAAAATCCACAAAAATCCAAGTCTCAACATGTACCTTCTAAAATACATGTTCAAAACAAGAAACATTTAATCCCAATCAAAGAAAAAGTCAAGAGGCCACAAAAGCCCAAGCTAAAAAAGTCAAAAATCATGTGGATACCCAAGATGCTCACAAAAGAAATGCATCTCAAAGAAAAATCTCAATTGGCATCCATTCATGCTACTCAAAAAGCCTCATCCATCCATCCTTCATCCAAATCCCCATATAAGCATCCTTCATCCCCCCAATCCACTTTTAGTCCATATACTTCTTATCCTAAATTTCCCATCCTCCATCTTCCAACTCTACTTTTTGTCCTTATCTTTCTCTTCCTCCATTTTCTCCTCAACCTCACTCAAAACCATCTTTCCCACTACTTTATCACCTCTCAAGGTGTGTGCCAATGATGATCTTTCCATTTTCCTCATCCAATTACCCACAAGCCTTATGTCTTCACATCCATTATCTGTCAAACTCCCACCCACCATTCCAATTGTTCAATCCAATCCTTTTTCATCCATCCTACCAACATCTATGAGGCAAAAATAGCTGAAGAAAGCCAAAATCACTCCAGCTAAGTCCAAAGTCAAAAAGTCAAAAAGTCAAAAAAGAAAAGAAAAATAAAGCGTCCACTAGTGAAAACTTGGCAATTCAAGCGCCTTGGACAAGTACCATGATGAAAACTTGGCAAACAAGCATCACGCGTAATCCCACCATCCCCAGCTTAGCCTATCACCCTCATGCTTTTGGTCATCTCTTGACATCCAACTCCATCTTCCAATCTATCCACCTATCCTCCACCCTCCATCTTCCATCTCACACCATCCACTTATCTCCTACAGCTTTAGCCAACCATCCTAGCTATCATCCATCTCCCTAGCCACTTCATCTTTTTCCATCCTAGCTTCAATCCTATCACATCCATCATAAGACCTTCTTTCACATGTTATCTTCTGATTGGGGGCACTATATTCCTTGGAGATCTTGTCTTGTCCATCCTCCCTTGTTATTGGTATCTACCTCTAGGCTATCCTCATGCAAACCCAATGTCATCTCTTTATATCCATCATAATCCTAGCTATCTACCATCCTATCCAACCATCTCATCCTGCTCCTCTAGCTATACTTGGTTACAAAATCTCTCATCATCATTGGATGCATCCTGCCAAATTCATATCTTTCGCTATCATCCCACCCTTAGCTTTCGCATCTTGCACAACATCAAACCATCCCGCTATCCTATCATCCTGAGCTTTTGCCTACTTGTAACTATCTTGGTCAGCTTTAGCTTGTAAATATCTTGGTCTGTTAGCTTGTACATCTTCTTTAGGTTAGTACCATTGTATCTATCTAGCTTTTGTGTCAGTTCCTCCTTGATCAGCATCTTGCACACATCGCACAACCCTTGGTTAGCTACTCCAATGCATCCTTTAGCTAGATCTCCTGTCACCAAAGTGTTATCCTTCTTAGTTTAGCTTGCCAAACGCATCACTCACCCAGATCCATCAGCTTAGCTGCTCTCCGATAGATCCTTGTAGGATATAGCTTTCCTCATGTCTGATCTTGGTCTGTTAGTACCTCGTCCTACCCATCTCGTTGGCAAACGGTTCTCTTTTGGATTTTCACTTTCTTTTGATTTGGAATCTTCCCTTTTGGGTCTTGAAGTATCTTTTCCAAGCAATCTTTTTGTTCCCTCCTCAAGGTTGCCACGATCTTCCATATCATGGTATGCTACAAATGGGGCACTCTGAGCGTATGGTTTTGATCAAGTCTTTCGTTTGTTTCTTTTTTTCTTGTGGGTTACCCAGTGTCGGTTCCACACTGTTTCCTCCAAGTTTCATGTGTGATGCTGGGGCAATCCTTATGTGTTTGTTTCGAGTCAGTCTGTCAGTCCTCTAGATAGTTGGTGAAAAGGCCTTGATGTTCTTGGTAACCTTGGCAATTAACCAACAGTCCTATAGCAAATCTAGTGCTCAACTACATGGTGGTACTTCTCTTTGAAGTATCCCCTCACTCAAAAAGATTCAATGGTTTTCCTTCATTTCCATTATCGCCCATCCATATCCAACATCCATCTCTCCTACCCCAACTTATGCATCAGTATCTCTTTGAATCACTCCTCACCTTTAGCTTTAGGCATCCACAATCCTAGCCTTAGGGATCCACCAATCCAAATCAATCCACCAAGCCTCATCTTTCGAGATCCACAATCCTAGTCCTAGGGATCTCCGAAACCCATCTTCTGCCAATCTGACTCTTTGAAATCCTATTGCATCAGCTTTTTAATCCCCTCATCCACCTCCCTATCCTAGATTCATTTTTATAGTGCTCCACTCCTTCATCCTCCACCTTCCCTAAAGTCTTAAGCTTGCTTCCTCTTGTGTCTCTAATTCTCCCTTTATCATTCTCCCATAGTGAGAGTTTGAGCTAACTAAACCTCTTCTCTTAAGCCAATCTGAGTCTTCTTGCTCATCTCGAATTCTTGTACTTTTCAAGAAGTCATTGAGCCTCACTTTCTCTCCCTGCCACCTTCTTGAGCGGGCATCTTGCAGTCCATTCTCTCCTCTTCTGCTCTAGCCTTGGGCATCTTATTTTCTTATCTATGATGCCATGCCACTTGTGGCATCACATCAAAGAGGGGCAAAATGTAGACGCCTAAAAACCTTTAGAAAAGAAAGTATTTTTATTTTCTGAAAAATTCCTGATGACATCATCATTTATTAATTAATTAATTATTTAATTAATTAATTTACTTTTATGCCATTAAATCCCTTTATCTTAATTAAAAATATTTAATTAAGGAATCCCTCCCAAAAATGTTTAAATCTTATTTAAACATTATTTCCTTATTTATTAATTATTTAATTAATAAATTGACCAAAAAACTCAAAATAAATTAAAAAAAATTTTTTTTCCCAAAACTTGGCCAATTTCCTTAAGACCACTAACCTTTTCCAAAATCTTCTAACCCTTCTTTAATTTTGATTAAAGGCTAATCCCATCATTTCCTACCCCTAATCCCAACTCAAAATATTTAATTAAGATTAAATATTAATCCTCATGTTTATTAAATTTTTTTTAATAAATATCTCCTCAATCCAAACCCTTGAAATAAATAAAACTTTATTTATTTCCTAAAAATCTAA
Source organism: Cupressus sempervirens (assembly GCA_028749045.1). NCBI lineage: Eukaryota > Viridiplantae > Streptophyta > Pinopsida > Cupressales > Cupressaceae > Cupressus > Cupressus sempervirens. The sequence goes on from CM053792.1 coordinate 32,929,771, forward strand.
TTTATCCTCATCCTAAGAAGTTCTAGACTCTTCTAGAAAGTCTTCATCCTCATCCTAAGAAATTCTAGACTATTCTAGAAAGTCTTTATCCTCATCCAAAGTCTAGACTCTTCTAGAAGATGTCTTTAAACCTAATCTTAATCCCCTCCTAACCTTGTCACATTCCCTAAAAATGGGTTAAGACTTACTAACCCAAGCCAAAGTTAACAAATATCTCCTCCTTCACCCACCCTCATTAAATGCCATCGACTTGCCTATCCCTAAGCTAATCCTAAACCATCCTAAACCATCCTCTAATCATTTGCACAATCCTAAGCAAGCTTAAAACCTTCCTAATCAAGCCCAAGTCGAAATTCCTCTCATCTCCCTCAAAATATCTCAACCATAAAACTTTATGAACCCCACTAGGCCATAAATGACTCTTCCAAGCCCTTTTATTGCTCTTACAAGCCATTATGAGGGTCTTTATGAAGATTTTATCCCTTGAGCCTCCTTTATTGACTCATCCTTCCCCTTTCTTCCATCCTCTCACCCTGTGACATGTGTGACTCCCTGATTGGCTGTAAGGAAGCACAATCCATGTGCTCTCCTCTCATGCAATTTGAGCCCTCCATAAGCTTTTTCCCATCCTTGCATCCTAGCCCTTGATCCCTCAAGCCCTTTGCCTATTTAAGGAATCCTCTCCCAAGCCATTTTAACACAATCCATGAAGTAAAGTCATAATGCCATTTTAAGAAGCCATTTTACATCAAAACCATACACTCACACCAAAATTCCAACTCCATTTGAAGCCCTTTTTGAAGCATAAGTTTGAGCATACATCCTATTTATTTAGACAAAGCCACTCAACAAGAGAGCTTCTCATTGGGAGAGTCCATTAATGTCTCATATTCTCAATTGAGAGCTCATCTTAGTCTATCTTGAAGTTTATGAATTTTGTTTAGTTTGTAGAAGCTTTATTTAAATTTGGTTTCTATTAGCATACTAACATTGCTCATATACAGGTAGGAATAGGAGACTTTCAAAATTTCTCAAAGGTGTTTTGCCACTTAGGGGGGTTAGAACTAAAATACTAGATGGAGTTAAGATGGAGCAAAATTGAGGAATCATTATTGAGGACTTTATAAATGTCTTTAGCTTTAACTTTAGGGAGGAGGGAACCATTATCCCAATGGAATGAGAAGTACCTATGTGAATCAACATCACTATTGTGGGGGAGATTGAGATGGGTACAAGCATTCTTGATCATATTAAAGGTCATTTTGTGAGAAATAGGGAGATCAAAGTTGGAACTAATAGTTTTCTAGCACATAAGGTTATCATTATCAAGATGTCCATAAAACACTTGATTCCTTTGCTATGCCAAAATCTAGCAGACCAGCCTTGGGTTAAGGTAAGAGGCTTCCCATTATGATGAAGGTTCCACCAAATATATACCATTCACCATGCAGAGAATTGTTTTTATCAAACTTAGCATTATAAATGGATCTATACACATGTTCCCAGGCCTTCCAAATAGATTTGAAAAACCAAATACCCTAAACAAAGACAAAAAATGAACCAGTAACTAGATCAAAAAAGGGTAGATTTTTCCAAGTTTTAGCATGTTTGGGGACACCAACCTAGATGTTATTTCTTATCAACACCTTTCATGGTTCTTGCTCATCAAGGGCTTGGAAAACCCATTTAGCATTAGGAGAAATCCCTTGTTGCCTGAGATCTTACAAACCCAATCCTCCAAGCTTCTTGTCAGCATGGGACCAACTCTATTTGACAACATAGGCCTTTCTTTTCCCTTTCCAATCGGACCACAGGAATCTCCTAGTAGCCTTTTGTATTTCAAGGACTTGGTAATTACTAAACATCCAAACAAAAGAATAATAAATGCTATAAGAAGAGAGAATCTTTTGATAGACTTAAACTCTTTTGGCAAGGGATAAAACTCTATCATCCCATTTATTAAGCTCCTTGTTAATTCTATCCTTAATCCACAGCCACATATCCTTAAGGGAGGGGGGAGATGGAGAAAGGAATACCAAGGTAGTGCACAATTTTGTGAGGATCAGTCTGGGGTTCCTTCTCTCATCCAAGAAGGATGGATTTGGAATTGGAGATGTGGGCTCCTAAAGCTTTCCCAAAAATATCAAGCTTTTGAGTAAGGTAGTGGATATTATGATAAGAGAGCTCAAGAAAGATAGAAGTATCATTTGCAAACTAAATATTCAGAAGCTTGGAGTCATCAGGAAGAGTAATACCTTGAACTTTAGGAGATAGTGTATCATCAAGTTGAGAAGGTAAAACAAAGCATCAAAGGCAATCACAAAGAGGGTAGGAACAAGAGGACATTCTTGCCTGATGGATTGAGAAAGAAGGATAGGATGGGAGAGATTACCATTAACTTCAATAAGGGTAGAGGAATATTTAAGGAGGACTTGGACATATCTACAGAATTCATCAAGGAAACTAAAATGCTTTAAGGATGGTGAGAATGAAATCCCACTTGACTCTATCATAGGCTTTTTCAAAATCAAGAAGAAACATGGCAGCATTCTAGTTGGAGGACTTGGCCCATTCCATAGACTCCCAGCTGGTAATGAGGTTTTCCAAAATATCAAGGAAAAACATTAGAAAAATATTAACAAATATTAGAAAAAAATTAGAAAATATTAGTCTAGAAAATTAGAAAATATTAGAAAAATATATTAAAATATTTTTAAAACATTATTATAGAATAGTAGAAAAAATAAATTAGAAAATATTTTAAAATTATTAATTTAGAATATTAAAAAAATATTAGTATAACATTATGAAACAAATTTAGAAATATACTAGTCTTATTAGAAAAATATTAGAAAAAATATTAGAAAATATTAGAAAAAAATTACAAAATATTAGAAAACATTAGAAAATATTAATAAAAAAATTAGTCTAGAGAAACTTAGAAAATATTAGAAAATATTTTAAAAACATCATTATAGAATAAATTAGAAAATATTAGAAAAACATTGCAAAAAATTTTAAAAACATTAATCACTCATATTAGAAAAATCTTTGTATAACATTACCAAACAAAATTAGAAAATATTAGTGTTATTAGAAAAATATTAGAAAAAATATTAGAAAAATAATAGAAAATATTAGAGAAATATTTTTAAAATAATAGTCTAGAATATTAGAAAATATTAGAAAAACATAAGAAAATATTTAAAATATTATTTTAAAATATTAGAAAATTATTAATTTAAGATTAGGAAACAAATTAAGAAAAAGAAATAGTATTTAACATTAGAAAATACATAATAATAAGTAAAAAACTCTAACCCTAACCCTATATACAACCCTTTTTCTAATCTTAACCGTAACGCTAAGCCAAACCCTAACTCTAACTGTAGCTCTAAGTCTAACTCAAACCCTAATCTAACCCTACCCCTAACTCAAACTCAAACCCTAATATAACCCTAACTCAAACTCAAACCCTAATCAAACCCTAACTCTAATTCTAACTCAAACTTAAACTCTAACTAGATAACCCTTTAATTCTAACCCTAACCCTAACCCCAATCCTAACTCTATCTCTTGTTGTAACCTTAACCACATAATCCTATTTTCTAATTCCACCACTAACCCTAACCCTAGTTCACCCTATATATAACCCAAGTAGTTCTATAGTTCCCTAATTATAATGTTGTAATTACATAACAATAAGCCTAATTTTCTAACCCCAAACATTAACTACAACCCTATTGTTAGTCCTAGAACTCTAATTATAATTCTTAACCCTAACCCTAAGCCAAACCTTAACTCTAACTATCTCTAACTCTAACTCTAACCCTAGCTGAAACCCTAACCTAAACCCAATTCAAACTAAAACTCTAATCTAACCCTAATCCTATCTCTAACTCTGATTCTAACTTAAACTCAAACCCTAACTAGATAACCCTTTAATTCTAACCCTAACCCTAACCCTAGTCCTAACTCTATCTCTAATCGTAATCCTATATCTAATTCAACCCCTAACCCTAACCTTTGTTCACCCTATATATAACCCAAGTAGTTCTATAGTTCCCTTATTATAAAGTTGTAATTATATAACAATAACCCTAATTTTCTAACCCAAACTTTAACTATATCCTATAACCTAGTCCTAACTCTATCTCTAATCGTAACCCTAACTCTAACTAACTGAAACTCAAACCCTAATCTAACCCCAACCTAACCCTAATCTAACTCTATCTCTAACCCTAACCCTAACTCAAACTTTAATCTTAGTTTTATAGTTCTCTAACTCTAACTAGATAGCTTGAACCCTAACTACCTCTAACTCTAACTCAAACCCTAATTATATAATTGTAATTGTAACCCTAACCCTAAGCTAACCCAGATTTTAACTATACCCCTATTGTTAACCCTAGAACTATAACTCTAATTCTTAACCCTAACCCTGACCCTAAGTGAAACCATAATCGTAATGAACTCTATTTCTCATGTATGATATATTGATGTGTAGATTAGATGATGTACCATTTGTATCTTTTAACTATAAATTTATGTACTAGACTACATTATGTATATGTGTATTTATAATATATATTAGCTCGATCATTGTAGATATGACTTCACACGATCAACCTGCTCATTAGCCTGAGGGTGATGAGGCTCCTATTGTGACTCCTATTATAGGGCTTGATGTGACTTATGGTGTAGGTCATGGTGTTGCTCATGGTGGCACTCATGGTGGGGCTCATGTTGTAGATCATGGTGGGGCTCATATTGTGTCTTGTCATGGGGCTTGTCGTGGGGCTTGTGTTGTGGCTCCTAGTGTGGCTCCTACTTCAGATCTTGGTATGGCTCTTGGTGTGACTCCTATTGTAGGTCCTTGTGTGGCTCCTAGTGTAGCTCCTACTGGAGGTCTTGTTGTGGCTCCTACTGTGGCACCTCCACGCATTGATATTGATGCACTATTTTCATTTACAGAGTCGGAGATTATTATATTAGAGAATTTCTATATTGTCCTCTGATGATGGCTTATATAGAGACATATGTGTGACCATATGTAGGAGTTTATTGGATTTGACTGCTAGAATTAGAGCACATCATTCATTTACCCCTATTGTATTAGATTCCATATCTAGGGAGCTTAGAGATGAGATTTTGGGAGATACGTCTTTTGATGATATCAAGAGGGTGGTCCCCAAAGATACCATCAAACAAGATTTGTTTTCATCATATGAGGGTACCTAGGGTAGGTTGTTAGACTACCGAGTGTCACATTGCACAGATCTTTTTTTCAGTAGTATGATCTATCCTTGTTTCTTAACCATGCATGGTCATTATCCTAACAATGATTAGATAACTCTTTATTTTGTACAGTAGTTGTACGTTGAGTTCCACATGGGGCTCAACATCAACTACTTAAATAATCCAAATTATTGCTGATAGGGACATGGTCAAATTGTAGATCATGAATAGTATCACAATGCACAATGTCTACCACCTCCAGATGTTAGATAGTTCATTGGGCAAAGACTTCCTCCAATGACTCTAGCCTAGCTCCTATTATTGATAGAGTTGTGATTGCTTCCTAAAGGGGAGCAATTGACAGTATTAGACACATTACATCTGTGACTACTAGTACCACATCTAACTCTCTTTGTTGTTATATTCACACTCGACAGAGTCATCTAGATTGAGCATCTTCAGAGGCATCGAGTAGCACTTATGAAACCTCCCCTGATGAGGCATATAGAGTTTGACTACTAGTACCAAGTGATGTTCATGCTCTTTGTGGACAACACACACATATGGATCTAGCTTTGTATTTTTTGGAGAACCGGTTACAGGGTATCAGTTATATTTCTAATACATAAGGGATACCAATTCAATCAATCATGGGCACCATTAGATTGCATCAGAGCCTCATAGTTCCAAATACATAGACCACACTAGTGACAGTTGCCACAGAACATAGCTTACAACATTTTGCACCAATCTCACGACACTCTACAGATGGCTTGTGCGTACGAATTACAGATGTCAAGTTCAAAATTGAGGGCCTTGATGATTTTGGTGAGTAGTTATGAGGGCTATATGAGATTGATGCTAGTTAGAGCATGGGATTTTTATCGTACATGGACATGTTATTCTAACCTAGCATTGATTCTACACCATTACCCAACCAATTACACACACCACTTCACTCATCATTACTAGAAATTTGAGATTGTGGTGTTGAGGGTGCTTTAGGAGATTGTGGCATTGAGGATGGTTCAGTAGGTGTTGGAGTTTTAGGAGATGTTTTTGGTGTATTAGGATAGGATGTTAACACTAAAGGTGCATCGATAGATGATAGAATGGAGTCTAATGATCATCCTCCAGTTCCTGAGACCCAAGTACATATATAATATTTTTAAATTTAAATATATGAAATTTAAAAATAGTTTAGATAGATATTAAAAAATTAAAATAAATTGTGCACGTACAAGTCACCAAGCACATTATTATATCTAGTGCTGGGTTCGAACATGTACATCAAAGAGAGGATTCTACTAAGACACCAAATAGTGCTCAGGTACAAGTTCTAAATAGTTTGTAAAGTTATTTATGTTTCAACCTATATGCACTTGTATTCATGTACACATGTATATACACGTTTAAATAGTTTTAATGTATATATATTTGCAGGGTTGAGTTGTTGTGCCTCAACCATAGGGTCATTCTGTTTGTATGCGTCTTGAGGGGTCCCTCCAGTAGTACTAGATTTATGTATATTTTGACACATTTATATATTGGAGACTTTGTATACATGTTTACCTATTTTAGAGACTTACATACATTTATTTCAGTACCTCCATGACATGTACATTTCACTATTTATTTGACTATTTAGTACTTTAGTAGCTAGATGACATCTATTTGATTATTTATATTTTTCGTATACATGTTTATTCAAGACTTATAATTTGCATACATATATTTTAGTATAGATATTAGATCTAGATGTTCATTCTTGAGACATACATGTATATTTTTGCATTTTAGTAGAACATTCTTCTTGAATTAGATTATAGCTTTTAATACTTTAGATCTGTTTGTGATCATTATAAAATAATCAAATTAACTTCTCTTTACCTACTTCAATATTTAAATATGAAGAAGTTCCAAATTAATATATGAACCTAATTTATAATTCAAGAAAAAATAGGGTGATTGAATTGAATTCATTACTTATTTTTTTGTTACATCTAATTATTGTTGTATTATTATCATTACTAGCTTATGTTCAAACTTTCTGACCATTTTATGTAAGCAGTTAAATTATTTTTCATGCCAATTATATTAATTAATGTGCTTAAAACTACTAAAACAACCCAAATGTATTAGATTATAGATTTAAAACATTATATTTATTTGTAATCATTATGTCAATGAACAGATTGTCTTCCAAAGATATACATATAGATTAACCACTAAAGCCCAAATAGGAAAGCTGAATATGCACTAACAGTTGAGTCACTTTAATATTGAAGAGCGTAACCACCCTTTGAATTTATCTAGGTATAGCTCCCCATGTATAATCTACAATGAATTCAGAGAAACATGAATACAGATGCTTTTAACCAGAAAACACAAAAGGTAAACAAACATCCACTTGTAAACATGACTTAGATGCAAAGAAACTGATTAACTAAAAGAAAACAAAAAGCCAATGATACAAAGCTCATATACCTGAACATTGCATTACATAACAAACATAGAGAGAAAGATGAATGATCTTTTCCAAACACACAAAAAACTAAAACACAAACTCCAAAATATAATTGTGATAGTAATCATATATACCAAACTGCATTTGGAAATGACCAAGATAATAAAAAGATCAACATTGATCAAGAATTTAACACATAAATTCAAAGTTTTGCTGCATTAAAATACTCCTCCTCTGAACACGACAAAACAAAAAAGACTTTGTTGTTTGATACATACAAAAATGTTATCTCGAATATGTCTCCTTCTCTCCTTGTATTCACAGTTTCTATTCTTCTCTTACCCAAAGTCTCCTGAGCAAAATTTTGCCACAACTGGAAGCCTTTCCTGTTCGATGTTTCCACAATATAAAGGACTTGAAAAATTGTTAAACAATTATGACAACTTCTCCAGAACTAGCAACTGACTTCCCTTTGCCCATCTATTTATATCATTATAAGAATTATTTTATATCTATGTGAAAACAAGATCTCTATAATATAAATATGCTGACGGGTGTCATCTTCAGATGTTTGAAGATGAAAACAAATTTCTTTTAAAGATAGGTGTTCTATACATGATTAGGTAGAATCACTCTTAAATCGTGAATTACCATGTGTGTCCTTGTGCCTGAACTGAACTTGATCAATCGTGGAATAAACAAGTGCAACCATATTATTCTGCCACTTTTAAACATTAAGCCAAGTCACCCTCCATTCTCAGCATATTTTCAATCCATTCTCAAATGGTCCCGATTTTAGTGTTCTAAACTGCATCATGTGTCAAGAATTGAATTTCACGCTCCAAATTACTAATGCCAATGGAAATGACGGTATTCTCAAACAACCTGTGCACTTCCTTTCTGCGAAATGGCATACACCTGGCATTTGTTATTTGCACAAATGAGTACACGAAAACTCTCCAATCTTTAGAGACAACATTACATGCACTCAGAGTATTTGTCACAATGACATGCAAATGTCATTGGCACAAATGGCTATACAGAACTTGGCGCCTCCAATAATATTTCCCTAAAACTACCACAGACATTATATCGAACATTCCAAGTGCATCTTTCTATACTCTAAACTAGATTCAAAACTTGTTTCAATCGATCCATGAAATGCATCCATTAGATGATCTTAGATTTGACCTTTCTAAAGGGTTGTCCTGAACTCATCAGAATCTAATAGGAGTACTTGCCAGTTTGGAAAAACATCCAAAATATTTGCAATGTATAGATCTCTTGATTCATCTCTTTTGATTTGGGAGTCACGAGCTCTTCGTTCCTCATGGCTTGACAGTGTGCTTGATGCTGCCAACATCTACAATAGGACTTGATCTCCTCCACTTATCTATTGTGACTTAAAATTTATTGACAAAGAGAGCATGTCTCTTAATACTAGATATATTTTGCATAGCAAGAACTTTCCATCGGACATGGATATTACTAATATAGCCTTTGTTGCAGGATCACACTTCAACCGCCGCCCAGTGTATCTTTGCGAAAAGCATGTGTTGAGAGTTCAACATGTGATCGGTATTCGGGACCTCCATGGTTTTCCGCACAAAGATCAGACCACTTTCTTCCTAATAAAGTATTCATTCGGGAGTAATGTTAGTCATAATTTCAAATTTAATTTCTTTGAATTTTTGAACAGGAACATTATACAAGTATTTCCTACATTTTTGGTTCTGCACACTGGTAGCTTCGGATGCACTGACCATTCCTATTCAGTTCTTCGACTTACAAAGTCTTCCTTGTCATTTCTGAGTGTGAACATAATGTACCCAAAACATTATGATATACATATACCGCACATTATCAACACTCTCTCTTCAATACAATTCTGCATCTACCTCTCTGTTCTTACCGAGCCTGGCATTCTATCCAACAGTTGACAGTTACCTGTCATTACCATGTTCAAACTACATTCTTTTGTATCAGAATTAGGAACGATGACTCTTAAAAAGACATGGATTGAGGCCTCCCACCGAATATGAAATATACATGTCTTATATAATGGGGTCATCATTATTATCTTTGACTCAAGAAGCTTTCGTGTCAAGTTTTGAATGTCAATCTATCGAGTCTTACTCACTATCACAGCCTTTAACATTATCTTTTTCTAGTTAGAAGAATTCATCTTTGAAGGTTATATCCCATGACATTTTGATATTTCCCATTTAAACTCAAACTTTGCGCCCTGCCTCAGTGGAGAAATGTAGGAAGTTGTTAATGCACCACAAAACTATTGCATGGGTCAACAATTCGATAAATAATTTCCAGAATTAAGCTGAACCTTTACTCATTTCATAACACTAAAACTGCAACAGACCTCACTGAGGCTGAAGAATCAAATATTTCATATTTGATAGTTAATAAATCTAAATCATGAAAAACTTCTCAGACTGTTGTGGTCTTTGCATCATCGTCTATTGTGAGTTGGACTTTAGTAGAGATATTGACAAATGGTTCATAATCAGTCCCCATTTATGATATCTTGATCATAGTCTAAGAGCCCACCAGCTTTTTCCTTTAATCTGTGAACCTCTGAATCCTATATGAACTAGGTGAACTGCATTGTGCCCATTGAATTAGATTTGATCTTTGAAACCTGGTTTTGGATCTCTGAACTACGACATTCTGACACCTTTAAACCAATCTAAATTGAGTTACAAAGAGTGTGGAAAGTTCTGAGCTTTTCTTCTGCACCTGATTGCATTAATGGTATTAGGGAAAACCTCTGAACTTGGCTTTAAACATGAACCTTGCATCACTGAGCCAAATTTGTGAACTAACAAACTGCATTTCTGAACTGGAAATGAATCACTGAACCCAAACCAATGGATTATACATCTGAACTTCTTAGAATGAACCATTGAACATGTGTGAATAAATTGAACCACTTCAAACTACTTTGACCACTTCAAACCATTGTTCAAAGGATTTTGCGACCATAAATTGAAAATTTGAGTTTCTAGGTGTATTATGAGTACCAACACATTATAAAATAATCAAGTTAATTTCTCTTCATCTAATCCAATAGTTGAATATTTAGAGACTCCCATTGGATATATCGAGCCTAACAACTTTAAATTAATTCAAATTATTATAAAATAGATCTTAAGAAGAATTAATAGATAAGATAATATTATTAAATTAATATAACATTTATCTATTATAATTGTTAAATCAATTAATAGGACTAAAGACACATATTTGTTTTATGTGGGTATAAATATGCTAGTAGGTAAGCCAATACATTATTTAAAAAAATAAAATTACAGGATATAATATTCTTAAAAGCCTTCATCAATGGTAATTAATATTATTAAAATGTACACATTTAAAGGTCCTAAAATTTGATATATCAAGGCAAACAACTTTAAATTAATTCAAGTTATTAGAAAATAAATCTTAAGAAGTAATATCTACTTATGATAATATTATTAAATTAATATATCATTCGTCTATTATAATTGTTAAATCGATTAGTAGAACTAAAGATACATATTTGTTTTATGTGGATAAAAATATGCTAGTAGGTAAGCCAATACATTATTTAAAAAAATATTTACAAAATATAATATTCTTAAAAACCTTCATCCATGGTAATTAATATTATTAAAATTTAAACATTTAAAGGTCCTCAAATTTGATTTAAATTAAATTAGAGCATCTCAAAGCCCAATTCAACCATGATGTACACTTATAACATGTAATATCTCCTCATGATCTTCACTGCCTAGTCTCTACTTGCAATGTACATGCTTAAATTTAACCAAATATAGACAAAGCCGGATGGCAACAACCAAGTGGTTGTATTGTAAAACATTGTTGTTAGGTTAATAATCAACAAAGTATATTCCGTGTTGAACTATTTTTTCTTGCTTCAAATATGTTCCCTGTATCACAACAGAACCTACACCACAAATTTAAATATTTTAATTTTTGATAGATATAAAGTTACCTAGGTATAGATAAATTCATACATGTACGTGCACAAATTTAAATAAATTATATAATTAATATAAAATTATTTGATTAGGCTATTCTATTCACTTATTCAAATTAGGTCAACTATGGTTTAATATCAAATTTTAATATTAGATAGGGATATTACAATCCTACCCACTTGAAATTGCTTATCCTCAAGTAATTATGATTTTCACTTGAATCATTATATCTCAATGATTACTTAGATTTTGATAAACCATTTTGTTCAATTCCCTATTATTTGAGTGATAACTAGGAGTTAGAATAGATTTTATTTTGATGTTTTTAGTTAGATTAGTGAACATAGGATATGGATTGATTGATTGATCATAATTTATGACCAATTTGTGTTTGATGGTGAAATGATATATTAAAAAAATTCAATAATATTAATTAACTATTAATAATTCAATAAATAATAGTATCTAGAAAAACATATGTATTCAAATAATAACAATATACCTTTAAAAGTTATAAACTAAAAACTATAATATAATGAAAGGTTGCCTACAAGTGACATCATGACCCCTTACTTCCATCTCTAAAATATATTAATAGGGAGTGACAGAGGCTAGAGAAAGCATCAAATAACATAGAAGGAAATTCATATTTTAAAAGGAGACTTCTCATTGAGAAGGAAAACTCCAAAATAATGACCAAAGACATAAAAATAAAATATGAAAAAAACAAAACCCAACACCAATGAAAGACCCTAAATCATTACAAGTATATCTTATTCTCTTTCTTTCAAGTCAATTGTTGAGGAGGAGTTAAAACATTGACCACATAAAGTATTGAGAATCGAGACTAGAGAAGACTGCCACCCATAAATCAACATGGCTCAAACACATTGGAGGTACAAACCACTATTAGTTACCAAAGAATGTATCAATGCTTATTGTGAAGAATTTATTATGGGAGGATATTATATTTGAAGTATGAATATTTTTACAAGGAAGGCTTGAATATTTTTACTTAAATACAAGTTGCATGTACAAATATACTAAATCTAATACCAAATTGTGACGACAAGTCTATCACAATTATGACATCACAACCTGACGTTGTCACAATTTCCACAGTGGTGGTGATAGGTTGTAACATCATAATTGTGAAAGACTTTTTGTCCCAATTCAGTATCCAATGTAGTATATATGTTGTATTAGGGAAATTTATTATTTGTTAAGAACAAGAGAGTCCTAGAAAGATAGTGATCTTATTGGCTTAAGATCAAGAGAGTCTCATTAGGAAGAGAATGATCTTAACATAGTTACAAGGAAAAAATATTTTGTTATTGTTAACATATGCATATGTTATAAGGGCCCTAGATAGAGAATATTTATTCTAGGAATGATCTTAAAGGGAGAACTTCATAGAAAATGGAGAAGCGACCAAGGACCTATGAATCCTCAAGAGGGTTATCGAGCCCGATATGAAGAAATATTTAAGGTTTGAGTTAGGATAGAGGGTAGATTAGTGAAAAATAATTTGTCATTTATAAATTCTAATAGTGGTTTTGCAGGTATTTTTTTCTTAGCTAACAGGGACATTACATTTAGGTTGTGCAGAAAGTTCTTTCCTCTAACCATCTTTATTCTTCCCCCACATGGTTATTTTTTGAATATCAGACTAATATGCTTGAAAATATTTTAAGGGACTTTCTTTGGTCGTATAGCATGGGCTTTAAGAGAAGACATTGTGTAATATTGAAATGGTGTTGTTTTCTTAGAAGGCTTGGTGGTCTTGAGTTAAAAGACATTAAAGCCCATGGGATAGCCCTTGCCTCTAAATGGATTTTAAATATTTTTGGGGTAATGAACCTTGGAAGGTCCTTTTGAGGAACAACATTGAAAGATTTGTAATCATGAAGGGTAGTCATTGGTTAACCATCTCACTTTGGGATATCATTATGGGGAACTTCAAATTAAAAGTATTTGCGTCTAAGGTGTTCATTTCCTTTTGGAATGCATAATCTCAAGTGAGGGAATTTGTCTGTTTTAAGGGTACTGTTGGGGGTCCTCCAAACTATGTTGTTGTTGACACATCAATCTGGTGTGGGTTATACATTAATAATAATATTTTGGATTTAAAACAAAGTTATTCTGTCAAAAAATGGAATAAAAAGGTATCTCTCTTATTAGTGATATATTCATCAATAATAAGTTAGGGTCATGGGATGATATTTCTACAAAATATGTTATCCCCATTTCTCAAAAGAAAACTTATACTCTATTATCTAAGGTGATTAGCAATGAGAGGATTGGTGAGATCATGAACAATGATACAAATGAAAGATTTGCAAAACAAGTTAATGCTACTCTTCTTTAAGACACTTCTACTAAATAGATCTATGACTTGTTCAAGAATTACCACTTTATTATCACTCATGTGTCCTAGTGTTGGGGGTTAGATTGTCCTATCTCAAATTGGCATTTGTTTCTTTATTATTTTAGGAAGGCCCTTGTGAACCAAAATCATTCATTTTAGATGGCTTCTTTTGATTAGAAAACTTGTAATTGGCTCTATTTTGTGTTCTATCAAGGTTGAACTTGTAATTTGTGGTATATGTAAAAAAATTGAGAACTTAGAGCATTTAATTTTTGATTGCACATATACCAAGAATGTCTAGTCTATTTTTTGGTCTCCCTATTGAATGGAATAAGAACCTTGGCTTGTCATGGAGTGAGAAACTTGCAGGTTATTATAAGTGTTTTAATGTTTATTAGAATACATTTCGGTTTGTGCTAACTGGTGAAATTATATGGCTTCTTTGAAAAAGCATGAATAATGAGATTTTTTAAAATGATAGAAGATGTCCTACTAAGTTTAATCTTGAACTCACCCATTTTTATATAATGTCACAAGTTTCTATTTTCTTCGATATCCCAAAAATAAGGTTCATGAAGCTTATGTGTGATGGAGCTTTTTTGATTCACAAAGATGAAGCGAAAGCTCCTTAATAAATTGAAAAATATCAAAGCTTTCTTACCCAAGAAAAGATTGATGATCTTAATAGTCTCATGGAGATTGGCCATCTGAACCCAACTAACAACAGAGGAGGACCCATACATTAGGCTATTGATAACTTTAGTGGAAGGAACACTTCAAGTGGTGTACTTTATAATGTCTCTTCTAAAAGCTTCTCAACACCCACCTATCAGCAAGGGTGCTAGAATCATGGGCTTTAAAACACATAGTTTGATTTGGATCTTTTATTATTATTATTGTAAAATCTTAATGTATAAGGAAATCATGTTAGTTACAATAGGCAGTAGCTAGAACTAACCTCATATACTCATTAAGCCATCTCCCCTAATTTTTAAAATTATATATATTGTTGATTGATAGAGGAATAAACAAGATAAACTAGGTATTGAGAGGATGGGGAGTGAATCACATTTATAACACTTTCTAAATTTTCACCAATTCTTTCACAACTATCAGTAACTTGCGAAGGATTTGAGCAATACAAATCCACAAACCTAAAGAACACCTATATGTAAGAACTTGTCATAGAGAAGAAAAAGAAAAGAGGCAAGGGTTTTGCTCTAAAAATATGAGAACTATATTATAAGATTAAAAAGATGAGAGATAATTACAGAAGATCAATCCTTATAGAAGGAGATTGAAAACCTAAAAGGGAAACTCTAAGAGGTAAATGTGATTTAATAATTACTAATTAATTATTAAATAGTAATACAAATTGCATAAAGTGAAATATTAAGAAGGGAGTAAAGGTAATTTAATAAATGAAATGAAATTAATAGTTTACTCTAACACCCACCCCTTAAGATGAGAAAAAATGTAGCTACAAACTATTAGCATGAATGTTGATGATACTACATTGGGTGAGTATCCTAAGCATTGGAGAGTATTCACATGTTGCATTCATGAATGTGTTTGTCATTGATGTCAACATAGCAGTAAGTCTATGAAGACTAGTAAAGTAGTAGATAAAGATATTAGTTGTACAAACAATGTTTTGATTGTTTGGTAATGTGCATTCATGGACATGTTTGATATAGTGTCTTGATGTGAAGGTTCAATGTGAAGTACCTAAGTCAAGAAGATGTACAAAAGATATACCTAATTTATAGAGAGTAGTATAGAGACAGAGTACCTAAGAAGCAGTTTTTGATATTTGTATTACATCATCTAACAGAGATATAATCTAGAAATGCATGGTTAGCCAGTGAAATATGATAGTCTAATGATGATGTCAGAAAATGTGTAAGTCCTAGTGTCGCACGTGTGAGAAGTTGTATACACTATGAGTTGATAGTGATATTGTAATTATGAATTAATTATATATATTATTATAATTAATTAGGAAAACCTCAAGGTTGACTCAAGGAATTATTTTGAAGACATGGTATAAAGGAAATATTTTTTCCTTGTTTGTAAGATGTTTTGTGATCATTGAATTGAGTGTGAAGTGTGAAAAGGAGCAAAGTGTTTGGTGAATGGGAGTAAGAGATTTAAGGGATTATTATATGTGAGATTTGGGATCTAGTGAAAAGATCAGAAGGTGTAGAAGTCTGGTTAAATAACAGAGAAAGAAGAAGGAGCAATACTATTCACTTCTATTATTCCACAAGGAATAATACAGAGATCATTTTGGACAGTGGGTCCATCTATCTTCCACAAATCCTAACAGGGTTGGCACAACTCCTAATAGGGTTGGAATCTCCTAATAGGGATTCAAAGTCTCTTAACTAGGACTGATATGTATTGAATGTTGTTATAGACTCCTAACAGGGTCCATCCTCTAAAAATGAATATTTATATTAGTCCATCATCTTGTGGGTATCATCCCCACTAGGGTTTTCCCTCTAATCAAGGGTTTCCCTTGTTAACATATCTAGCGTTATTGTGTATGATTATCTTGTTGTAGTTTCTAATTATATTTCTCATATGGTTAAAATTTAATAAGGTTGATAATTGTGATTTTAGTTGGATAATTGATTACCCCCCTGCCCCACACACCTCCCTCTCAGTTATATTAGTGGACTATATATTCTAATAATTGGTATCAGAGCTTCAAGTCCTCAAAGGAAAAGATTAATAGCTTTGGAACATCAATGAAAAATATTTTTAAAATGGATAGTCCTAGTTTTGATGGGGCCAACTATGACAATTGGAAGGAGAAGATGAAGACTCATTTTCTATGTATGGGTCCTAGTTATTCACTTTTGACTAAAAGTGAAAAGACAATAGTCAAAGAAGAGAAGATTGAAAAAGATAGTGAAGCAGAGAGAGGTTTGGTAAAGTCACTAGAAACATCTCATAAGATTTAGGCAACATTAGAATCTATTTTTGAATGACATGCAAAAAGAGTAATATTGTAGAATTGGATATGTGCATTCCAAGATGCTAACATGATAGAAAATGAATCTATAAGAAGCTATATTGGTAGGATATTAGAGATCTTTGTAGGAATTAAGACATATGGTGGGAATAAGGAAGAAGATAAGGATGTGTGGAAGATCTTGAAGAATTTGACACTACCATTCAAGCAAGTAGCTCAAATGATTCAACTACTTATACCTTATACTAAGGAGTTTACCAAGGAAACATTTCTTGGAAGATTGGAAGCAATAGAAGTAGGTCTAACAATTAGGTGAAATAACAAGAGTGAAGAAAACTTTCAGTGCCTTAAATATTTGGCCAAGTCTGTCTAGAAGAAAAAGTACACATGGAGATTTGGCTAGTAGTATCAGAACTAGATATGATAAAGATAAGAAGATTGAAGAAGGTATAGCCCTTCTTGTGAGAAGAGAAAAAGATGGTAAGAATATCTTCAAATGTTGGACTTGTAACAAGTTTGGTCATTATGCATCTAAATTTCCTAAAAGAGAGAAAAATTATAAGGGAAATCTTAATCCTAGAAGACCTAGGAATTGTTTGCATGCTAGTGAAGAAGAGGAATCTGATAAAAAAGGTCAGAGTGAAAGTGATGATGACTAGGATTTTTATCTATAAGGACGATGATCATGATAAAGAGATTAGATAAGAAAAGACTCTAGTTTCTCAAGTTGAAAATAAATCGAAAAGAATAATATATAGTGGATGTTCACATCACATGACTAGTGACATGGATAAGTTTGTTAAATTTAGGAACTATGATGGAGGTATTATTAGAGTTGGTAATAATGCAGCCTATCACATTATAGGAAAATAATCCATTACTTTAGATGGAAAGACTAACACTAATGATGTTTACTTTGTTGATGGATTAAAGCATAATTTATTAAGTTTTGGACAATTGGTGAACAAAGGGTATCAATTTCAAATCATAGAAAAGACTTACACTATCAATGATAAAGATAGTAAGATGATTGGAAATAGAACTAGGTCCAAAGATAACATATTTTAGTTGAATCTCACTAAAATGATGTATTTAGTTGCAAAAGTGGATGGCAGTTGGTTATGGCATAGGAGATTTTTTCATATAAACTTTGATAATATTGTAGAAGTTAGTAGCACATTTGTAGTTAGATATTTTCCTAAGATAATAAAGCCTACTAATTTTGTTTGTAAAGAATGTATTTTGGTTAAGCATAAGAAGGTATCATTTCCCAACAAGACGTTCACAACCATAGAAAAGCTGAAGATTATTCACACAGATCTAAGTGGTCCCTCTAGAATAAGAGGATTCTATGGTGAAAGGTATTTCATGAAATTTTTTGATAATTTTAGTAGAATGATGTGGGTAGCATTTATTAAAGAGAGGTCTAAATCATTTGATAAGTTTAAGAAATTTATGAATAGAGTTGATAATAAATTTTCTATTAAGATAAAATGTTTGAGACCAGATAGAGGAGGAGAATTCATCTCTAGAAAGTTTAATATGTTTTGTGAAGAGAATGAAATCAAGAGATAGTTATCTTCACCTAGGTCATCTAAATAGAATGAGATTGTAGAAAGAATAAAAAATTCAGTAGTAGAGGGAACAAGAGTAATGTTGTTTGGGAATAACATTCCCAGACATTTTGGAGAGAAGCAGTCAATACAATAGTATACACTATGAACAGAGTACATATAAGAAAAGGTATGAACAAGATACCTTATGAATTATGGTTTTGTCATTCTCCATTAGTTAGATATTTTAGAATTTTTGGAACCAAGTGTTACATTAAGAGAAATGATGATATTGGTAAGTTTGATCCAAGAAGTGATGAAGGTTTGTTTCTTGGCTATTCATTGAAAAGAAAGGCACACATATGTTTTGATCATAGAAATAAGATAATAGTTGAATGTGCAAATTTAAAGATTGATGAAAATTTTGGAACTAAGGAAAAGATGTTAGATTACAAGTCATATGAATAAGAAGATCATATAGAGATTTGAACTAAGAGATGAGATAAGAGTTGAGTTGGAAAGTCCTACCTCTAATAGAAACATGAGAAAGAATCACCCTCCAAAGTAGATAATTGGAATCATAGACAAACGTGTTTTGACAAGAAATTTAATGAAGAGATATGTTTGATTTCACAAGTTGAACCTAAGAGTGCAAATGAAGCCTATAAATATTATCATTGGATTCAAGCAATGAAGGAAGAACTAGATCAGATTGTGAAGAATGAAACATGGGAATTAGTTCCTAGACCTGAGACAAGAATGGTATAGGAACCAATGGATATTTAGAAACAAGATGATTGATCAAGGTGAAGTTGGAAGAAACAAGGATATTCTTGTGTGCAAAGGATATTCACAACAATAAGGAATAAACTATGAGGAGATAAATGTCCCTATAGCTAGAATGGAAGCAGTAAGAAGGTTCTCGGGTTATGCAGTGAATAAGAAGTTCAAAGTATATCAAATGGATGTTAAATCAGCCTTCATGAATGGATAAATTGAAGAAGAGGTTTACATTGAGTAGCCTGAAGGTTTCCATCCAACAAAAGACAAAGATATGGTATGCAAACTAAAGAAATTTCTATATGGATCGAAGCAAGCACTTAGAACATGTCATGGAAGGTTGTGGACAACTATTTGGAAAAATCTAGATTTGCTAAAGGTATGACATATAGTAACTTATATTTGAAAGAAAATGAGAATGGTTTGATGATAATAGTAATAATTGTTGATGACATAATATTTGGAGGTAACGATAAAGAAAGTGATAAGTTTTTTGAAGAAATGAAGAATGAGTTTGAGATGAGCATGATAGTAGAAATGATGTTTTTCCTAGGGTTGTAGATTGTCTAGAATAGTGATGGTATTTTTATTTCACAAGATGAGTACCTGAAATATTTTTTGAAAAGGTTTGGATTAGAAAGTTGCAAGCCTATTGGTAGACCTATGATAACTAGTCATGAGTTATCTAGCAAGGATGAGACACCTACAGTTTGACAAAAGAAGTACATATCCACGATTGGAGGTTTAAAATATCTAATTTACACCAAAGCAAATATGAAAAATGTAGTTGGGGTTGTAGCTAGATTTCAAGGTGATCCTTAGGAGTATCATTATGTAGCAGTAAAAAGGATGTTTAGATGTTTGAAAGGAACATTTGATTATGGAATATGGTATGAAAGATTAGATGATTTCACTCTATGTGCATATACTAATGTGGATTAGGTAGGTAATATGGGTGATAGAAAGAGAACTAGTGATGGATAATTTTTTGTTAAAGGAATATTGGTTTCTTGACTAAGCAAGAAAAAGATTGTATTTCACAAAATACAACCAAGGTAGAGTATGTAGCAACAAAAAATAATTGTAATCAAGTTATGTGGATGAAATAGATGCTAAAGGATATTAGGATTGAGTTTTTAGAACCTATTATCATATATTATGATAACAAAACTGCAGTAAGTATGTCTAAGAATCTTGTATTTTCATTCTAAGACTAAGAATATATCTATTAAGTATCATGGCTTAAGAGAGAAGGCAACAAAAAAAGAGATTAGATTGGAAATATGTGAATACTAATGATCAAATTGCAATTATCTTCATGAATCCCTTATCTAAAGATAGATTTGAGTACTTGAGAGGTATGCTTGGGGTTATGCCCCTGCCTACTTCTAAGTAGATGATGAAGAGATTGGATCAGTCTAGTGGTATAGAGAACTATTATTAGACTAGACTGAATTTTGATGCTTCCTATATGGGGGAGTATTTTTTATGAGCTAAGCCATTTAGGACTCTTGGTATTTGGTCTTCAACAATATCTTGGACACTTGAGATGGAAAAAGACTTGGAGTAGTAAATTGACATAATGAGAACTTTTTCATTGATGTCAAAGGGGGAGAATATGCATGAAAAAAATATCCTAAGTATGTATGGTGAGGAGATTGCATAAAAATTTTACTTTATCAAGGAGAATTAGAAAGATTCATGTAAGAAAGAAGGAATATCTCTATGTGGAAGATATGCAACATGAGGAATTATGATGTATGATGAGTTGTTTACTATGACCAATTTTTTCTGATCCTAAAAAGATGAAGAATAGAGTAGTGTTCCGAAGGTTTTCAAATTTGATTGATGAAGAGGATTTGAGAATATAAGAATAAAAAAAACAATAATAGAGTACTATTTTGGAATTAAAACTTAGATGTTTTTCATCTATGTTGTCATCAATGTCAAAGTGGGAGATTATTAGCATAAATGATGATGATACTACATTGGGGGAGCATCCTAAGCATTGGAGAGTGTTGACTTGTTGCATTCATGCATGTGTTTTTCATTGATGTCAACATAGTAATAAGTCTATGCAGGGTGGTAACGAAGAAAACATAGATCTTAGTTATACAAAAAATATTTTGATTGTCTGGTAATGTGTATTCATGGTCATTTTTGATACATTGTCTTGATATGAAGGTTCAATGTGTAATACCCGAGTTGAAGATGTACGAAAGATATGCATAATTTACAGAGAGTAGTAAAAAATTAGAGTACTTAAGAAGAAAAGAAATTTCTAATGTTTTTATTACATCCTCTATCTTAGAAATATGAATTACTAAGAGGGGGGGGGGGGGGGGGGGGGTTGAATCAATAATTTACAAACTTTAGTTGCCAACTAGATATTATTTGTTACTTTAAACCATGTACATAACTAAGTAATAAAGTAATGTTGAACAGTAAAAGTAACCATGCACAAAGATAACTCATAACACCATTTTTTTTAACTAGGGAAACCATGGACAAGGGAAAACCCCAGTGGGGATGATACCCACTAGATAATATAGTAATATATAAGTTCCTTGTTAGAGGATGGACCCTGTTAGGAGTCAATGAGAAAATTTAGTATAGAGAGTCCTTGTTAGGAGACTTTGAATTCCTACTAGAAGATTCCAACCCTGTTAGAAGTTGTAGTACAATAGATGCAAGATCAGCCCACTGCCCAAACATGCACTTCCAATTACAAGAAGAGTTGATTGCCCAAACAAGTAATTAGACTTCTAGAATATAGATTCTTTCTCAATTTGATCTTGGATCACAAAATAGCTTCACAAAATTTTCATATATCTCTTTCACAAAAGGTCGCATACAATTGCTCAAAACAACGTTTCCAAGATAGCACACTTGCATTTCTAAGATGTCCTTTACATAAATACCATGCCTTTACACAAATTGTTGCTTGGTCAGCTAAGACCATAATTCATTTTTCCAACTTAGAGTAAAGATCTAGGATGTCGGCCCAATTAGTCAAGTAATTATTTTGTAAACAAAATAATTCCTTTCCTTTAATTTTTCTATTTTGTTTCATTAGTAAAACAAAAATTTATCTTTTCTATGCAATTTGTAACTTTTGATGTTATACACATCATCATCAACATGTATACAATCTCCATCTAACTTTGCTAGTCATAATATAATGTCAACAACAAGTTGCATAAAGAACAATACACTGTTGTATACCAAATTCATACTTAGACAATTTTTTGAGTACCAAAAGCCAAGTATCTTTATTTCTAAGGTTTCATGTAAGCATGTACATCATGTGTTGCCATAAATGAAAAAAATCACATAGCTGCATTAGCCAATTGTCAACAATCTCCCTCTTTGGCATTGATGGCAACAAAATAGGGACATTTGGCTAAGTATCAAAAACACATTAACATTACATCTATTACAACTTCTCCATCTTACATATGCTCCCCTTTACAATATGATTTCATATCTTACAATTTTATCTTCTCTTTACCTAATTTAAAATTTTATTATGCATTCTTGCCCCTTTGGCATCAATGATAAAGGTTAAAATGTCAAAAAATTCCAAAAATTTACTGTCAAAAATGTTGTTCTTCTACCTTAAGCTAATAGTATCTTCATGCAATCATCAAAACTTACCTTAAGATTGCTCAAACCTTTCATCCATGTATCCTTTGTTTCTTCATTACAGGTGAGAATTGCACATAAGGCATATGATGCAATCTAAACTGCATTAAAGTCAGAGTATAAAAAGTTAGAATAAGTGTCCTTGGCCCTTGTACATAACTCCAAATGTTTCTCAATATTAGATATTTTCAAAGCAATAGACTCTTTGAAATTTGATACTCTCGTCAAAATTTTTTCCTTTTGAAGTTCCAGTTTCCTGAGATCATTATGAAAATTGGCCACTTGTCCTTCAAAATCATTAATTTTACTAGCAAGATGTTGTAACTAGCTAGATAGACCCTCTAGCTCAGTCATGTTTCATCCAATCTGACTATCAATATCCTTCATCAACTTGTGAGATAGAGTACAATTGATGTACAATATCTTTCCATCATGGTGACATTTCCAAAGTTCCTTGATACAAGTATCAAGACTTAACAAATTATCATTCTTAATATTTTGACAAATAGTGCTAAAAGAGTTAGCATCATGTGAGATCTATGCCTTTGTTTTTGTAACATTTAACAAAATTTTGAATTCCTCATCGAAATATTTTAGTGCTGCATGTGCCCTCTATTCAAGATCTATCTCTATGTGCTATACTGCCAGAGTACTATGTAATCTATTAGTAACCTCCATCAAGGTTCTCTACAGGCTTTTTACTATCTTCTTTTTCTGAATAAGCTTTGCAAAAAATGAGATCAAGTTAGTTTGGTCATCATCATCATTTGTCAATCTAGGAAGCAAAAGGAGAGTAGATGAACTAGAAGGTTTAGTGTCATCTTCCTTTTTCTTCTTTTTAGCTACCTCTTTGACTCTTCTTTCTTCTTCCTCTTTCTCTTCTCTTTCCTTTCTTTCTTTCTCTCTCTTTTCTTCCTCTATTTTCCTTTTCATTTCAACTAATTGTTTTTCTCTTCCTCTACTTTTCTTTTCATGTCATCTTCAAGCAATTTTTTCTTGGTATCTTCTATTTTCCTTTTCTCTTCCTCTAATAACCTCTTTTCTTCTTTAATTTTTTTCAATTGATCTTCAATATCTTTGGTGTGAGGTTCATTCTATTCAAAACTCTCAAATGGGTTTGTACCATCAATGCTAATGCTAACATTGGTATGATCTATCTACATTGTGTCACCACTCACTAACACTTTTGAGATTTTGGGTGCTGGTAAAGATGTTGCCTTGGATTTTGTCATCATCTAGCTTATAGCTATTGTAGTTTCACTTCTTATCTTTCTCACCCACCATAAATAGATATGATCTTACCTTGTTACTCAAGTAAGGTGCTAGATTATTCAACAATCTTTCAACTTTTTCTTCATTATTAGTCTTACATATTATTCTTATCATAGACTTTTGAAGTTCTATGTCCTCTTTCCGAGCTAGTTCCTTCTTTTCTATGAGTCTATCATATACTTCCTAGTTTACATGCCTTCAATATCCTTGAGTTTTAGATTATTGGCTATTATGTATCTCACAATAGAGATACTAATCTAATCTTTCTCAAAATTATTATACAAGTCATAAAAAAAAAATCATCTAAACAAAGTTTCCTTCATTAGCAATAACTGAATTTATCTTCTCTATCTTTAGCTTCTAGGGTTGCTAAACTTTTCCTGTTGATTTCTTAGAAGTAATTGCCTTCTCTATCTATTTAACTTCTAGTTCTTATTCTTCTTCTTCACTAGACTCAACAATTATCAACAATGTTTTTTGTCTCTTTCTTAGTTTAGTGGCTTGTTGGTTGACCCTTTTAATCTTTGTAGTCACAACTTCCACTAATCTCTTAGATTTCCTCTTCAACTCTCTTGGCTAAACATTTGATACTACTACATAAGGAATGCTCTATTCTAAAGATGTCTCTGCAATAGACACTAACAAAGGATGCACATTTAGTATACCTTGTTTCATAGTCTGTTTGACTACTTGTAACTCACTCTCGTACTAGTCTCTAATAAGGATTTCTTCATTATTGTTTAAGTATTCTTGTGAGATGTTTTCTCCAAGGATTCCTGATGAGCTAATTGGGTAATCTCATGATAAGTTCCAAATCTATACTCAACTTGGTCGTTCTTTGATTTCAACAATAAATCAATGTATCCAATTGTTGTTTCATCATGCAATTCATAACCTAAGGGATCAAGAAATGTTTCCCAAGGTTCTACTACTTGAATATAAGTAAAATCTGTATCAACCATAACATAAATATCTTCTTTAAATCTGTCTGCAATTCTAGGTGCAATTCTAAATCTTTGTCTCATCTCATTCTGAAATGTTTTCCTTATCAAATTCCCACTTTCCAATATTTTATCTATTGAATGTCTTTTACATACTTTTATGATCTTGTCCATTGTACACCTATCACTACTAATAATCTCTATGGCTAATAAATATAGAAATATCTTAAGTACATGAAGGAACAAATGATTAATCAATGACTGAAATCTAAACACACCATTCTTAGTTCTCTTGATTTTCTCTACGTTCTCAAGAAATTGCATTCTTATAATTTAACCGAGGTTAAATTCTTCCTTCTCAACACATATCTTGTAGGCTACATAGATGACTCCAACTAAAAATTCATCAATCTTATAACTTGCACATCGGGAGTAGGCAATGATTCTACTCAGGAATCTTAAGTCATCTTGTTTAATGGTGTTAATCACCATGGCCTTTCCATTATAAACTGCTTTGGCATAACTCTCAACTTTCTTCTTAACCAATTTCTCACCTATAGACATTGCCTTGTTTACTAAGACTAGTTGCCTCATGAATAAGGTTGGCTGAAATATGAACTACACTATCTTCCATCCATAGTTTTCCATCATGTATTCTACTTAGTATGATTTGTGCCCACTCATCTATGTCCAATTCTCAATAGAAATAATATTTGAATAGGTCTAGTTCCTTTTAATATTCAAATCTAGGCTTCATAGTCATATCATGATTAAAGACTAATTCCATGTCCTTGTTCATATACTTACTTCCAATAGATTCAAACTTTTTGTTAAGATAATTCCCTACATCTTCCAAATGAACTACATTTTTCAAAGTAATGGGTAATACTGAACTAGGGTTTCCTTCTATGAGTTTCATGGAAACAACCTTCGATTTAGGTCTATCCTCATTCTCAACATTGTGACTACTGAAATATCCATGCTTCTAAAAAATATGAACTTATATCGAATAAGTTCTATGAATAAATGATAAAATACTATTTTTGAAAAGAGGGTTTTCTTTGAAATCTCCTTATCAAGTTGCTTCTGAGTTCTCTATGCTTCAGATGTAATTGCAATGAAGTAGTAATCAAGTATGTACTCCATTTTATTCCTTCAACTTGAACTTGCATTAACTACATACTTTGTTAACATGAAAAATCTATCAATTGTATTTCAAATCAAATATCTACTCAAGATCTTCTATCTCATCTTTAGATGCTACCCGAGGTTTGCCATAGCTTCCTTCCATCATGACAAAGCTCCATAAAACTTTGCTCCATTAAATTATCTATAAAAACATAGTTTACATCTCCCGCATCAGAATTGACTTTTTTTGTAATAATAGTAACTCTTAATTCCTTCACAAATAGTTTAGATAGGGTCCATATTACAAGAGAGCTTAGATATAGTCTAAACCTATCTTGATACACCTTTACCCTACTTTTCTACTCATACTTTGATCTTTGAGTAAAGTTACAAGTTTTGGTGCTATGAACAATCTTAATTCAACTTAGTTGAATCAAACTCAATAACTAACTTTGACCTTCTTGTCTCATCATCTTCTAGCATTTTTTTTGAGATGTCTAATCCTTTTACAAATGCTTTATTGAGTTCTTCTCAAAGTTCACTAACTGCATTTCTTTGTTCCTTAATGTCTTTCTTAGTCCCAGAGTTCCTCTCATGGTTCCTTCTATTATTTACGACATTTCTTCCATCATTCCTTTTGTTTCTAAAGCTTTTTCCACTGTTCCTTCTATCTCTGATGTTTCCATCCATTATGAAATACTTTCTTGTATGTCCAAATTTGTTGCATAATTGACATACTAGAGTTTTACTTCTAGGATTTTGATGATCATCAGGTGCATGACAATTTTGAGCTATGTCCAAAGTTGTTACACTTATAGCACACAATCTATCTTCTTTGTTCAAAGGTCTTCCTTCTCTTGATGTCATTTCATTAGATCTTCTTCTATTTGTAGGGTTAGTATTTCTAGCCATTCTATTGTTCCTTCTATCATTATCATACTTAGGTTTCTTACAATCAATTGTTTTATGACACATACCATGACAATTATGAAAATAAAATTCCTTGACATGATTAAATGACATATTTGTACAATCTCTTCTCGTATGACCTATTTCACTACATGAAAAACACTTACATCTAAATTCATACTTGGTTTCCTTATGAGATTCCACTTGCTTTGGTTCATCCAATATCTCAACTTCCTTGTCTTGACCAACTTCTTTAGGTTTATCAAAAGATTGAATGGATTCAATCTTATCATCAAATTTAACTTTTTTTTTTGGATCTAATCTAATCTCATATTTCTTTGCAGACATGTTAAAAAGATAACCAAGAAGAGTCTTATCATAAGTAGGTAGGTATTGACATTGAATCATCAAGTTTTTCTCTTCTAGAATAAATCTTCTCAAGTTTTTGCTTGCACTGAGTTAATTCACCTTTCACAATAGTATTGTATTTCTAAAGTTCTTCATGATCTTCTTTCAATGTTTCAAATTTAGATGTCTTCTTTGCTAGACTTTCTCTAAGACCTATATTCTCAGTTTTCAAATTAGATTCAATTTTCTATGATCACTCCTCAAAGTTAACTTCAGATTCATAATCTTCGATTCATGCTCCAAGATCTTGTACTATGTCTTCAGCTTTGAGTAGTTATCATCACTAGTTTAAAGTTTAGTAGATTCAGGCTTGGTTTTGAGATGTTCAATCTTATCTTTCAATTGTCCAATGTATACTTTGGAGTCTTCATATCTATCCTTCAGCTTATCTCTCTCTTTAGTAAGGAGATCAATTTGTTCAAATGCCTCTTCAAGGTTCTTCATTAATTATTCCATATCCCTAAGGATCTTACTCAAATTGTTAAGCCTCTTTTGAGTAACTATAGGAATTACTAAAGGGGAAGGGGTGAATCATTAATTTACAAACTTTAGTTGCTAGCTAACCATACATAACAAACTAATAAAGTAATACTAGTACATAACAATAACCATGCACAAATATAACTCATAACACCATATTTGGTTAACTAGGGAAGCCTTGGCCAAGGGAAAACCCTGATGGGGATGATACCCACTAGATAATATATTGATATATAAGTTCTTTGTTAGAGGATGAACCTTGTTAGGAGTCAATGAGAAAATTCAGTATAGAGAGTGCCTGTTAGGAGACTCTGAATCCTTGTTAGGAGATTCCAACCCTATTAGAAGTTGTAGTACAATAGATGCAAGATGGGCCCACTACCCAAACATGCACTTCCAATTACAAGAAGAGTTCACTGGCCAAATAAGTAATCAAACTTTTGGAATATAGATTCTTTCTCATTTCAATCTCAAATCACAAAATAGCTTCACAAAATTCGTATATATTGCTTTCACAAAAGGTTGCATAAAATTGCTCAACACAACTTTTCCAAGATAGCACACTTGAATTCGTATGATGTCCTTTGCATAAATACCATGCCTTTACACAAATTTCTGCTAGTTCAACTAAGATCATAATACACTTTTGCAACTTAGAGTAAACATCTAGGATGTCAGTCTTAATTGGTCAAGTAGTCATTTTGTAAACAAAATAATTCCTTTCTTTTAATTCCACTATCCTATTTCATTGGTAAAACACAAATATATCCTTTTCATAAAGTCTATACTTACTTCCTATGTTATAGATTTCATCATCAACATGTATAAAATCTCCATCTAACTTTGCTAGTCATAATATGATGTTAGCAACAAGTTATATACAAAACAATGCATTGCTATATACCAAATTCATACTTAGACAATTTTTTGAGTACCAAAATCTAAGTATCTTTATTTCTAAGGTTTCCTGTAAGTGTGTACATCATGTGTTGCCATAAATGACAAGAATTACATATCTTCATTAGCTAATTATTAACATTCTAATAGAGATATGATCTCGAGATGCACGATCAACTAGTGACATATGATAGTCTTATGATGACTTTAGAGAAGCACAAGTCCTAGTATCACACGTGTGAGAATTTGTATAGAGTGTGAGTCAAAAATAGTTTTGTAATTATGAATCAATTAAATATCTTATTGTCATTAATTGAGAAAGCCTCAAGACCAATTGAAGGAATTATTTTGAAGATACGATATAAAGGAAAGATTTTTTCCTTGTTTGTAAGATGTTTTGTGATCATTGTATTGAGTGTGAAGTGCAAAAAGGAGAAAAGTATTTGGTGAATATGAGAAAGAAATCCAAGAGATTATTGGATGTGAGATTTGTGGTCTGGTTATAAGATCAGAAGGAGCAGAAGTCTACTTGACAGGATAGAGGAAGAGGAAGGAGCAATACTATCCATTTCTATTATTCTACAAGGAATAATACATAGATCATTTGAACAGTGGATTCATTGGTATTTCCCTAAAGATATTTGGATAGTGGGTCCATCTATCTTCCACAACTCCTAATAGGGTTAAAACAACTCCTAATAGAGTTGGAATCTCCTAATAGGGATTCAAAGTCTCCTTACAGGGATTGGTATGAAGTAAATGTTATTATAGACTCCTAATATGGTCCATCCTCTAACAAGGAATATTTATATTAGTAAATCATCTTGTGGGTATCATCCCCACTAGAGTTTTCCCTCTAACCAAGGGTTTCCATAGTTAATATATCTGGTTTTATTGTATATGAGTATCTTGTTGTGGTTTCTGATTATGTTGCTCATATGGTTAAAGTTTAATAAGATTGATAATTGTGATATTAGTTGGATAACTAATTCAACCCCCCATCTCAGTTATATTGGTGGACTATATACTTAATACAAACAATGAAGAAAAAGAAAGGAAACTACGATGCAATGCTAAAAGAAAACTTGGGTCCCAACAACAAGGAATAATGAGGTACCCAATCACAACCAAATCTCTATGAAATAGAAAAATATAGAAAACACAATGGGAAATACCCTACTCTAAAAAGAGATAGAAAAGGATGCACAAATGAAATATCTCAAGAGATTCTCTCAAGACCATAACTACAATAAAACACCATATGATAGAAGCTTAAGACTCCATAGCCCTCCCCAAAATGGTAGAACTCTTATGTTGATGAATACATGAATGTGGCTCCAATATAAAAGAAACAAAGGTAGTGGAAAAGGAGGGTAAAACCCTCAAATTTAAGATGAAGTTGGAAGTCTTGGCTGATGCTAAAAGGAGAACGCATGAGAATCCTAAAATAGAATCTCCAATGGAGGTGGGATAATAGGTGTACTGAATCTATCATCTGAAAGGAGATGTGTGTCCTCTAATATATCCTCAACAACTATAGTAGTGGTTTAATTATTGGAGATGCAATGGTAGGAAATGCTAAAGAGTAATCCTACACAATAGATGGGCTCAGAATAGGAGGTGGACATGTAGGAGTCACAACACTAGTCTTATGAACACCACATAAGTTTAAGTGGCCTAACTTCACCTCAGTAATCTCTCATGAAGAAAGAGAGTGAGTCTCCAATAGTGGAGATGGTGGACCAAAATGAGAGAAAGAGTATAGGCAAGAAGAGTGATAAAAAATCCTTGTAGCAATAATATTGCTAGTCTCACTATCTCTGATGTGCACTAAATCTTGTACAAACTGAAATGTCTTCCCTATCCCACTGTGTGTAATTTGATAAATAGAGAGATGGTTAGAGGACCAAGGTGGAACAAAAAGTACATCATGAAATTTACCATCATAAATGCCAATAGAACCTTTCCCACATACAATCATAACAATGTTGTTCCCCATCAAAATGTGTGGAGTAGGAGAAGCCTCAAAAGAAGAGAAACAATCTTGAGAAGATACCATATGGTGTGGAGCACCTAGATCTAGTAATCATCTAGAAGAATGTGGAGTAGCAGTTGTACATAGTGCATGACCCTTTCCTATATCTTTACCTTCTGATTGAAATGATGACAATGGAGACAATCTATGAGAAGTAGAAAGAATATCAATGTTATTCTTATGAAGGAGAGAAGTCAAATGTGAAACCTTTTTGGCATATCCATCTAACTTATTCTCATAGAAATGTGA
The DNA here is from genome assembly GCA_028749045.1 of Cupressus sempervirens. Classification (NCBI taxonomy): domain Eukaryota; kingdom Viridiplantae; phylum Streptophyta; class Pinopsida; order Cupressales; family Cupressaceae; genus Cupressus; species Cupressus sempervirens. The sequence goes on from CM053792.1 coordinate 32,961,119, forward strand.
CTCATCATGATTAGGCTTATTACAATAAGAACACTTCATTCTTTCTATCTTTCATTTACCTCCTTTGAGAGGAGGTGGAACTGATGAACTATGAGGGCTAGAATCAATTTGAGACTCTGTATAATTTGATTTCTATGTCTTCTCCTTCATCCAAGAAGATGCTAAGCTACCAATAGGAGCCTGTGAGAGAATCCAACTGAGAGATCTTAGCTTTCTCTTGAGTCAGAAAAACACAAAAAACCTCAAAGGATGTTATGGTAAATATATTACCCAGAGTGTCTTTGGTGGAATAGAAGGTAGAAGAAAAGAACTAAAAGTTTCCATGAAGCTTAGAAAGAATCAAGTAAATGCACTCAGTGTGAGTCTTGGTTTTACCACAACCTTGGAATAAAGTTCTCTTTTGTTTGAACTTCATCAAAAAGTCCTCAATGGAAGGAAAAGAGTCTAGTATAAGAGAGATAATCTTTTCCTTGATATGAAGTGCCCTAAACTCATTCACTATACCAAACAAGCCATCAAGCTTGGTCCACATATCTAGAGGGGTATTGCACCCATCAAGATGAAACTATAGACTATTGAATACTTTTAAAGAAATTAACCCCATCACCTCATCCATCTTGTTCTTGTGTTGCATGACCTCAAAAGGCCTCTATTAAAGTAGTTGTACTATATCTAGACAAGATCACAACCTTTTGATCAAAAAATTCATATCATCAAGGTCTTCCATTTGTGATAATTATAAGGGATCAGAAGTTCTAGACAAGAAGAGGTTTCATTCATAATTTTAGAAGGTGTTGAATTGGTTTGTGAAAACATTTTGGTTTATTGATGTAAATAACATAAACAATAATACAAAACATCCCCACAATGCAAAAAAATTGAACCCTAGTTGCTAGTAGGAATGTGCAAACAAGAAGAGAGAAAAAATGATTAAATTTGAAAAGCACATGTGACTTTGAAAAATAATAATGAAAATAACAGAGAATCTAGATAGAGCTCGAGAATATATTTCTGGTACTTCGTTTGGATAAAAAAATGAAGTGAAAAATGAGCAAGTTAGGCCCCCTAGAAGATAAAAAAGGATCATCTAACTTCGAGCAAAAAAAAATGTATCAAATGCCTCAAGATCTGTGCCAAAATGTAGTGATTTTCGTACAAAAGTACCTCAATTTATGTAACCAAAAATTTGATTTTTCATGCCAAAAAATCTTAATTTGCATACAAAAAATCTCAATTTGTATGCCAAAAATCTCAATCCATGTGCCAAAAAATCTTGATTTTCATACCAAAAAATCTTGATTTGTGTGCCAAAAAATATCAATTTTTGAGCTAAAATTTTTCAATTTGTGTACCAAAAATCATAAAATCATTGCCTCAGGAAATGTGCCCAATTAGAAGCAATATTATTTTTCCTTAGATTCCAACTATGTCCAAATTTGATAAATTTTATTTGAAAAGGGGGGTTTTGATGCCTTCTGAATCCAACCATAAGGTCTGTTTGGCCTTAAAGCACTCTGAAAATAAGATATCCCTCCCATTTTTGTAGAAAATACCCAAATAATACTAGATTTAAACCCTAGTTATTTTTTTAATCCAAATATTGAACAAGCTACAATAGGTTAGACTCTAACACCATGAAGGATTTGAGCAATACAAATCCACAAAACCCAAAGAGCACTTGCATGCAAGAACCTATCACAGAGAAGAAAAAGCAAAGAAGACGCAAGGGTTTTTCTTTGAAACTATGAGAACTATATTATCAAACTAAATGTATGAGAGATAATTATAAAATATCAATGCTTATAGAAGGAGATCGAAAACCTAAAAGGGAAACCCTAAGAGGTAAATGACATTTAATAATTACTAATTAATTATTAAATGAAATTGCAAAGTGCATAAAGTGGAATCTAAGAAGGGAGTAAAGGTAATTTAATAAATTAAATTAAATTGACACTTACTCTAACAACTTGTGCATGTAAAAATTATAATGTAAAATTATTGTAACATATATATTTGATCATTCACATGCATGAGGGTAAAACACATAACACAATATTTTTACCCAAAAACCCTCCAAGGTGAAGGTAAAAATGGGGTGGGGATGACACCCACAAATCTTCACTATTGTAGTAATAAAGTTAACCAATTAAGGTTACAATGTTTGACAATAAAATATGATCTATCTTATGAGGAGCCTACTCTATTAAAGGCTTAAGAGACTACTAGGTCTCATCTCATTAGAGGATTAACACTTAGAATAAAGTAAGGACTCTTTTAGGAGATTTAAAAAGATTTGTTAAAACCACTCTATTAAGAGATTTACCCTAATTCAAGTTAGTTAAAACTGATTTATTACCCGACTCTTAGTTTTCTCTGCAAGATTATTTCAAGTCTTCTCCTTGCTAACTGATCCTCTCCTCTAATCTGATATGTTTGCCTTTGTTTTCACTTCATTGCCATGACTAGGTCACTTTCTCTGTTAGATGATAATAGAAGCCTTCACTAACTTCTCATATGTTCTCAGTCTTTTTTTTTCACTTTTTCATAATACTTCTAATTTTCATGCATACACCTCTCTTTCCTTGCTCTTACTTTGCATGCTTATGATCTAGGTTAAGATCATCACTATTTAAAGAATTTTGTAAAGAGTTTTCTAGCTGATTCCACAATAGCCTCTATATCTTGATCTTTGAACACACAACATATGGATCTATGATCCACATCATGTAAATGTTCTATAACAACCTTGACAAAAGGAAATATTCCTTCCAAGTCAACCTGATCATCATTTTTCCTCAAACTTTGTTCCATTCCTGACTTTTATGTAAACTCTTTTTTTCTCAGTCTTTACTATTTCCTGATGCTTAGCATTGTTGTTGCTTGATTTGTATTACCCTTCTGATGCTTGACATGTGTTGTGCTTAGCACACCCTCTATAACTCAGTACTTGTATGCCTCAAATTTTCTTGATCACTGATGAGCTCGGTTCGTATAGAAAATACTTTGTGACCAAAAACTTATTCAGCTCCTATAGAGCTCGGTACATACTTTCTTATGTACATGACTTAGCCTATATAGAGTAGCTTGGTCACAGTGATGACCTTCTGACTCTTCCTTGTAAATGACTACGTGGTTGATACTAATAGACAACAATGGTTAGAGATACCAACAATGTTCCCCTTTGACATTAATTGAAAAAACACTTTGTCATATTTACATTGTTACAATACAATCTGATAAATGAGCTCTCCCCCTATGTCTTATGACTTATACCTTTAAATGAAAAATGCAAAAATGATTAACAAATACATTTCACCTTTATTTGACTTCTCATTCACATCTCATTCTCTTTATCAACTCTATTTCCCCCTTGTTTTTTTAACACTATATGTCATTGTTGTTGAGGTGTAATAGGTGAGATTAATCCATATTTTTCAATGAATTCCTTGGGAACTCAAGTAGTCATGGTTAATTCATGATACCATATAGTTCTTTCAACCTCCAAAATTTGATTCCACAACTAAATTATTGCAGCCAAAATCAATGAAACTATCAACTACTGAGAGATTATGATCTTTTATGTCAAGATCCTAGGCTATTTTCAGTTATCTTTGCATAACTTCCAAATGAGGTATCATCATCACCTAAACAGAGATCAATTTGGATCTCATGTCACTGTCAGCTACTTGAAGGTTGGCCAATGTACCTTGTGCATTCAATAGATTATTGTAATAATCAATACTTGATCCTACTGACTTAGAAATAACATTGTTGGATCTCTTCATCTTAGTCTAAATTGTATTTATTTATGCTTGAATGTTATTAGTGAATCTTGGAACATCTAAAACAATTATGTTCAATCATAACCTATATTGTCTCCTATAATTGTACATTTTTCTCAACAATGGTTTGGAGACTTTGTCCACAACCTTGGTTTCAAATCTTCTAGTAGACCATTCCATTAAATTCTCATTTAATTCTATACTTCTAGCATTTTCTTGATCAATTATATTTACAAGTTGGTTTATGATTGGTGCATCTTCTTCAAAATTATGAATGTCAAAAGCATCAACAAAAATATGCTTCATCATGCAATACCTATTTTTTTTTTAACTCGGTTCCTTTTATTTCTTTTTATTTGCCAAAACTTCTTGTAGCAAAATAGTTTTCTCCAAGGTGAGATTTTTTAGGTCTAATTGTGGCATCTCAATGATTTCATCCAAACTAACCTCAATATCTAGTAGTCAATTTTTCTTGTGCATTTGTGGTCAAGAAAAAAATAGTTACACTCTGTTCAAATTTATTTGATTATTTTCCTTCCTCAATATGAGGTGCTGAAAAAATCTTATCATTTACACTTGTTTCTTTCTCTTCACCATCCACCTATGTATCTTTGAGCCTTGACTACTTGGCCTCTGGAGGGTTAATCGTGTTGGCATGTATAGGGGATGCACTGCCTTGCAGACTAGGCACACTTGAACCTTCTCAACTACTGTAATCATTTTTTATGTTTATAGTGTCTATCTCTACTTTCTTTGTTGTTAACCCAAAAATTATCTTCAATAGAAACTCACTTTATTGTTGTAAAAATTTCTCTTTATTTAGTAATATAATTTTTTTTCTATACATAGGAACAAATCTTATCCTATACTACTCCAAAAATGTATCTTTTTTTCTCCTGGGATAAGTTAGGCATTACTCTAACTAACATGCCAATCCTTATCTTTTTCTCTTCCTTCTCTACCCATTCCCATCTTATGGTCAATCTATCATATATAACTTGAGGTATCTTCTTCTCTATTTCACTAGGAGCTAACTTGAAATTTGAGATCATTTCTACCATAGCCTCCTCAATTTTATTTCTATCATTATTATCTAGTGTATCATATTTGACAAATTTGAAACAAGATAAGCCTGGGGAACTCCTTAATTTTATGCATACCTCATAAATATTCTTAGGTTTCCTTTAAGGTAGTCCTCTAACCAATCTCATTATTTTCATTCTAGGGGAATTGGGCTCTATAGCTTCTACTACCTTATGTTTTGTAGACTGCTCAACACTAGCAACAACCTTGGTCCTTGGCTTACTTGGTGGTGGAGGTGTCACTACTAGTTTCTTCTTTGCTCCTTAAGACTTTTTGATTGGTGGCATGAAAATAGCTTGGGTTTCTCCCTTATCACCTTCTTCTTCCTCCTCTTCCTCATCACAACTTTCTTGTTCTTCATCTTCACCAAGACCTTGTGTCAATTGTAATGAATCATTTCCCTTGCCTAGGGTGCCTATTTTAGCTTCTAGGTCTTCAATCATTTTCTTTCTTTTCTTCTCCTCTAAAGATATCTTGATATTTATAATTATTCTTTATTTTTATTCTTCATATCTCCCAAAAAATTCAGCCCCAATATCTTTTAGTAGTGCATCAATGTTTGCACTCACTACATCATTATTTATCTCATATTCAAAATTTTGTAACCAATACTTCCTTGGCTTAACTGCCTGTGCAAAAGTCTTGTCCAAATCAACAAGAAAACATATGTCATTATAATATTTTGTGACCAATTCTTCAATAATCCTCATTCTCCTTTTCATCCTTTAATTAAACTCATCAAATTAAGAATTCATTACATTTTCAAAAAACTTTAGTAATTGAGTATTATACTCATTTACCTGTCTTGTCACTGGTTTTTCTTGCTCCCATACAACATCACCAATACTAGGAAAATACTTCTAGATGTAAATTTAAATTTAAAAAAATGAAGGATATAAACTTACACATTGAATTCTTCTCTTTTCTTATTGATGACAAATTTTGTGCAAGTCGTAATCTCTGTAGCTCGAAAAAATCATAGTCATGATCTTTCATCACAATCTTCCATGCTTGATCCATAGCCATACAAGGAACACTATTCAATCTACTTGATTGATAGAATTTGTGAGAAATGAATCTTAGTGAAAATTCAATTATAGGATCAGAATGTTTGTAATGGAAATACCTCATCAATTCCACTCGGCTCTTATATTAGCCTCAACTTATTTATGGCTCAAATATTGCATGGTTTTCTTCTTGTCTAGAGTTGAATAACCTGTACACCCAATGAATTATTTTCTTTTTGATCTCCACTATTTCATTTTCTAACCAATACTTCATGTCATGAATTATATTCAAAACAACTTTTATCCATTCAACCTTCAAATTCTTTGAGAATTCTAGGACATGAGTTAACCCTTTTCTCTCAATAATTTGAAATTGTCCTTAAAAATTCCTTCATTTCATAGCTTCTCATAAGCTTCTCTAATTTCATAATCTCTTATCTCTCCATTTTTTCACATATAAAAAATTTTGACATCATGGATCATAATGACTTTAGGTGGTATCAAAGATAGTGCACCCATAGAGTCTCCTTTCATAGAAATCTCTAGAATAACATGAAACTTAGGTGGAGGACAAGTGTCACTCTTCATGAGTTGGATTTTACCAACCTCTTGGCTCATTATAGTGGTTGATGAAGCTTCCATTATCATAGTTATGGTTTGAAGTTCTTTCTTGTCGGGATACTTAGCACACTTTAGATCTTCCTTCATTCAATCTTCTTTGTCCAAATTGCTCTCGAAATCTTTACTAGTTGCTAAAATTGCCAAATGGCTCTATGCTCTCAAAAATCTATTTGCAAGGTATGTGAAAATGTCTTTGAAATTTTTTATATACCTTCTTTTGATCAATTTAGGGTCTCCGTTAATGTTGTATACTCAGGTAGATGGAAGCTAGTTGTCTCGGTTGATATTGATGCCTTTTATCTAGGTCTTTGTTCTAGATCTTAGTCTCTTCCATATCATTTGGTCTCTACCATATCATTCCTGAAGTGCTTTCTCTATATTGTAATGCTTGATCAACAAAGACAATTTTACTGACACTGGGAAACCTTTCAAAAAATTGTTCTTATGCATCTTGTATATGCAAATATGTAATTTTGACACATATTCATGTAAGGAACTAATGTATGATATATCAAATATCTATACAATTCCATACATACCTCTCTTTATTAGTTTGAGATGACATGATGACCTTCTCCATTGGATTGGGTGACCTCAGCTCCATTAGCTCCACTATTTTTATCATCTATTTTCCTTTTTTATTTTTGGTTCATTCCATTTCTAATTTTCTTAATGTCTCTGTTCATTTTTCCTTTGTCTTTTGTCTAATTTGTTGAATGCACTTGAGTCCTGCAATTCTTGCTTTGATGTCAAAACTTGTGATATTTGGAACATACATTGTTAGGTGTATAATTCTTTCTTTGATTTGTCTAGTAGGGTTTTGTTTATGATCTACATTCATATTCTATATGACCATACTTATGACAGTTATAACAATATCCTTCAAATTTAGGTGTAGTACATGTATTCCTTAGTCTTGACCTACACTCATGTATTTAATTCCATTGTTTCTTGGAGTAGAAATAGTAACCAATAAACTTAGGTTTAGAATTTTACATACCCTATTTTATTCTACAAATATTTTTAGCATGATCAAGTTCCCCATAGTGATAGCATGTCAGTTTGTCCTTTGACTTTGCATTCCTTAGTTCTCCATTCCTGGATGATTCTCCTTTCCTAGTGTATGAATGTCCTAACCCATTAGAACAACTTGATGACTTCATAAGCTCTTTAAAGTAATTCATTTCTTCCTTTGGTTTGTTGAATCTCTCCATGGATTCTTTCTCATTTTTTAGTTCATTTTTCAGTATGTTCTTCTATGATTTAATTCCTGATTTGTAAGCATTAATTGATTTATCATGTCTAGTTAAGTTTTTGTGACCTTCTACACATTTGATATCCTTTATTCAATTATGGTAGCAATTACCCTTTTGTCTTCTTCAACCATAGTCATGTCTTCTTCAACTTTCTTCTTTTGTTTAGTCACTTCACATGGTCAACTAATTAGATTTCATGTTCTCTTTTTAGTCCTCTTATTTCTTCATTCAAGAGTTTGTTCTTATCAAGTAGGTCATCAGATGCTTTGTCATTTGGATTGATTGGTTCAAATAGTCATTCAGTATCAATGTCTCCATAGGAATTTTTTTTATCTCAATTGCAATTGCCTTTCTCCTTTTTAGGGAATCCTTCAGATCTTGTCTTGGTCAGAATCTATAATGTTTTCTAACTTTTCACCAATTCATTCACACCTATCAATAACTTGTGCATGTAAAACTATTGTAACATGTAAATTTGATCATTCAAATGTATCAGAGTAAAACACATAATACAATATTTGTTACCTAGAAACCCTTCAAGGTGAAGGTAAAACTAGGATGGGGATGACACCAACAAATCTTCACTACTATAGTAATAAATGCAACACATTAAGTTACAATGTTTTACCATAAATATGATATACCCTATGAGGAGTCTACCCTATTAAAGGTTTAAGAGACTGCTAGGTCTCACCTTGTTAGAGGATTGAAAACTTACAATAAAGTAAGGACTCTATTAGGAGATTTACAGTGATTTTTTAAGACCACTCTGTTGAGAGATTTAACTTGAATCAAGTTGGTTAAAATTGATTTTATACCTAAATCTCAATTTTCTTAGCAAGCTAATTTCAAGTCTTCTCCTTGCTAACTAATCCTCTCCTCTAAACTGATACGCTTGTCTTTCCCTTTCACTTTACTACCATGACTAGGTCGCTTGCTCTATTAGATGATAACATAACCCTTCATTGACTTTTGATATGTTCTTAGTCCTTTTGCATAAGACTTCTAGTTTGCATGCATACATCTCTCTTTCCTTGCTCTCACTTTAGATGCTTATGGTCTAGGTTAAGATCATCACTATTTGAAAAAATTTCTAGATGATTCCATAATAGCCTCTTTATCTTGATCGTCAAACACACAACATAGGGATCTATGATCCACATCATGTAAATGTTCTATAAAAACCTTGAAAGAATTAAATATTCCTTCCAAATTGGCCTAATAATCATTTTGTCTCATACTATGTTCCATTCTTGACTTTTAAAATGTAAATTCTACTCTTCTCAGTCTTTACTATTTCCTGATGCTTGCCATTACTGTTGCTCAATCTATATTACCCATATGATACTTGGCATGTGTTGTCCTTGGCACACCCTATATAACTAAATACTTGTATACTTGGAATTTTCTCAGTCGCTAATGAGCTTGATTCATATAGAAAATACTCTATGACCAAAAACATACTCAGCTCCTATAGAGTTTGGTACATACCTACTTATGTACATGACCCGACCTATATAGAGTAGCTCGGTCATAGGAATGACAGTGTAACTCTTCCTCGTAAATGACTAAGTGGTTGACATTAATAGACAACAATAATTAGAGATACCAATAGTTTATATATATGGGCGTTTGTTAGATTCTTTTGTCCAAATCTCCAAAAACTCTATATTGTTCATGTTGGTTAAACTATTTTAGAATAAACTCATTTTATCTTCAAACAATATTATTTAACATTTAATTTATGTTAAAAATATTAATTATATTATTTATTAGTTAACTTAATATTTAGTGGAAGAGAGAAATCTATACTTTTATTCAAATTTAAATTATTAAAAATTTAAAATTGAATAAAAAATCTGTAAATTATAAAATATTAACTTTTTATTTGATTATAAAAAATTACAAATCTATTTTTACATATAATAGATATTTAAATATTTAAATTCTTCAATATCTTATATAATTATTTTAAATATTTTAAATTATATAAAAATAATATTAAAATTGTTAAAATAAATCAATTACTCTTACTAGTTTGGTCAACATAGACCAAAGAAACATCTAGAAAAATGTTATAACCATTTGTCCCCACTCATAGATATCCACAACTATTTTTCCACTGCCCATCATTAATTTTATATCTACTTCTTAAAGAACCATTTTCTATACAATTTTTTATTATAAATAGAAGATTTATACATGGGATATCAATGTTCATTTTCTAAGTAATCTGTTGTATATGTGTTTTTAATACATTCTCATGGTAACATATCCATGGTTGAGGGTTGTTACAAATGATGGTATGTAAGGTGTTAGAGTTGGTGCAAAATTTTCTCAATGCTAAAGAGAAATATTTGTTGCAGCCACTCTTGGGAGGAGTAAAAATATTATTGGTTGTTAGAAATCAAATTTGAGTTTGTAAGAGGTATGTATTAAAGGATAAGAGAAATAGTACTCTATGGGGAAATATTGCATATTGTATTAATACTGAGCTTTCTCTATTTTACTGTACTACTGAAATAAGCATCGAACTGTTAAGTTTCCTTGCTATTCTAAAGTCGTTAATGATTGTTTTCTTATTTCAAATTTATGAAGAGGGATTTCTTCTTATGTAATATTGCAAGAATTGTTTGGTAGTATTGTAATAAAGTGTATGTCAAATTCATTGTTCTTGTAAGAGAACTCTGAAATATTTGTACAACATGTTGAAAGTGGTGATTTTTAAAGTGAAGAGTTTGATAAATTTTTCTTAATTATTATAAGCCATAAGTTTTTTTGAAGTCCTTGTTTCTTTGGTTCATAAGAAGGCCAAAATAAAAGCATGATATTTGCAAGATCCTTAATACTTGTGTGATTGTGTGTTTGGAATCTAACTATGGTTGCAACTGAGATGTCTAATATTGTGGTTAGTGAAAAAATAGATGGCTCAAATTACGTAAATTGGAAATGTGAGATGGAGTTAATTTTACAAATGAAAGGTTTATGGAAAGTAGTCACAGAAGAAAAACCTATAGATCAAAGTCAACATGATAAATGAAATAAAAAGGATATGAATGCACATGTTGCACTTTTATAGAAAATTAGTTGAGTGATTAGGCCTCATGTTCAAAGTCTTAAAAGATCAAAGGAAATATGGGAAACTTTGCAAACAATGTATGGAAGAACAAGTGAGTTAAAAGTGATGGATATTAAGAGGAAATGAACTCATTTGATAATGAAAGAAGGAAATAGCAAGAATGCCCATATTGCTAAATTGAAAAATTTAAGAAATCAATTTACAATGATGAAGGTTGAGTACAAGGATGAAAAAATCATACAATTTTTAATTTGAAGTCTTCCTAAGGAATATAATAATTTCATTCATACTTTGGAACTAATTGACAAACTTGACCCAAAAAAAAGTGTATGGTGCATTGTTGAATGAAGAAGAAAAGATCAAAAAAATTACAAGCGAGTCTAGCAAAAGTCAAGCATTTTTAGCTAGAGGAAAATAGAAGAATTACAATCAAGGAAGATCATATCAAAATCAATGAACTAATCAAGGGATTCAATATAGAAATAATCAAAGGCAATGGAATCAACAAAGAGATGCTCAAAATAGACAAAATTATCAAATGTCTCAAAATGAATGCAGAAATAATATTCAGTCTCCAATATATAAATGCATCAAAATAAATATAAATCTAAACTACTGGAGGGACTCCTCAAGATACATACAAATAGAATGACCCTCTGATCAAGTCTCTTGTACATCTTATGGCTGAGGCACCATGACTAAGCCTTGCAAATATATATACACTAGAACTATCTAAACATATATACATGTGTACATGAATATGAGTGCATATAGTTTGAAAGATAAATAACTTTACAAAATATTTGAAACTTGTACTTGTCTTAGTAGAATCCTCTCTTTGATGTACATGCCCTAACCCAACACTAGATGTAATAATGTGCTCGACGTCTTGTACTTGCACAATTTATTAATACCTTTTAATCTCTATCTAAACTATTTTTAAATTTTATATAATTAAATTAAAAAATATTATATATGTGTACCTAGGTCTTAGGAGCTAGAGGATGATCATCAGACTACATGGTATCATCTATTGATGTATCTCTAGTTTCAACATCCTATCCTAATACACCAACATCATCTCTTGAAACTCCAACACCTACTGAACTACCCTTAATGCCACAATCTCCTAAAGCACCCTTAGCACCACAATCCCTAACTACTAGTAATGATGAGTGAAGTGGCATATGTAATTGGTTGGGTAATGGTGTAGAATCAGTGTCAGATTAGAATAACATATCCATGCACAATGAAAATCCCATGCTCTGACTAGTATCAATCTCAAATAGCCCTCGTAACTGCTCACCAAAATCATCAAGGCTCTCAGTTGTGATCCTAACATCATCAACTTGTATGTATTAGCCATCTATAGAGTGTTGTGAGCCTAGTGTAGAATGTTGTGAGCTATTTTGTGTGGTGACTGTCATTGGTGTGGTCTGTACCTATAGAACTATGGGGCTTTGATGTAGTCTAATGGTGTCCATCACTGAGTGAACTATTATCCCCTCTATATGAAAAATATAATAGATACCTTGCAACAAGTCCTCCAAAAATTACAATGCTAAATCCATATGTGTGTGCTATCTAGAAAGAGCACAAACATCACCTGGTACTAGTAGTCCAATAGCTCTATATGCCTCATTAGGGGAGGTTTCTAAAGTGCTACTCAATACCTCTAAAGATGGTCAACCTGGATGACTCTGTCGAGTGTGAATATAGTGACCAAGAGAGTTAGATGTGGTACTAGTAGCCATAGATGCGATGTGTCCAATACTATCAATTTCTCCCCTCTATGAAGCAATACCAACTCTATCAGCAATAGGAGCTAGTGCTAGAGTCACTGGAGGAAGTCTCTTCCCAACGAACTGTCTAACATTTGGAGGTGGCAGATGTTGTGCACTGCAATATCAAACATGATCTGTGATCTGACCATGCCCCTATCCAAAATAATTTGGAATATCTAAGTAGTTGATGTTGATCCCCATGTGGAACTTAGTGTACAATTGTTGTACAAAATAAAAAGGTATTCGATCGTTACTAGGATAACAACCATGCACAGCTAAGAAACAAGGATAGGTCATACTAGTGACAGTAGGATATCTACAATGCATCACTTGATAGCCTCTCACCTTGTGTGCACTCATATGATGGAAACAAATCTCATTTGATGATATCTTTGGGGGCCACCCTCTTAACATCATCAAAAGATGCATCTCCCAAAATTTTAGCTCTAAGCTCCCTAGATATGGTAGCTAATACATTAGGGGTAAATGAATGATGTGCTCTAAATATAGCAGTAAGATACTATAAACTCCTACATATGGTTGCACATATGTCTCTATTTAAACCATCATCAGAGGATAATATAGACTACTTTAATCTAATAACCTCCTACTCTGCAAATGCAGATAATGCACCAATATTAGGGCTAGAAATTAGGGTTTGAGTTTTAGTTAGGGTTAGATTAGGGTTTGAGTTTTTAGTTAGGATTAGATTAGGGTTTGAGTTCTAGGGTTATAGTTAGATTAGGGTTATGGTTCTAGGGTTAGATTAGGGTTAGAGTTTTCAAGTTAGGGTCAGATTAGGGTTAGAGTTTGAGTTAGGGTTAGAAATTATGGTTTGAGTTTAAGTTAGGGTTAGATTAGGGTTTGAGTTAGGGTTAGGGTTAGCTTAAGGTTTGAGTTCTATGGTTATGGTTAGATTAGGGTTAAAATTCTAGGGTTAGATTAGGATTTCAGTTAGGGTTAGTGTTAGATTAGGGTTTTATTTTTTAGTTAGGATTAGATTAGGATTTGAGTTATAGGGTTAGGTTTAGATTAGGGTTACAGTTCTAGGGTTAGATTAGAGTTTGAGTTAAGGTTAGGGTTAGATTAGGGTTTGAATTCTAGGGTTATGGATAGATTAGGGTTATGGTTCTAGAGTTAGATTAGGTTTTGGTTAGGGTTAGTGTTAGATTAGGGTTTGAGTTTGAGTTAGGGTTACATTAGGGTTAGAGTTTAAGTTAGGGTTAGATTATGGTTTGAGTTTTCAATTAGGATTAGATTAGGGTTTGAGTTATGGTTAGGGTTAAGTTAGGGTTATAGTTCTAGGGTTAGATTAGGGTTTGAGTTAGGGTCAGGGTTAGATTAGTGTTTAAGTTCTAGGGTTATAGTTAGATTAGGGTTATGATTCTAGGGTTACAGTTACATTTGGGTTAAGGTTCTAGTGTTAGATTAGGGTTTAAGTTTGAGTTCAGGTTAGATTAGTGTTTGAGTTTGAGTTTGAGTTAGATTAAGGTTTAGTTTTCAATTAGGATTAGATTATGGTTTGAGTTATAGGGTTATGGTTCTAGGGTTAGATTAGGGTTTTAGTTAGGGTTAAGGTTAGATTAGGGTTATGATTCTAGGGTTAGATCAGGGTTTGAGTTAGGGTTAGGGTTAGATTACTGTTGGAGTTCTAAGGTTACATTTAGATTAGGGTTACGGTTATAAGGTTAGATTTGGGTTTCAGTTAGGGTTAGTGTTAGATTAGGGTTTGAGTTTGAGTTTGAGTTTAAGTTAGGGTTAGATTAGGGTTTGAGTTTTCAATTAGGATTAGATTAGGGTTTGAGTTAGGGTTAGGGTTACATTAGGGTTTAAGTTCAAGGGATATGATTAGATTAGGGTTATGATTCTACGATTAGATTAGAGTTTGAGTTAGGGTTAGATTTGGGTTATAGTTTTAGGGTTAGATTATGGTTTTAGTTAGGATTTGCATTCAATTAGGGTTTGAGTTTGAGTTAAGGTTAGATTAGGGTTAGAGTTTGAGTTACGGTTAGATTACGGTTTGAGTTTTTAGTTATGATTAGATTAGAGTATGACTAGAGTTTTTATTTATTATTAGATTAGAGTTTTTAGACTATTATTTTTTTAATATTTTGTAATGCTTTTCTAAGATTTTCTAATATTCTATAATAATGTTTTTTTTAAAAATTCCAATATTTTCTAATTTTCTACACCAATTTTTCTTAATACTTTCTAATTTTTTCTAATTTTTTTCTAATAAGACTAATATTTTTCTAATATTATAGATTAAAACATTTTTTTAATATTTTCTAATGTTTTTCTAATATTCTAGACTATTTTTTTAATATTTTGTAATGTTTATCTAATATTTTGTAATATTCTATAATAATATTTTAAAAATATTTTCTAATTTTCTCGACCAATATTTTTTTAAAAATATTTTCTAATATTTTGTCATGTTTTTCCTAATATTTTCTAATGCTTTTTCGAATAAGACTAATATATTTCTAATATTCTAGATGAAAGCTTTTTTTAATATTTTTCAAATATTCTAGAATATATTTTTTTTAATCTTTTGTAATGTTTTTCTAATATTTTATAATATTCTATAACAATGCTTTAAAAATATTTTCTAATGTTTTTCTAATATTTTGTAATGCTTTTTCAAATATTTTCTAATGCTTTTTATAATAAGACTAATATTTTTTTATATTTTTTTTGTTATAGTAATATTTTTCTAATATCCTAGATTGACATTTAGTTAATATTTTCTAATATTTTTCTAATACTCTTAACTATGGTTTTTAAATATTTTGTAATGTTTTTCTAATATTTTGTATTGTATTTTCTAATATTTATCTAATTTAACACTAATTTATTTCTAAAACTATTTCCTAATGTTAAATTAATATTTTCTAATAACACAAACAAAAATTAACAAATACAAAAAATTATAAATGGAAAACTTGTATAATTAAGAAAAATTAATAAGCAATAACAATATTAAATTAACATGAAAATATTCTTTGAAAACTTTAAAAGCATAAAAAACAATCAAATAATGACATATAAACATACTTGAAATAGTGAAAAGACAAAACTCTGGAGGAAAATGACAAAAAGTGATGCAACTTAATGACCACGTTGATACGTTCGCTCCAACATCCAAAACAAAATTTACACGCCATAAAAATGAGGAGTGAAAATGGAAAATGATCTTTTTATGTCATAAATCATCAGTTTTGTATGTCTGCGCAAACACATAATAGTCTTATGTTTGCACAAACATATCTGATTTTACATAACTATATTCGCGCGAACATAAGAGTATTATGTGTTCGTGGGAGTGTGAGAATGTGGAAAATGGAAGTTGCATTTTTTAAATGTTTCACAAATTTCTTCATGCCACTAAAGTGGCACCCACTATTGTGGGATCACCCTTGTATATTCTGGAGACTTACATACATGTGTATTTCAGTACCTTGATGACATGTACATTTCACTATTTATTTGACTATTTAGTACTTCAGTAGTTGGATGACATGTAGTTGACTATTTATATTTTATGTATACATTTTTATTCGAGACTTACAGTTTGCATATATGCATTTCAGTATAGATATTAGATCTAGATGTTTGTTCTTGAGACGTACATGTATGTGTATTTTTTTGTATTTTAGTAGAACTTTCTTCATGAATTAGATTATAGATTTTAAACTTTAGATTTGTTTATGATAATTATAAAATAACCAAATTAACTTCTATTTACCTACTTCAATAGTTAAATACGATGAAGTTCCAAATTGATCTATGAACCTAATTTTTAATTTAGAAAAATAATAATATAGGGTGATTGAATTGAATTCATTACTTGTTTTTTCAAACATCAACTGACATCTAATTAATGTTCTACTGTTATCATCACTAGCTTATGTTCAAACTATGTGCCCATTTTATCTAAGTTATTGAATTATTTTTCATGCCACTTATATTAATATAGGAGCTTTAAACTACTAAATTAACCCAAATTAATTAAATCATAGATTTAAAACATAATATTTATTTCTAATCATTATAAAATAATAAGTTAGTATGACTAGAGATACATATTTGTTTTATGTGGATAAAAATATGCTAGTAGGGAAGTCGATACATTATTTTTAAAAACTTTTACAAAATATAATAGTCTTAAAAACCTTCATTCATGGATGTATACATTTAAAGGTTTTGAAATTTGATATATCAAGGTAAACAACTTTAAATTAATTCAAATGATTCTAAAATAAATCTTATGAAGAACTAATATCTATTTAAGATAATATTATTAAATTAATACAACATCCATCCCTTGTAATTGTTAAATCAATTTGTAGGACTAAAGATACATATTTGTTTTATGTGGATAAAAATATGCTACTAGGTAAGCCAATACATTATTTTTAAAAAAATTACAAAATATAATATTCTTAAAAACCTTCATCCATGGTAATTAATATTATTAAAGTTTATACATTTAAAGAACCTAAAATTTGATATATCAAGGCAAACAACTTTAAATTAAGTCAAATTATTTATAAAATAAATCTTAAGAAGAACTAATATCTATTTAAGATAATATTATTAAATTAATATAAAATTCATCCCTTCTAATTGTTTACATTTGAAGGTCTGAAAATTTGATTTAAATCAAATTAGATCATCTCAAAGGTCAGTTCAACCATTATGTACACTTATAACATGTGATATCTTCTCATGATCTTCATTTTCTAGTCTCCACTTGTGATGTACATGCTTAAAATTGACTGGATGTATACAAATCCCAGTAGCAACAACTGGGTGGTTGTATTATAAAACCTTGTTTTCAAGTTGATAATCAACAAAGTGTATTCCATGTTGCACTATTTTTTCTTGCTTGAGATATGCTCCCTATATCACAATAGAACATGCAGGATAAATTTAAATATTTTAAAATTTGATAGATATAAAGTTACCTAGATATATATAAATTTATATATGTACGTGCACATTTATTTATAATACCTATGTGAAACAACATTTTGTCACTTTCTTCATGATCATATAACTTTGTCCTCTCTATAGTACATCACAATAAATAATAACTAACACCTTCATGATTTCCAAGATCAACAATCACTGCAAAGGCATCTCCTATAGAACATGTATACATACATGTATAGTACATAAGAAAATTCATTGATAATTAAATAACAAGTTGAGATGAACTGGCAAGTTGAGATTAAATTTTATGATACTTACCCACTTTTACCAATCCAAAGATATGATTATAATAATAAGAAATCAATGGAATATCATCAAAAAAATTATCATCTTTATCAAATGTATGAGTAACATCAAGTGGAACCGAGATCCATGCACCTTAATATCCACGTGTTTAATTGATGCATTCTTGATAGTCTTCATAAATGCAATTGTCACAAAAACATGAGTATTCTCTTGTCTTCAATGTCCAATTGCGATTATCTATACTCATAACTGAATGTAAGAAATGTACATTTTGTATCCTCTTGCAACCATACATGTTTTGCTTAGGGTAAGTATACCAAGTTGTGCTGCCAAAATCATGACACACAAAAGAAATTTTTAAATTTCAAAAACATGTGTGTGCTTTTTTAAAAGCTTAAATTTATATATGGACTGCAAACCTGTGACCCATTTCATTATATTTTGTTAAATGTTCTTTCTCCTCAACAATGCACACACGGGTCACAAAACTTGAAGAAATTTGTCACCCACATCCTCAAAATGCCTCCTCATCACCGATGATCAAGATCCTAATCATGTAGTATGTTTTTTAGTCTTGTTTTTGCATTTTTTTTATATGTTTTTGCATTGTTTTGTAATTTTTTACATTGTTTTGCAGGCTTTTTCAGTTTTACTTTAAATTTGTTTATTTATTTAGATTGCAATTAGTTTCTTATTAGGAAATGTGAATAATGAACTGCCAAATCTCTAGCAAAATCAACAAAATCAAAATGAAAACCCTCCATAAGATGAAAACCAAAACCCTACACAAGAAGAGCAAGAAATTCTACAACCTCCACCATTTGGAAGACCTCCTCCTACACCCAAGAAAACATAATGAATGAAATAGAAAGAGAGAAAATTGAATTAGAAGCACTCATTGATAGGTTAAAACTTTGTGAAAAAACTAATCCGATGATAGCACAATTGACATCCTCCCTTGAGTCCATTATGACCCATGTAGCTTCTATTAGTGGTTAGTTGGATATTTGGCATGTTAAGAGGGATGAACAAAGAAGATATTATGCAAACAAATTATCCTATAAAGATTTTTAAAAAAGGAAATAGAAAAAGGTAGCATTTGTGCATTATTTAAAAAGCCTAGAGAGCAAGACACTAATAAACATACAACTAAAAAGTTCCCCATCCATTGGTGCATACATGATGATATTAGAAATAAATTTAGGGATAGATGGCAGATGATCTTTGATGCTTCTCCTTGCAATAATCATGAGGTTCCAATGTATTTCTTAAATAAATTGTATTGTGAATTTATCTTTGGGGAGATCTCCAATTATTTTAATATATTAGAACCTTAGGGCAAAGGCGTGGTCATCATTTGAGAGGTCGGGGGCACATCATGACCCTAATTTAAATAGGGCACCTGTTGTCAAGTAATAGGGTGAGCATGTGATTATTTCTTTAGTTGTGAAGGAACAAGTAGAGACCAACACTCTAGGGACTATCAATGCTTTGACTCAGACCCTCATTCATTGTGCTAGTCCATTAGTTAAGGAGGAGCCTTCTTCATGCCATGGCCACATGTGCACATCATGTGGATCCTTATACACATTTGATAGTCATGTTGGAGATAGTATGGATGATGGCTAGTGACTGATAAGTTTCTGAGTGACACATTTGGTATTGACACATAGGTAAATTACATTTATAATAAAATAATTTGATTACATTTTGTATATATAGTGAATGACTAATTAATTAGCATATATTGACATTCTTCAAAATTTAGGGTAAGAGTGTTGATGACCCTAGTAAAGATTCCTTGGCCCCATTTTGCATCCCGTCGATGAGTCAAGAGGTATGTATTGATTTAATCATTTAAATTAATACATATATTTATTAAGTAATCATATGAAGGATTGACAAAAAAATGTATCCATATGCATTAGTTCTCTACTGGACCATCAACATTCACAAGGGACTCTAAGCCTAGGCATGATATGAGCTTCATAGAGGTACATTTTTTCCATGTTAATTTAATCCATTTGATTATATTTGTTTCATGTATCATGTTACATGTAAATTATATTATATGACATGTAGTTGTTGATGTCTGAGACTCCTCCTCATCTTTTCTTGTCCATCGATTATGGAGTTGCTGTAGGGATGGCTAGTTCAGAGCCATTGACCGAGGTATGGAAGAATTTTCTTAGTTTTAGTTGTTTAAATAATAGTTAGTATCAAAATTTTGAATTTTATTTAGAAGTGATTATATTTATTGAATTGTTGTAGGGCCTTATTACACCCGATCATCTGCGAGCCTTTAAGGTGGACATATAGAGTGATTATTTGGTGGCAGTAAGAAAATAATTAATTTTGGGTGTACATATATTTGATTTCAATGTATTATAATTATTGATTCATATCTACTTTGTTTGTATCAGCTCTAGTTAGAGAAGATTCCAAACAAGATGACAAGCAAGCGTGTGAGGAAGACCCCATCATCCCCATTATCTCCCTCCACACAATGATCAAAGACCTCTAGGGATTTGTTTCCTTCCTCTCATGGGAAGGAGAAGATATATTTGATAGACATACATGTATAGGCATTATTGGACATATACTTTGGATTTTATGTTAGTGGACATATTCGATATACATTGGATGTATATATGACATTTTATATTTGATGTATGACATATATATTTGATGCATGATATTACTTGACTTATGACATTATTGGTTAATATATGATATGTTTGTTCATGGATGACATTATTGGTTATCATAATATATTATATGTTTTTTAATGTATGATAGTATTGGTTATCATAATATATTATATGGTTGTTCATGTATGATGTTATTGGTTATCATAATATATTATATGTTTGTTCATGTATCACATTATTGGTTATCATAATATATATCTTATTTTTCTTGTTTACATTTTAAGTACATTTCATGTATTTAATATAGATTGCATCCAAAATGATGAAGAGTGCTTACACCAAAAGCTAGTTGATTCCCAACAAGAACACTTTTAAGGAAAACTACATTTCCCACCTTTGTAAGTGTCTTCAAAGACTCTTTCTAACTTGGTTACAAAATTGAACAAAATTCTACCCAAATTCACAAAACTACTTGATCACTTTCCCTATTCAAGACTTGGGAAGCAATAAGGGAAAAATGAGCAAATTTGAGAAATTTATCATAATCAACTTCTTGCTTCAAACTAACACCTTAGAAACTTCAAGGAACACCTAATACCTATCTTACAAACTTTAGCCTATCATCTATTCCATCCTTCCAAGAAATTCTTCAACATCCTATGAGTGAAAAAAATCTTCCAACATCCTATGACTGTATTTTCTTTGCAACAACATGTAATTTGCTGATTTTTGGACAACTCTTCACAAAGGGAAGTGATTATGTTTCAAATCTATGAAATGGCTATTAAGACAACCAAGAAGATCCTTAACATCTTCCACTAACTCCATTTAGTGATAACATGTAGCTAAAGTGGTGTTTGATTCTAACAAAGAATGAGCTTTTTGTTCTAAACAGGAGGTAATGATATTTGACAATAACTTAATGATCTTATATACAAGTTTAACATCAACAGTGATTCCTTTCCATATAAAAAAAAATTAATAGTCACCAAAACCTTATGCCTCCTCTAAATTCATAGAGGGTATTTTCATCTTTTGACATCCATTCCAACCAAATACTAGTTGGTTTGATTGGTTACAAGGTTAATTTCAATGTTTTCCAAAAAACTGCTAAAATTGCCAAAATGTTGTCAGCAACATTTATTGCAAAATACAATTTTTGCTCTAACTTTTCCTAGAACTTAACCAAGTGGGGTAACACATAGGACCTATATAAGGTTAAATGACTCTCAAAACACTTATTGATTCAACTTATTAACAAAAATAAAAAACAAAGGAAAAATTGTTAGGACTAAGGCAACTTGGGTTTATAGGTGACCTCAAGTTCCTTGACCTTACAAACAAGGGTTACCTTATTACCATAAAAAAATAACATGTTCAAAATGAGTTGTTTCATCACCCCTTCACCTTCTATCACAAGTCTCCATCATTGCATGAGATGAGATATCCAATTGCCACCGTCAAAGATCACTGCCCTATGGCATTTAGTGACTGTTAGGGATGATTTGATTTGGCATGCCCAAGAATGTTTGAGCACTCAATGGGATAGAAGGAGCTTGGGGGTAGTTTTTACCTAGCCACCCAAAGCTAATAGAATAGATAGTTTGATCCCATGATGAATGATGAGAGAGATTTGGCAATTGTCAACTTTGTTCTAGCCAACACTACAAGTTTCAGCATCACACAAGATGGGGTTGCAAAATCAAAATGTAATAAGATCTCCAAAAAGAAAGAGAGGTCATTTTAGGTCTCTACAACATGGTTATATAGAACCTAGAATCACATCCATACCTTACATGAGCTTTGAGATATGCCCTATCAAAGATCATTTTGCTATGGCATTTAGTGACTCTTAGGGACAATTTAGTTTGGTGTGCCCAAGAATGTTTGAGAGCTCAACAGGATGGAAGGAGCTTGGGGCTAGTGTTTACCTATCCACTTGAAGCTAATAGAATATATAGTTCAATCCCATGATGAAAGGTGAGAGAGATTTGGTTGTTGGAAACTTTGTTCTGGCCAACACTACAAGTTTCAACATCACTTAAAATGGGGTCAAAAAATTAAAACAAAAAAAGATCTCCAAAAAGAAAGATAGGTTAATGTAGGTCTCCACAACATGGTCCTATAGCACCTAGAATCACATCCATACCTCGCGCGATCTTTGAGATATGCCCCATCAAAGATTATTGCCCTATGGCATTTAGTGACTCTTAGGAATGATTTGGTTCAGCATGCCCAAGAATTTTTGAGCACTCAACGGGATGGGAGGAGCTTGGGGCTAGTGTTTACCCAGCCACCTAAAGCTAACATAATAGATAGTTCAATCCCATGAGGAAATGTGAAAGAGATTTGATAGTTGGCAACTTTGTACTGGTCAACACTACAAGTTTCAGCATCACTTGAGATGGGGTCACAAAATCAAAATGGAATAAGATCTCAAAAAAGTGGTATAGGTTATTTTAGCTCTCTATAACATAGACATATAGCACCTAGAATCACATATGTACCATGCACAAACTCTAAGATATGCCCTGTCACTGATCACTACCCTATGGCATTTAGTGATGCTTAGGGACATTTCAGTTCAGCATTCCTGAGCATGTTTGAGTGCACAACAAGATAGGATGAGCTTGGGGCTAGGATTTACCTAACCACCTAGAGCTAACAAAATAGTCAGTTCAATCCCATCATGAACGGTGAGGGAGATTTGACAATTGGCAACTTTGTATTGGCTAACACTACAAGTTTCAACATCACTTGAGATGGGATCACAAAATCAAAATAGAATAAGATCTCTAGAGAGAGAGAGAGAGAGAGAGAGAGAGAGAGAGAGAGAGAGAGAGAGAGAGAGAGGTTATTGTAGGTCTCTACAACACAGTCCTACAGCACCAAGAATCACATCCATACCTCACACGAGCTCTAAGATATGCTCTGTCAAATATTGTTGCCGTATGGCATTTAGTGACTCTTAGGGACAATTCAATTTGGCATGCCCAAGAACATTTGAGTGCTCAACAAGATAGGATGAGATTGCAACTAGTGTTCACCCAACCATCCAAAGCTAATGGAATAGACAGTTTGATCCCATGACGAATAGTGAATAAGATTTGATAGTTGGCAACTTTATACTAGCCAACACTACAAGTTTTAGCATCACTCAAGATGGGGTTGTAAAATCAAAATAGAATAAGATCTCCAAAAAGAGAGAGAGATGCTATTGTAGGTCTCCACAACATGGTCCTATAGCACCTAGAATTGCATCCATACCTTTCACAAGCTCTAAGATATGCCTCATCAAAGATCGCTACCCTATGACATTTAGTGACTCTTAGGGACAATTCAGTTTGGTGTGCCTGAGAATATTTGAGCCTTCAATAGGATAGGAAGAGCTTGGTGCTATAGTTTACCTAGCCACCTAGAGCTAACAAAATAGACAATTCAATCCCACGACGAGTGGTGAGGGAGATTTGGCAATTGTTATTTTTCTACTGGCTAACACTACAAGTTTCAGCATCACCCGAGATGGGGTCACAAAATGAAAATGGAATAAGATCTCATAGAAGTGAGAGAGGTTATTTTAGGTCTCCAAAACATGGTCCTATAACACCTAGAATCACATCCATACCTTGCACAAGCTCTGAGATATGCCCCATCAAAGACTACTACCCTATGACATTTAGTGGCTCTTAGGGACAATTCGGTTTGGCGTGCTCGAGAATGTTTGAGCCCTCAATAGGATGGGAGGAACTTGCGGTTAGCATTTACATAGCCACCCAAAGCTAACAAAATATAAATTTTGATCCACATAGAATGGTGAGAGAGATTCAGTAGTTGGCACCTTTGTACTGGCCAACACTACAAGTTTCAACATCACGTAAGATGGGGCCGCAAAGTCTAAACGAAATTGGATCTCCAAAATGTGAGAGAGGTTATTTAGGTCTTCATAACATAGTCTTGTAGCACATTGAATCACATCCATACCTTGCATGAGCTTTGAGCTATGCCTCATCAAAGATTGCTACCCTATGGCATTTAGTGACTCTTAGGGACGATTCAGTTCAGCGTGCCCAAGAACTTGCAAGCACTCAACAAGATGGGAGGGGCTTGGGGCAAGGGTTTACACAGCCACTCAAAGCTAATTGAATATATAGTTCAATCCCACAATGAATGATGAAAGAGATTTGACAGCTGGCACCTTTGTACTAGCCAACACTCACTAGTACATTTGAGGCCATTTTTCAACAAAAATTGGTCAAAATTTTGACCCAATTTTTGACCAAACTTTGACCAAATTCAACCAACCCATTGGTCAAATTTTTTCACGTAAAAATTTCAACCAACCTACTAGTTGGTCAAAATTTTGACCAATACATTGGTCAAAAACTATCAAACATGTTGGCCCAAGTTCTACCAAGCATTGATCAAAATTTCGACCGATGCTTGGTAGTTCTTGACCAAACACTGGTCTAAATTTTGACCAACACTTGGTAGTTCTCAACCAAACATTGGTTGAAATTTTGACCAATACTTGGTAGTTCTCAACAAAACATTGGTCGAGAACTATCAAACATGTTGGCCCAAATTCTGCCAAGCATTGGTCAAAATTTTGACCAATGCTTGGATGTTCTTGACCAAACATCGGTTGAAATTTTGACCAATACTTGGTCAAAAACTCCAAGTATTGGTCAAAATTTTGACCAATGTTTGGTCAAGAACATCCAAGCATTGGTCAAAATTTTGACCAATGCTTGGTCAAAAAAAATGTATGCTCACACTTGTTGAGGTCCACTTTAGCAATGGCCCTTCTTGTGAAATTGTTGTCTAAAACCTTTCTAATGAGATAATGTGTTATGAGCTCTTCATCAGTGGGATGGAATGTGAATCCAAGAGGTAGTTGTACATCACTCATATCATGACTATAACTAAAGTTAAGAGCCTCTATTATTGAATTCTCTTCCCTATCACCCATATTCATTTCCTTTTCTATGGGAAATAAGGAAGAGAATTCAATAATAGAGGCTCTTAACTTTAGTTATAGTCATGATATGGGTGATGCACAACTACCTCCTAGATTCACATTCCATCCTACTGATGAAGAGCTCATAACACATTATCTCATTAGAAAGGTTTTAGATAGCAATTTCATAGGAAGGGCCATTGTTGAAGTGGACCTCCACAAGTGTGAGCCTCAGGGAGGGTTCAATTCTCTCCTTTATTATTCACTATGTATATAATCCCACACACCCATTTGATCTTGAATGATAATGTATTGAATGTTGAGTCTCTATGCTGTAACCTTATCGATGACTGAATACTGATTCATCACCCCCTCTCAGTAATCCATATTTATAACAATCTTCCCCTTAATTATGCTCTATCTCTACCTTATATCTCTCACACTATCCCCCTTCTCTTACCATGCATCTCACATATCTTCCCCCCAATTACTTTCTTTCTTAGTCTTTACACCCTGTCCTCCTCTCATAGTCCTATATCATCCCCCCTATCAACTTCTACATCACATATCTCTCTTATCTCATGTCAAGGTTCCCCTATATCCATCTCTTTATTCCTATTAATTATCTACACTTAAGAAACCTTAAGACATCCTCTAGGATAATACCACTTATGGCCACTTATGAAAGGAAATGCCCATTAAGAAATCCTGGGACATCTTATGAAGATATCCTAGAACACCTTAGGACTAAGTACTTATGGGGAAAATGGAAGAACTTAATAAGATGCATTTAATAATTTTAAGATCTTTACCCAACACTCAATACAAGAGAAAGAGGGGATTCTAGGGATAACTCTCAATATAGATCAAGTTACATAATTAGCAAGACTCAAGTAAGATGAAGAGATGCTAATGCAAAACTAAAATTATATTAAGGAAGTGTGCAAAAAAAAATCTATTATGAAATGTTAATTCACCTTGGATTTTTTGTGTGAAGGTAAATTGATCAAATTGAATTGGTTTTATTAATTAAAGTGACTAAGTGTTAGATTGATTGATGTTGGCCATTTTTTCCGCCCATTCAGCTCATCATTCATAACTGATCTAAGAGATCTTCAATGAGCTAGATTCTTTGATGTGGGTTAACACACTTTTTGGTTGGGTTAACATCTTGTGTTAACTTAGTATCTTCATGAACCAAGTTGGTTTGGTTCCTTCATTGGTCGAGCTAGTTTAGCTTAC
The DNA here is from genome assembly GCA_028749045.1 of Cupressus sempervirens. Classification (NCBI taxonomy): domain Eukaryota; kingdom Viridiplantae; phylum Streptophyta; class Pinopsida; order Cupressales; family Cupressaceae; genus Cupressus; species Cupressus sempervirens. The sequence goes on from CM053792.1 coordinate 32,987,825, forward strand.
AATCATTGACTGAGTTGGCTTGTTTTCCTCATTTGTCAAATTGCTGATTAACACACATTTTCTATCAGAGTTAACATTTTGCATTAACCATTTCTATCATTTTGGAGAATGACTTTGTTGCTCTTTCTAAAATAGAAATTTTTCCTATTTCGGAAGGCTTACCTTTTTGCTTTCTCTAAATCCCTACTGCCTCTTCAACCAAACATTCAAGAATTGTGCTGACCAATAGATTTATGCCACCTGGTAGATCTTTCTTGTTCTGGGTTGTGAATCTTTGGATATTTTCTAGATGCATCTGGGTCCATTCTTTTGAAGAAGATCTTGACCTATGGTTGTGTTTTATTCATCTGTTGGGGAGATTTTCCTTTTTGGGGAAAATAAAATTTATACCACATAAGTCAACTCTAAAATTTTTATGGCAGGTTAACATTGCATGTTATCCCATCCTACATTTTTTGACAATGGCTCAAATTTATTTGTTGCAGCCATGACACGTTATAAGGATTGTTCTTTAATGGTGAACGACATTCTTTGGCCTTGTTTGCACAACATCTATGCTTCTCCATGCCTCATTAATGATTGTAATGATCAAATATCATGGGATTTGATTTCTTATGGTTAGGTGAATTTTTTTTTCTGTTCTTATCACTTCATTATATCAAATTGTATTTCATGATCAGATCTAGTTCTAATATTCATTTATTTCTACTCTCTGCAACTCAACTCCACTTTGGTTGGGGATTGAACTCCATAGTTTAGATCTAAGTTATGCCTAATCTATAAAGGAAAGTTGTAAATACTTTTTTTGTGTTCTTCTTTGTTTGTATTTTTTGTAGCAACATTATGCTATGTAATTCCTTGCCTTCCATTAATGAAATCTTTGTTCCTTATCTTATCTTTCCATTTTTCTATCTAGTGCATGTATATGCCTTGTAGTAAATGTTTTCTTTATATATTCTTAAGTTAACATGTTGTGTTTAATCTGCTGGCAATTGTTACATAAGTGAAAATTATTTTTCCTTTCAATATTTCACCAGTTTCAGACTTACATGTCACTTTGGGAGAAAGATTGAAGTCAAGTCTAGTGTATTTCAAGCTTTCATTGATGTATAGTGCATCTACACAAAAAGTTTCAACCATTATTTCTATCTTGGTGCATCACCCCCTTTTCTCTTTCTGCATTTTAATTTCAATTTCCTTCTCCCTTTTCCTCTGAAGTGGTAGAGTAGGGGCACCTTGATAGTAAGGAAGCCAGCCTTCTCCGGAGATTCAGCCTCAGAGCACAAGTCCCACACTTGGAGGTTGTTTCCATGTTACACAAGGTTTTCGAAGAAGTAGTTCCTCAAGCAAGGGTGCAGACTTTGTGTCAACAATTTTTGGCATGCCCGATGGGACAATCAATTTCAGCTACACAAGTTTATTGAAAGCCAATCAAAATCCATTCACTAAGAATTTGGGTGTTATTCTTGGTGCAATTAGCCTTTAGAGGCATTCCATCAAACACCATGGAAACTCTAGTGCACTTCTACTGGTTTCAAATAAACCCAGTGCTGGTATGTAAAGATCAACTTTGATCTTTTATGATTTCCAAAGCTTTCTATGAAATTATAGCTTTTATGAAGCTCTAACCATGGACCTATTTCATAGAAATAACTACTATTCCCCCCATATCATGATAATATTGTTCCTCAACCCTCGTATTGTCAATTTCAATCTTTGCCCCAAGCTGGTTATAGCCAATATGCTCAGAATTATTACTATCAAGCATTAGGTAGTGGAACATTATGTTTCTTTATGATGTTCGTTAATTCATCAATATTTTTATGATAACACTCATGTTCATCACAACCCAGCTTCTTGCAATAGGCACACTTTTTCTTCTTCTTATTAGTGTCCCCCTTCTTGCTTGAATTCGAGGAAGACTTACCTTGTTGACTTGATTGTGGTGTCATCTTTTTTGTATCCTCTTGTGTGTTATTTTTCCACTTCTTCTTCTTCCCTTTTCCTTTATTTGAAGTTTGAGAACCCTCATTATTGACCACCAAAGCCTTAGACTTGGGTGAATTGAGAATCCCCATTGATTGCAACTTCTTTTCTTCATCCTCCAACAGCTGAGCATAACGATCAAAAGTGACTTTATGATAGGCAGCCCCTAATTTAGTCTTTGTGGTGTTGTAAGAAGAAACAAATGTGGGGTAATCAGATGGTAGCTTGTTATGAATGAGATAGATTAACCTATCATCTTTAACAAGACTACCACTATCATCAAGATTCCTTCTTAATTCATTCACCTTAATGATGAAATCCTATATAGAATCAAATGTATTAGGATCTAGGGATACAAGCTCATCTTCAATTTTGTAAACATGCTCCTTAGACACTTTACCATATAGGGTTTTGAGGGCATCCCAAGCATCCTTGGATGTCTTATACTTCTCTATCTGATAAAGGATTTTATCTTCATTCCCCAACATTCAATATCACCTAGGGCTTTCCTATCTACAAATTTCAAATCATTAATGTCACTTTTAGATGCTTGATCACCTGTAGGTTTAGGAAGGGTACCATCAACATATTGGGAAACTTGATTATGCGTTAACTGACACCACATTTTAATGGGCCATGTAGCATAGTTATGTGGTGTTAATTTTGGAAACTTAAAATTTCCCATGATGCAAGAAATGAAAAATAAAAGTAAGAAAAGAGCAACACAGCACCAAGAAACACCCCCCCTTTTCACTCAATCAAGAAACCCCCCCTTTTCCCCCTTCCCCCTCTTCCCCCGCCCCCCCCCCCCCCCCCCCCCCCCCTTCCCACCCCCCCCGCCCCTTTGCCAAAAAAAAAAGCTTTTGGCACTTTATATGTTGTGCATTTACAATAGCCACTTGCTAATTTTGGCCTTAGTGGACTAATAATTTTGACTTTTTACAATATCCTTATAGAGTTCAAAACTGGAACATTATAATGTATCTCAGATATAAAACAATTCTAAAGTTATATCAAACCATTACAATTCAAAAAATGACCTAATTCTGAAAGTGATACTTTTGTCCACACAATCCTATAATCTAATGGAAGGTCTAGAAAGTAGATGAAAAATAATGCACTTTCAAAAAAATGAAACTTGTATTCGAATTCAAATGAGCGTATATGGAGCAATTGAAGTTATAAAATGTAGGATTGGATAGGTATAGTTGCCAAAAGACACAATTTTTGACAAATATGAGCAGCAAAACTAGAAAAGAGCTGCACCACTAAAAATTTTAGGAAATTCTAGCCAAAATAAAAAAAATTACACTCGATTGGAGCCTGAATGACTGAGATATGGCCTCCCAAAGTTGGATTGTCAAATAAAAAATGAATATGGAGAAGGGTCTGATCAGAAAAAGATGAGATTAAATTTGATGGTCAAATGATTGTCATAGCAATTCTAATTTGCCTACAGATGATGATCATACGACCATCAATTTTAAATGCATGAAATGATGACATTAGTAGAATTCAACCCCCAAGCTGATGTGGTGGATGATGTCAGCATGTACGAATAATCCATGTGTCATGTATTGCTTATTGAGTCACTAGTGATGTGGCAAAGTACATCATCTACTGATTGTACATGCAAGTTACTGAGGTGGTAGTTTCTAATGCTGACCTATGTCCTATGTGCTAACATATCTGTTGATTTGGATCGCGGACTATGCAGGTGGGTACTCCATGTGATAGATTGGGAGTGAGCGGAGTTGGCACCTGGGTTGTCTGGCATGTCTAACATGCGGACCTTGTCACTACCAAAGCTCTTCGCAAGGCCAAGGGAGGATTTAAGTGGTGTCAGTGCCAAAAAATTGGTAGTGGTGATGGGATCTATACACTAGCCCAAAAATTTAATGTGGTGTCAGGAACTTTAAAACACAACACTAATTGTAATATTCAAGCTAGTGATTGGGATTTAAAATCCCACATTCACATAGCAACCAAGCAATAGCTTGTTTAAAAATGAGGCTGCTAGATTAGAAGCCAAAGGAAGCCACCAGATTGTGAGGAAAGGGAGTTGTCAAATGTCAGAAATTGTTTGCTCTAGTTTATGGTGGTGCTCAGCTAGTTGTATTGTATGAACGTTGGTGGTTTGGAAATGCCCATATTTGTGTGTAAGTGCACCAGAAATATTGATGAAGCTTGCCAATTAATTGAAATATTCTATGGTCTTGCAAATAAATATGCCGAATTCACAGAGTATATTCTACTACAGGGGCCAGGATTTCACCACTTGGTTCCTACAAAAAAATTTCTCTGTAGGCCGAATAGACCGAATTTATTCAATTTTTTTTAGAAATTTGAAAATATTTGTAAAGAAAATAAAATTATAGATCGGGAACAAAATAATTGTGTAGATTTAATAGATTGTATTGGATTTGCAAATCGGGCATTTGGGTGCCAATTTGCAAAAAAAAAATTGCCTCAAAATTGACTATGGCCTAATATAGGTGAATTTATAGTCGATTTTCACTGAATCAATATTTTGGATGCAATAGTGAGGTCCACTTTGGCTCTAGATGCTCTCAATATCTGCGGCTACTCCAAATTTGGGTTGAGGTGCTAAAGAAAGAATGGTCTCAAACAGTTATGTGAAGAGAATTTCCCTTAGCTCTAATACGATGTAAGAATTTGGTATAGCTCTAATACCATGTAAGAATTTGCCTTAGGAAAAAATCCACTAAGAACAAGGAACTCAAGCACAAGCAAAACAATAGACGAAAAGAGTATGATTAGAATAATGATATGATATTCAATTCAATGTATAAGTACACTAGGAGTGCCTATATATAAATGCCTTTGGAATGCTTCTAGAATGCTTAGGAATCAACATGCTGATAAGTCTTACAACCAAGCACATGTCCACCAAAAGTAGATTATCCTCCATTAAGCACAGGAGTAAGTGTGATGATGGGAGGATAAGTCTACAAAGGTGCAGCACACAAAATTATATTGTAGACGCCATGCGCTAAAATGAGAGTGCAAATAACTGTGTTGTCTACATGACAACTTAGTTAATTATGCAAACTCCAGTGTTGTAGACACCATGTGCTGAGTTAGAGTTGCTTACTCCGGTGTTGTCAACATGACAACTCATAAGAGTATGCAACCTCCTAAGTGTCTCACCAAAGAAATAATAAAATAATGCATTGACCTAAGTAAACTTAAGTAAAGTGTAATAAGTAAATACTTATTTACACCAACAAAGAAAATATCAAAGGATTGATACACTCATAAACCTACCAAAATTAGCATAGCTATCAACTGGTTGGTGGGCTATAGGTTTTTAGAGAAAAAAAAACTCAATTTGGTTGACTAGGTAGTCTTATTTGCACACACCAGGTTTTTTTACTGTACACTCTACTTTGTGTTTGCACTCCACCTTTCACCTTAGCAATCATTAAAAATTACATCATCATTTATTCATGGTAAGTTCTAGTTTGAGATAACTCTAAATGAAAATTGAAATCATTGAGGTATTCAGGTTTGTTAGGTGATCCAACATAGGCATGAAGAGCTACCACTTAGTGAATGCCGCAATGTAGATGTCTTAACAACCCGATATAGGTGCATTCGTGTTTGAAACCTCTTATTTGAATAAATTAAAAATATTAAAAAAATTTGTCTAGAAATTTTAGATTAAATCAATGTATATGTAAATAATTTAAAATTGAATTTATTGAACTAATAAATAGATAGTATTAGATATAATATATAAGTGAGAGGAAAAGGTGTAACTATAGTTGATAGTTCAATAGATTCAAGGTTGTTGGTAGAGAAGGATTAAAAAGTATTATAACACTCTCTATAATAAACACAATAGTTAAGAACATTATAGTATGTATTGTGTGCAATACCTCATAAATATATAAGGTAAACTAAGTGAGTGTAATACTCCACCTCTTTGAATAGTAGTGCTTTCATTGGTCAACAACTTTTTTTCTCTCTATATATATTTTATTTCAGACATAGCCTCTATTAAATTTATGATATAATCTTATTTCCACTAACTTTATTTTTAAACATATACTTTTATTAATTCTTAATAATTATGAGCTAGAATAAAATACTTTTATAATTAAATACAATCAATAATTGTTATATTAATACAACTTATTTTTAACCTATTTGTAAATGGACATGTCTATGCACCCAACTTAGACAAAAATTGAAAAAATTAAAAACACAACAGATTTTGTTGAAAATTTCAACATTTGTTCTTCATGATCTGAATGTTCTGTAATAAAAAACAACAAAAAAAATTGAAAAAAAATCACTGTATTTTCATAAATCTGAATTTAAAAAAAAAAAAAAAAAAACCACTTTTCATACATTCTGAACCTATGTAAATATGGTTGCCAACAACACATGAATGCACCATTAAGTATCCAAATTATATACAACTCATGCTGATAACATCCTCATTTAGTATTAAGTTTTAAATCAATAATTCATTTTTGTAAAATGTACATTCAGAAAGCTTATAGCCACCGGACACAATTGGTCACCATATGCATTTCATTGGGCTTGCAAAATTGGCCACGCCAATCTGTTTCCTTTAATTCTCCTGAAATCACAGGAGTGCCAAAAGCTACGGACTTGGCAATGAAAATCATCATCATCATTGTAATTTCCTTTAAACTTGACCCAACAAGTGACTCTCATAATAATAATAATCTGCCCTGCATACCTCTCCCCCACACCCGCACTCTTCTCTTTCCAAACTTCTCAAACGCCTTCTTCTCTCTTCCCTTACTTTCTCATGAGGAAATGTTTCTGCTCCTGCAACTGTCACCGACGTTGCAATCTTCAAAGCGGGAGTACTGATGACATCATCATCATCTTTCCCCATCAATGGAAACCACTTTTCCAGAGAAAGAGTGGGAGATGACAACAACTCGTCCCACGAGACTTCTGCCCTTCCCAACACTTTGCTCTTCGATCCTCCAAATATTTCTGCTCCTCTTCTTCTTCTTCTCCACCTCACTTCAAACACAACCGACTCTGATTTAGACAACATTTCATCAAATCCTTTCCCCTCACATTCCAAGCTGAATGTCTCTCCCCACTGTGGCTCCGGGCAAGCCTCGACCTCCTTCGTATTCACATGAGCGATCTTCTTGTTGAGATGATACCGAACAAACAGACTTCCTTTGCAGCCATATTGATGATCAAGAAGAGCAATGTTTTTCGCTCCAACAACGTCCAACTTGAGGTGCACAGAGCATCTTGGCCTCCTCTCCTCCATTGAATATCTGATCGTTGTTGCAGAGTATATGATTGCCTTGCTCAAAACAGTGCTTCTCCAGACAAATACTGAGAATATAGGAAATGTGAGATGAGAGGAGTAGAATTGTAAAGAGGTATATATAACAATTCCGTAAGAAGCTAAAGCAAAGATCGGGAATAATATGATATGGCTAATTCGACCATCCACTAACCGTTGTATGGCGCCTACACTTATGAGAGTGAAATATTCCGTCATCCACTTGAAAATAATACATAGCTTTACAAGTTTTATTTTAGAATTTATGGATTTGATGACTGATTTTCTTGTGTTTGATGGACTGCAGATTATATTCCACCCATTCATATAAAATACAATCTTAATATATCTCGATTGATCTCGTAACGTGACTGAAATCATTATATAAGTTGCTATAATGCGGTGAGAACAACTCAAAGGAATAATATAACCACATGCCAAACCCTGCGTAGCTGTCAAGCGGAAAAGGTGAGTATTACTGGACGACTCTTCTTTTAAAGATGCGAACAACAATCCCCTTCACTCCACACCTGTTCCTATGGCACTTCACAAGTCATTATTTGGTTAGTAGAAAAACGAGATTCTATTTATAACATTTAATATTAAATTTAGTAAACAGAGAAACAGGTGTCCAGCGAAATGGGAGATGACGAAATTTCCTCAATAATATCTGATATCGGGCTTTTCCTCAAACTGGTTTTCTTATCGGCCCTTCATTTTCAATCCTACGCTGATTAAGAGAAACATGTTAATCATTTCTAGCAGTTTCAACATTAACATAAGACCGTCTCAAGTAAATGGTTGTAAGCAATATAATTTGGACTTTTGGAAGTAAATATAATATTGACTAGTAATTGTATTTTAGTGTACAATGGGTAAGTCAAAGTGGTGTGGGAGGTCAACTAAAAAATGTTACGAGTATCTAAGTTCCATATTTTTATAGAATAGAAAGAGGGAGAGATGTGAATATATAAAGAAGAAAGTATGAAGGAGAGAGAGAGCTCATACAGCTACAACTTTTTGTTCATATTTTGATGCTCCTTTTTGGGTCATTTTTATTATTACAATATTTAAACTTTGCATTAATCTCAAAAGCTCAGAGTACATTAATCTCAATATTTAGGAATTCTCAATCATGTTATTTCTTATAATCTCAAAATCTTTCTAAGAGATACAAATTTAGCTTCACATAATGCCTTGATAAATATATCAATAATATGGTCCTTTGTCTTGCAATATTGTAGATAAATCACTTGTTGCTAGATGAGATGTCAGATATATTATTGATGCTAGACTTCAATGTATTTTGTCAGAGCATGAAACACTAGATTCTTGGACAATGAGATGGCATATTGATTGTCGCAATGAAGTAAAATAGGTCTTGCATGATGATGCTTAAGGACTGATAGAAAAGCTTATAGCCAAGCTATTTCTTTTAGTGCATCATTTGTTATAGTATATTCAACCTCTGTACTAGATAGAGAAATGGTAGATTATTTTTTATTGCATCAAAAACCTCAACTAAGAAAGATAACACAACCTATCCAATCTGAATCCGAATACCCAATAAATAGAAAATCTCCATGAGAGGAGTAATAGATACCTATTGATAAAATCCTTGCAAATATCTTAGTATTCTTCCACTAAATTAACATTATTTATTTATTTCAACATTCAAGATATAGTATCTTGTTCTTTAATTAATGTTTTTTTTTTGATGAATAATATCTTTTCTATTAATTAAATTATTAAAGTGACATATTCACTAAAAAAGGGTCAAGGATACAAAGATCACCCCATGAGAGTTCACATGGAAAAGCCAGAAAGCTAACAATTATTCATTAAAAAAACACTTATAAACACCCCTTAGATGGCTAAAGCAATGCCAACCGAGGGAGGTGGATCATGACGATGGTCAAAATTCCAGACATCAATGGGTTGGTGGGTGGCTCAAGAGGAGTCCACCCATCATCAATCGCATCTTTTTTTTTTTTCTTTTCCCTTCACTTTGGGAGGCAAGATCGCCAAGTCTAGACAAGGGAATGACCACTTCAGATCTCTAGTAGAAAATGGCCATACTAATGTGCAATTTTGACCTATGGCACTTGTTGTACTATTCTATTTTTCATTTTATTAAAATAGCAAGAGTAATGTTTGTGTCTAATAAAGATAGTGAAGGCTTCTAACCCTCATTCAAAGATTTATATAATTGTACATTATTCTCACGTTTAAAGAAATGCAAGAAGATAAGGTAGAGGGGAGACAGTTCTAAAGGTTATTATAAAGATATGTTGCGAGTCATTGGCAAAGTCAATTTATTAAAATGGTTCTTCCATTAATTTGATATTGATAGGTAAATATGTAAAAATGATAAAATAGTTCTTCCATTAACTAGATTACTACTTCACAGTTAACTATGCATAAATGAAAAGTTTAAAATCATTCAAATGAATTCTACATTTGAACTAACACAAACAACAAAATTTTATCAAAATAAAAATGACGTACATTGCTTTCATCAATCAAAAGCTATCAGTTTGGATCATCCGTTTTTTGCAAAAAGAGGGGTAAAAATTTATTAAGACAGAAAGGAATACAACAAGGAGAGCTCAACAAGGAGCTCGATCCTGAGCAAGAAGATCATCAAATTCTTGCACCATCTCAAAGGACAGTTGCCCCCTATCCCTAATATTCCAACCCGGATCATGACTAGAAGCCCATTTGGCTAAACAATCAGCAGTTCTATTCCATTCACGAGGAATATACATGAACCTAATGAACTGAAAAGAGGAAGAGAAGAAAAGAATCTGCTTAACAATAGTGGCCAGCTGCCAACTAACATCCTCAAGCTCTTGCGAAGAGTTTGGATGACCCTTAAACATCACACACTAAGGTAAAAATTAAGATTGGAAAAATAAGTCAACTTTGACTATTTAACACTTTTACTTTAGAAATCAAGCTTTAGCGTGTGATTTTTAAACTGTTCAATCAATTTGAATCATATTGCACTGTCCTAAGTAACCATGCCCACAGAAACGACTCTTAATGCACTATAAAAATAAATAGCTAGACATACATCACCCAACGCACAAGTAGAATCCAATTATCAATTCGAGAAAATATCTGAATAAAAGATCCGATTCTAAGATATTATTGAGGCACTTTTGAGGTTTCTGTTTACTTTTTTAAAAACATAAAAAAAAAAATCTTTGTTATAAATCCGATCTTTTTCTTTCTTATAGGGAAACAACTAGTTCTAAAGCGCCATTAAAACAGGGGTAGAGCGAAAGGAAATTTTGTTTTCTTCAATTCTCTAGTAATATAAATGTCCACTTGATACCAAGGTCTTGAGTTGTTCTTAACGCATTAGCAAATTAAATAATGTTTTCAGTCACGTTACGAGATCAATCGATATTCGTTAAGATTGTCACAAATCCAGAAATTTTGAAACAACAAAACATAATTAAGAGCACCACTTTCAATTGGCACAGTAGAATACAATTTGTAGCCATATATTTCCAAGTGGATGACCACGCCAGGTAAAGCGAGAAGGGATGGATTTCATTCTCATAGAAACAGTTGTTGGGCGCTGAAATAATTAGTTTATCATTCTCATAGAAACAGTGGGCGGCCGGTGAAATAATTAGGTATATCATATTATCCCCGATCTTCTCTTTAGCTTTTTGGAGACATGGATAACTGATGATGGTGTCAAGTTTAATGAAAATTATGATGATGGGTTCCATTGCCAAGTCCAATGAAATGGCATCAGCGGAAATATATATTCAACAAATTTGGGTGGCCTCTTCGGCGAGTGGGAAGAGCTCAAATTGTGGCAATTCTTGTAAACATGCAAGTTGGTTATGGTGGACAATTGTGGCCAGCAGCGTTGTGAATGTACATTTTAGAAAACTTTTTTTTTCATTTAAAACTTACTCCTACATAAGGATGTTATCAAATGACTTGTATGTAGTTTGAATATATAATGGAGCATCTTTAACTTTTTCTATAATAAACAGTCGAAGTCTAACTATTTTATTAATGAGAAAAGTTCTTTCAGTGTTCATGTTGTTTGCAGCCATCTTTTAATAATAAAAATAAAAATAAATGTATACACACTATATATATTAACAAATTGAGTGAATGGATATATGATTTTACTTTACACTTAAAGGAGCTAAGTGGAAAACAAAGAAAAAATATAGAAAAGAAAGTTGTAATATCATAGAGACTTCAATTAAGTTATAATATCATGAATTCATTACGAGATACTTAAAAACTTAGTTCTTAGGATTATTTGCAACAAAAATATCTTTTGTTTGTATTATAGAAAATTAAGAACATAATTTTTTAATGAAGATTGTACAATATATAGATATAAAATAATAAATATGCAACCAAATGTACATATGTGACTTTTACTATAAATGCTAAGTTTAGAGGTGGGACAAACTAAAATAATGTCAAGTATCTTAATATTGTGACATAAGACATGAAAATTAAATGACACATAATATGATTATATGAAAAGTAAGTGTTTTGAAAAGGTTCCTAATTCACTAAGTTAAATTAATATGTGAACATGTGTGAAGGTCATAACTATGAACTAGTTTTACACTATACTATGTTAACATTACAATAGAGAAACTAGATTAGAACTACCCATGTTAACACTAACACTCCTATTGGGTGTAATTTACCTAAATAATGATGATGAAATGCAAATCATGTAAGGAAAAAGATTATCTAAAGATTTTGAAAAATAATGTGCCAATATGCAAGGGGTACTTCCAATGTCATAATTCATGGGTCTCTGTCTAAAGTTATATTATCTTATCATGTGTCGTAGTGTTTAGGTACTTGTTCTAGTTGATCATTCAAGCTAGGGAAAAAATTGCTCTTTGTTATCAATTCAAAAATGATTTATTAGGTGTGAAAAACTTATACAACTGTTGTCAATATTTCAATGTAATCCCCCTCTTATGTATTCATAAGTGTCATATAATTCATCATAAATAAACCAAAATTCTAACAATAACATAAGATTATCATAGACATCAACATGACAATTAGAATATGATTTTTCTTAGAAATTGATAAATAAACTACCCTAAAATCAACAAAATATATGTACATTATGTGTGGGTGGACCCTATTATCTATAGTGGAAAGCTCACTCCATAGACTTTAAACCCACTTTTCATGGGCTCACATCTCTTTTAGGTGGAGTAATAATTGAAGGATGAGAGGTCTCTTAATTAATACATGAAATGAAACAAAAATTTAAAAATAAAATAATGAACTTTAATGAACAATTTTTTGAAAGAAATGTTGACCAAATATATAACAAAAAATTATCAAAATCTATAATGCATAAAAATGGGAGAAAATAATAAAAATAATAATACCTTAAGAAACATGTGGGCTAGCACTAGAGTCAGATCCATATGGGAAGCGCCCAGAAACAATTACCAGATCTTAAAACAAAGCTATATGGATGTAGCTTGGGAACAAGAGTTTAAAAATAAAAGGGTCAAGTCTAAAAAGTAAAATCCACATGTTGTAAGAGAAGTGATAGTAGATAAAGGGTCTAGTTCATCCTTATTTCCCTATCTTATTTCTTAACTTGAAGAGCTAGGTCCAAGAATGTCCAACCATCAAAATTATTGTTTTGCCCTCTTCTCATCAAGGAGATCATCGCAAGTGCCATTCGTGAGAAAATTTTGGAAGTCATCCTAAAGTATTATCTCAAGTTGATCATCTAATCACTAGTACATTTGGGTTCATTTTCTGACCTTTATTGGTCGAATTTTTGACCTAATTTTTGACCAAATTCAACCAACCTATTGGTCAATTTTTTTTGGTCAAAATTTTGACCAACTCACTAGTTGGTCGAAAACCCACCAAAGCCGTTGTCTAAGTTCATATAGGAATTGGTCAAAATTTCAACCAACAAAGGTAGGAAAAAATTTACGCATTGGTGAAAATTTTGACCAACAAAGGTAGGAAAAAAATTAGTCGTTGTTGGAAATTTGACCAATGAAGGTGGAAATTTAGACGAACAAAGGTAGAAAAATATTTAGGTGTTGGTGGAAATTTCAACCAATGCAGGTGGAAATTTCGACCAACAAAGGTAGACAAATTTTTAGGTGTTGGTGGAAATTTCCACCAACAAAGGTAGAAAAAACCCAGATGTTGGTGGAAATTTCGACCAATGAAGGTGGAAATTTCTACCAATAGGTAGGTGTAAATTTTTTTCAGGCATTCTATAAAAGAGTTCACATGTCTTGCCTATGAGATGATATTTTACATGGATCCTACACTCTCTCATCTAGCTGATGATGGATTACGTAGAGTGATTTGAAACGATGATTCTAAAAAACACACTCAATCAAATCCAAAATGAACTTGCACTACAAATGGATTGTGGAAATCTAATATTGTTAATTTTGCATGCATGTCTACCAAGACAAATATATGTTTAAGTTGTGATTGTCCTGGTAGACATGCATGCAATTTTACCAGTATCATATTTCCACAATCCATTTGTAGTGCAAGTTCATTTTGGATTTGATTTTTTGTTTTTTAGCATCATGGTTTCAGATCACTCTGCATAATCCATCACTAGCCGGATGTGAGAGAGTGCAAGATGCATGCAAAATGTCATATCATATGCAAGGCTTGTGAACTATTTTATAGAATGCCTAAAAAACACCAACAGTAACTAATATGAAGAATATATAATTAGTTATATGATTGAAAAAACTCATGTACTAGTGCGTTGGTCAAAATTTTGAGCAGAAAAATTTTGACCAATGGGTTGGTCGAATTTGGTCAAATTTTCAACCAATAAAGGTCAAAAAATGAACCCAAATGTACTAGTGCAAGTATGCTTGCCAAGTTGACTCTTTGAGTTTGGTCATCAAGTCACCCCACCAAAGTGCCTCATTAAGGTCAGTCTTTAGGTCCGCTCATTGAGCTTTTTTGCTCACCAAGTCAGCTCGCTATGTCGCATCTCTAAGTGGCCTCGCTAAGTCGGCTCACCAACTTGCCCCACCAAGTTGCCACTTTAAGCCCACTCACCACGTTAGATCGCCAGGCTGACTCCCCAAGTTAGCTCGCCAAGCTAACAATTGAAGTACGCTCGCCAAGTTAACTATTCAAGTGCGCTCGCCAAGTTGACTCAGAGTTCATTCATCAAGTTGCCCCACCAAATCACCTCATCAAGGTTAGTCCTTAAATCCACTCGCTAAGTCAGCTTGCTAAGTCACCTCACCAAGTCGGCTCACCCATATGTCGTACCAAGTTCCCAAGTCTGCTCACCAAGCTGACAATTCAAGTGCGCTCACCAAGTCAACTCTTTAATTTTTCTCACCAAGGTCATCCCCTAGGTCAACTCACCAAGTCACTCCCACCCAGTCACCTCAATGAGTTGACTCTTTCAGTTAGCTAACCAAGTCTACTGTTCAAGTACGCACACCGGGTCAGATCACCAAGCCAGCCCACCAAGTCATGTCACCAAGTCGACTGTTCAAGTACACTCACAAAGTTGACTCTTTAAGTTCACTCATCAAGTCACCCCATCAAAGTGCCTCATCATGGTTAGTCTTTAAGTTAGCTTTCCAAGTCGCTGCACCAAGTTGACTCACCATCTTGCCTCACCAAGTGGACTCGCTAAGTTGGCTTGCCAACTTGCCCCACAAAGTTAACTGTTCAAGTATGCTCACCAAGTTGACTCTTTGAGTTCGGTCATCAAGTCACCCCACCAAAGTGCCTCATCAAGGTGACTCTTTAGGTCCACTCATCGAGCTTTCTCACCAAGTCAACTCGCCATGTCACACCTCTAAGTGGCCTTGCTAAGTTGGCTTGCCAACTTGCCCTACCAAGTTGCCACTTTAAGCCCACTCACCATGTTAGATCGTCAGGCCAGCTCCACTAGTTAGCTCGCCAAGCTGACAATTGAAGTACGCTCACCAAGTCAACTCTCTAAGTTCACTCACCAAGTCTGCCCCCTAGTCCAACTCTCTAGGTTAGCTCACCAAGTCACCCCCACTTGCCCCACCAACTCGCTACTTTAAGTTGACTCACTAGGCCAACTCCCCTAGTCAGCTCGTGAAGCCAACAACTCAAGTACGCTCACGAAGTTCACTCTTTATGTTCGCTCACCAAGTTTTCCCCCTAGGTTAGCTCACCAAGTCACCCCCACCTAGTCACCTCAATGAGTCGACTCTTTAAGTCAGCTCACCCAGTGGTTTTACCACCTTGCCTCGACAAGTTGGCTCGTTATGTGTGCTTGCCAAGTTTCCCCATTGAGTTGCTTCTCTAAGCCCACTCACCATGTTAGCTTACTTGGTCAGCTCACCAAGTCAACTGTTCAAGTACGCTCGCCAAGTGGGCTTGCCAAGTCACCCCACCAAGTCATGTCACCAAGTCGATTGTTCAAGTATGCTTGCCAAGTTGACTTGGAGTTCACTCATCAAGTCACCCCACCAAAGTGCCTCATCAAGGTCAGTCTTTGAGTTCGCTCACTAAGTCATCTCGCCAAGTCACCTCTCCAAGTGGCCTTGCTAAGTCGGCTCGCTAACTTGCCCCACCAAGTCGCCATTTTAAGCCCACTCACCATGTCAGATCACCAAGCTGGCTCCCCAAGTGAACTCGCCAAGCTGACAATTCAAGTACGCTCACCAAGTTGACTCTTTAAGTTTTCTCACCAAGTCTACCCCCTAGGTCGGCTGTCTAGGTCATCTGTATCCCCTGCTATAGGTGGACTTGATCTCTGGCAAGCTTATTTTGATTGTATCTTTTATTTTCAACAATACCAATATTTTTAACTTTGCCTAACCCCATCCTATTAGATGCTTGATCCATGTCACTCTGCTAGTAATGAATAAGAATAGCATGTTTATTAAAGATAAATCACTTGAGCTAGAAACTATATCCATCTTTATGAATCTAAAATATGACATAGCAAAAAGTGGAATAGTTATGATGGAGAAATATTATGAATGAGCCAACTTCAGCATCAAATGCCTGAATAACAATCAAAGTATACCTCAAATTCATAATATTTGCAACAATATAGAGACCTTCCTCTTCATTCACTATCTACATTAGCCATTTGATTAGATGTATTTTGAGAATTAATGGAATGGTTCTGAGATAGCAATGACCAAGAACCAACAAAGAAAAATCTAGCTAGGAAATAAACGACAGATAAAAATAATTTTGAAACTTGAAATAAAAAACAATCATTTTATCTTTGCCCCTAGATAAAGAAATAACTCTAATAGTAATAAAGATCAACATGCACTTTAGCTTAGAAAATTAAAATCCATAGAAATCAAATATTTAACAAGTTATAAAACCATAATAAGTTCAAGGCCATTCATCCACTGAATGATTATTTGACTACTCAATACATTGAATTAATAAGCCTAATTAGTCATCAAAAAACACACCAAATGCCGAGTGTGAATGTACTTGGCTATGCTTCCATTATCATTGACCAAAAGGAGACCAAGTATTTGCATTACAAATAAAATGGAATTTAAAATCTTATAATTAAGAGAGCTCAAAATTTCAAAGGAAACCCTCATATTATTCCTAGAATTGGCATAAATTATGGTTAAATCTAACCTGCATAGCATGTCAGTGAAGTTGAACTATGTGCAAAGGAAGTGTACCAATATTTTTCCCTTTTGCAATCATTTAAAATAAAAGTTGAAGTGAACCATCTTCAATCAGACTTTGTGCTGCTCCAGGGCAACTAGCCAATGCCTTCATTATATGCACTAGATTTCCTTATACCTAAAAATGTTTAACCAATAACCACTATCATGCAGATCCACTTACAATTTTACATTAAGAAAACATCTGCATATAGTGGATGCATGCTTTTCATATGCGAAGGACCTCCCATATACATTGTGGTGTCTATACATTTGTCCAAAAATAAATATAAATCTATCAAAAGATAATATAAAATTGTCCAAAAGTGCAAATTATTACCCAAAGAAGATCAAAACATGATAAAATTGGAAGTCATGAGATAAAATGTCTAAATTAATTTTAAAGTGTAAACTTCAAAAACATGAGGTTAGTAGTTGAAGACATATAGCATAATCATTGAGTAGAAAATAAACCTTCACAAGTAGAACTCCTCCTCCAAAAAACACCCAAACTAAAGTTCTAATATTATTTGCTTCATTACACTCTCCAAGAATATCATAAACATGTTGGAGGCAAGAGAATTATATTGATTAATAATGGGCAACAATTTGTGAGCCTTCTGAAAATCGTTCTGCATGTTCATGCTGCATCTCTCCCCCCTCAACCAGCAGGCATATTGACAGGTACAAACTACGTTCACACCTATCTTGGCATTTATTCCCTACCAACAAAGGAATGAATGCTTCTTCTGTGACCTGGATGGAATAGCAAGAATACTGCATACAAAATAAAAAGGGTAAAAAGAAAGCTATCAAAGCTCATTCAAAGTTTCATTGAGATCAAGTTGTTTTGGGAGACGTAACTGTAGACACCTAAATTTGATTACACTGCTTTGGTAATCTAATTTAGCCATTTTTAAAGGCATCATTAATTAAATTCTTATTTAATTAATCCTTTGCCATCCCTAGTTGATTAATTTAATTAATCATCTATAGTCCTAATTGATAAATCAAATAAACCTATTATTTATCAATTAAATCCTATTCTTCTATCTAATTCCAAAAATCCCCATTTATTAAATAAATCTATTTGATAAATAAAATCTTCAAATCTAAAAACCCCTAACCTATCCCTAATCCTCCATTTGGCCTAATCCACCCCATCCACCCATACTAACCAAGCTTAGTCACTAACTCGCCCACCCTCATGAATACCATCCACTTGCAAAGCTCTAACATCCCTAATCTAATCCTAAACCCAAGCCTAATCCACCCCCTAATGTTGTCACATTCCCTAAACAAGTTTAAGACTTTCCTAAACCAAATCAAAGTCTCCCCTCAAAAATCCTAACCACCAAGTCATGAGTGCTCTTACAAACCATAAAAGACTCTTACAAGCCCACTCATGACTCTTACATTCATCTTCCACACTCTTCCCTCTTCCACACTCATTCCTCTTACGTCCCTCTTACATACTCAACCCCACTCATCATGCCTTTAACCAACCCTTTACCCTACCCTCTCACACTCATCCTCCTTGTGACAAGTGTCACCTTCCCATTGGTGCTAAACAAGCACAATCCATGTGCTCCCCTTTGAGTGCATCTTAGCCCTCTTTAACCATCTCCACATCTTTGCATCTAAGCCCTCCATCCCTCTACCCCTTGGCCTATAAATTGAATCCCATCCCAAGCCATTTCAATCAACAATCTTTGAGCTAAAGTTACCATGCTATTTTGAAAACCAAAGCCATCAATCTTACCCTTATAATGCCAAATTGAGAGCTCACAAAGCTACCAATTTGTCATTACCCACCTCCATTGAAGTAGCTTTTGAGCATCTTGAGCATACATACACATCAAAAGGACACATCTACAAAATCAAGAAAGCATGGAGTGTTTTCTCTTTTGAGGTTTGAATTTCTTGTTTGCTTTCTTTGTCTAAGAATATATGTGAACTTAGTTTTAGTTTGTGAATGTTTCTCTTATTGCTAATGTTCCTTGCACACTAAAATCTTGTTCCACAGCAACCACTGTCACAAATGGTTGAATTATTGTGATTGTAGAACAAGTCATAAGATACATTGATCTGGAGGTCAGAGTTGAAGGAAGTACCGTCTTCACCTATGCTACAAAAATCATTAATAAAAACCACTAAAAGTGATTAATGAAACTACAATGTGCATCAAGCTTATTTATTCCATACTTAAATGCCTGGACTAGGCCAGTGGATTTGGATTAAGTGATTAATTTCTCTTATGGCATCTCATGACCGCTAAAAGTATGTTTTCTATGATGGATGCCAATGCCATTAAAGTTCTCAAAGAATGAATTGTAAAATTTTCTTCCAAAATGGCATAGGTAACTATATTGATATTTAGTCAAAGTCCATGAAAGTTCTTAAAGAAACCAAAGAAAAGAAACATGCCCCTATGTTTGGATCTTGGGCAAATATAATTGTATCTAGTGATTATCTTTGAACTTGCATTTTTAATAGTATGAAAAATAGCATGGAATTATAAACCAGCAAAAAAAGTAGAATAATGTTCTTTTGTCCAGGCCATGTACACAGACATGATAATTTGCTTCACTGAAAATAATATTTGTATTCTAGATTCATCTTTCAATTGTTACTTGCAAATAATGTGCAGTAGTTCCCATCTATCTATGACTTCAAAAGTTAAATCCATGAAAAATGTTATTACTTCATCCTATTTCTAAGTGATTATCAAATCACTATTTGGTAACATTACTCTTAATCAAGATATGCCTAACAAGTAATGGATTGTTTCTCAAATAGACTGATATGGATGAAGCTATTGTATGCTCTTCTATCCATCTAACACTTCAAGCCAAAGATATGCAGTTGTTCCCTTGACACTACAATAAAACTTAACTTGCACATAGAGATATGAAATTAAATCAAAGGAATGTATTTAATCATATTTCCAACTTCATAATTGTTCCCAACACTTACTACAAAAATACAATTAAGGAAAGATCATTACTGAAAATACTATTCTGGAGGTTGCATCAGTGAAGCTATCAAACCCCTGTTTGAACTAAATTTGTCCTTTCCTTAAAAACCCTACTTATAATATAAGAAAGAGGACTAAATATAAGAAAGAGTATTGTTTATAATACTAAGTGACAAGATAGTCTAAAAGAAGAAATGAAAGTTCAGATTGAGATAGAGGGCAGAGATTTGGGAGCATATGATGACTAGACAATGTGGCATGTGATAGTGAACTAAGGACAAAGAGCATAAGGATCTTAAGTGAATAGATACATCAATGTGGGTTAAATTGTGAACCTTATCAAAATTATACTACTCGTAGTTTTTACTCTTTGACATATCTCAAAAATATGGGAGAGAATTATGTTATTTATACCTTGTAACATGCTCACCTATCCATGACAGCTATATGATGCTTATGAGTATCATATGATTCTGTACCACCCATTGATATTTATAAATTCTCCCTTGTGAACCCATGAAACTCTATCAAGATCTAACAATAAAGAAATCATACTAGAAAAATTTAGCACACTAAAACATATAACTAAGAAGGTATGGTCAATCCTCACTGGTTAACTGTCTTTACATCCAGAGCCTTTTCATCTACCGATTGCAAATACTTTGATATAAAGTTTTGGTGTCAAAACTATGATGATTTGCAACCTATCATATAAAACCATAGGATGTGTCAACCCCCATAGTATTCTTAAATGATATTTTTCCTTAAATAGTTCTAACAAAAAAATTAATACCCATGGATAGGTGAGCATTTAAATTAAGACGTCAACAATTACAAGTAATATATTTTTCTTCATTGTTATGTATTCAAGCAATTGTTTTGTATAATCCCTTGGGATGGAAGTGCAATGAAGTGGTCAAAATTTTGGTAATTTTTTATTCCTAAGGGATTCTCTTCTTTAAATACTAGATTATAGATCTATGGTAGTTGAGATCATTACATTCACACATACATCCTAAAAATGAAATCTGAATAAAATGTGGAAGATTTAGAAGCTTTAGTCTCAAGTGACCATAGATGGATTGGTCACCAAAAGGGCTTGTATCTCAATGGTAGATCATCCCAACATCAAACTGGTGGTCCTTAGTTTGACTCCTAGCTCGTACATAGAAAAGTTTACCCTGGTATCAAAGCCAAGGTAAAGTAGACCAGGGCCAGGATAGGAGCCCCAAGCACTTGCAGTTTGGATGAAACCATCGTCTACCACTTATCTTTGTTACCTATGATTATAAAGTTGCTCAAAAATATGTGTTTCATATCCTAGGTTGGCATGGTAGTTTCTTTGAGGGAACTCCATGTAGGAATTGAAGAAAGAAAGATAGTACAATAATTTTTGTGAACGACACAAACATAGATCAACAAAGGGTGTAAACTGTAAACAATATTCTCCCTTGAATTACACAAGAAGAATTCCACCCCCAAAACCTTGATTAGTAAGAATGGAAAAGAATAAAGATTTTAACCTCCGCTACACTTCCTTAACAGAAATAGACAAATTCAGTTGCGACTCAAACAAATCAACTAAATTTAGACATCTATATAATGCAAATGTCATCTGCAAAACAAGAGGAATCTATATAATCCAAATGACATCTCTTTGATCAACACTTACAAATAGGCATAGCAAACCAGAATCACTAAAAGATACAATAGCTGGCAAAAAAATCAATGTCAAGATTGCCACATTGTATAGCATGTAGAAACTACAGAAAGAGATTAATGAGGAAGCTTACTCACCATTGATGGCATTCAAATTTCAAGAGCTTTAGTAACCTACTTATAACTCAAATAGAATTAATAGTAATAACAACTAAAATGAGAAAAAATGTCTCCAGAGTTTTAAGAGCTTCACAAAACAAAGGAACTAAAAGTATATAAGATGAATATTCGTTATCATGAATGGAGATAACTTCTAGCCTAGCATGAAAGAGAAACATAACCAATGGGCTACAAAATCTAGAACATTAGTAAAGTAGTTCAAATTGGCAGTTGTAATCTTATATAATTGAGAGTGTATTTTACTTGTAAGATTTAACCACATAATCATCTACAGCACAATAGAAAACATACTTTGAAGCTTAAAACTCCTGTGCATAAGGATGTTGTATGAAGTAGAATGCCTTAGGTGCTTGAGCTTCTTGCTTTCAATAAAAGGAAGATGAGTGATTGTGTTGTTCAAGGCAATTCTAAAAAGTAAATGCATCACAAAAGCATCTATATGACCCATGAGTTTGGAGAATATTTGAAGCAAGAGTATGTTATAGACTGTACCCAGGTAAATTTGGGTCTATTTTGTAGGTCCTATCCAAATCTACACAAGAGAACTATGTCAGTACCCAATCTATGTACAAACGAGTGCTGGATCTAGGCTGCAATATGAGTGAATAAGTAACATAGTTTTTAGGCTCCATGAAGCCTTTCACACCAGAGAATAGGATAACCATGTCCTAAGAAATCTTAACACTAATTCATGGTTATTTATGACCAAAAATACATCACAATTGCTTGTGGATATATTATCAGCTTACTAAAACCATATACTAATTCATGGCCACTTATTCCTGACTTATTCTCGAGATTATAATATGAGTTGGAAGAAGTTTTTGAAAGCCAACCTATAACTAGCTTTTAGGGATGCCTCAAGAAATACCCACCCTTTGTCAAAAAAGGCCAATAAGAAAAGAAAAAAATAGAAATTGACTCCATGCATTAACCAAAAAAAAAAATCCTCTCATAGTAAGAGAGGCAAAAGCTAGAACCATTTTAAGCTAGTGCCTCAAGAAACTCTCCTCATTCTATTTAAAGCTTGATTACACAATATTAATCCAAAAAAATAAAAATCAGTTCACAATAGAAAAAGTAACATCAAACATTGAAATGACTAAATCTGAGCATTTTGCTTTCATGAATTTAAATCATAATCTTGTACACTTTATAAAGCCTAAGTTTAAATTAGGCAAATTATTTGTAGTTCATACCCATATGTGTCAAGCAGTTATGTGATCACCTCAAACAACTTGTGGTTCATTTATATATATAACTTACCCAAGACTAGACAAATGCTACCATTTCAAAATCATTCTGTAGTATCAACATAAAGCCTCTATTGACATTACTAAAATCCAACACAAACAAGCATGTGTTCTTAAAGTAAATTTCAATTTTAGGACACCTACCAGAAGATCTTGATTACCTGAAATGAAATGAACTAAATCAACCACAACAAAAGTTGAGGTCTACCAAACTAGAAAAGTTGATCATGAGGCTTCAATTGAGTCGTTGTAGCTAAATCTATTGCTACATTGTCCAAAGCTAGTTTTACTATCACATGTTGACGTTTTGTGCCAACGAATAGGATCAACTTTCATAAGTATGGAGGAAAGCGAAGAGATTTGAATTAGAATAAATAAGGTGGTCTATATAGTGCTTGATAGAATTAACTAAACAAAAAATTCATTGGACATAAGAAAATATCAGAAAATAAAGATAACTACAAAGAAATAAGTGATTGGCTTTAACTGATGAACTTGTCATCACTTACTATCACAAGGATGAATGATATCCAGAAGTAAAAGTTCAATCCTGATTCAGAAATTAATAAGATTTGATTATGCAATTAAATGTTAAAGGTGATGGTTATTAGTTGGACCCAAATATAATTTTAGAACAGATTTCTTTATGAAGATAAGCAAAAACCATTTTGTCATACATAAAAAATTGAGGAATTGAGCATAAATTTACCATGCAGATTGAAGAAAATGCAGATAATTGCATATACCCAGAGTGGCCAGCTACCAAAATACCAATCATTACCTAATTTTAGGTTATTCATTCACTTTTATAGATCATATTTTTTGTTTTTCAAAATCATACAAGTAGAGATTGAATCGCTATAATAAATTATTAATTATGTTAGTGGTATGTTCTCCAAAAGAGGCCATAAATCATCAATAAACATATCCAAAATACAAAAGGAGATCAATAGATTATAGAAATAACTATTTTTCTTAAAGGGCCATGTGAAATTCCACATGTATATTTGTCTCTTCTCTCTCTGGTTCGTTTACATGCATCATTATCTCTTCTATTGTCAAACACATTGTTGTGCAAGGCTTAATTTCAATTCTGTATTAGTAGGTATTGTCTATCGGCAATGAACAATCACTTGAAGTTCTTTCTTACAATTAAATATGAGTAAAAAGGTAAAAAGATAAATTTATATTTTATAAAATAAATAAATAAAATAATAGGAGACCATACAAGTACACCATATACAGGAGACCACATATTTATGATTTTATCTAATATTGTTAGCAATGGACTAAAAATAACAAGTATACATCATTGGATGTGCTATAAATGCTAAATGCAAGTGGCACTATCATCCAGAAATAGATTGTGTGTTTACAAAATCCAGTGAAAAAAATAATTCATTAAACTTGCCTATATGTTGTTGAATTCCAAATGTGTATAGTACCATCTTCAAAACCTGTGATAATGATAGGATGTTCAGGATGAAAGCCAACTATTGATACATTATGGGTATGTCCAGCAAGAGTTTGGATACAACCTTTTGTCTGGTAATCCCAGACTTGATACAAGTACACCAAAGAAAATGAGCCATGGACTATTATTCAAAAAGATCCATACAAAAAGTAACAAATGTCAACTAGGAAGGAATTTTTAAAGAGCACCTTGGCTATATGATAATCTAAACCTAAAATCAGAGATGATTTGTCACCTCCTATAAAGTAATCAACACAATTTACACCCTTTGTATGGGCATAAAGGGTAAATTTTGATTCTTAAAGTGAACCAAGACTCCAGATCTAGATGATAAATTCAAGTTAGGCAAATTAGTTCAAATAAAAATGAATCTAATAAATAATTCCAATTTTTGCATACAAGAGGTTCAAAGAAACTTGTCAACTCAAGCCCAATTTCTGATTTTTTAAACTGGTAAGAGAACATTGATTCCCACCTTTATAGTGTGATCCAATGAGGCACTCGCAAATGTATTTTTGTCCTTCAGATTAAAGGCAACTTGCATCACATAATGTGAATGACCTTCAAATATTTGTGTGCATTGCCAACCTTTATCCTAGTCCCAAAGCTTGATTAGCATGCCATCTCATGATGATAGAACATAGGGCAGGGTTGGATGAATTGTCACACACCTGATATAATTAGTGTGTGCTTCAAATACTTTTACCTTGTCTATGGTGTTATACTTGTAGACACAAATCATCATGTCATCTAAACCAGCCACAACCAACTGCATTCGGGCTATAAACTTGGTAGAGCATGCTGCTATAATAAATTCTTCTTCATTAACAAATTTTTTGTGGAAGAAGATTGTGGAAAATTTTACATTAAACTAAGAATGCAAGCCAACTCTTACTTGACATCTGTAGTCTTGAAAGATTTGTATCATAATTTGACAATATGTTTTTAATCCATGGAAAACAACTTTTAAGTTAAAATAAAATATGTTTCACAAGCCAATAATAGGTTGGCATGAGGAAATGTGGGAATTTGTACATTGAATTGACACTAATTTATTTTCATGATTGCAATCTATAGCCAAATAAATATAAATGCATTTCATCCCAAGAGAATTATAGCAAGGGCTTAAGAAACTTGCTTTAGAAGTGCCTGGTGCCATTTTGGCTCAAGCTGAAACAAAAATTCTAGATCTAGATCCTTGATAGTTGTAGTCTCATCAATTTCAAATTTGTCTATTGATTGACCTTGAGATGAGCCTTTTAGATTGAACTGCCTATGTATGCGAAGCTCTAAATAGAACATATTTCCCATAACTATAAGTTTAACCTGATACAAATTTCCAAATCCACTTTTTAAGAATTTGCGATAAGTTTTTCTTCGCAATCACTTTGTATTCATAATGGCAAAGGAGTCCACAACTCGACAGGCTGACAACTAGCTCTAATTCCACTATAATATCCTACATTGAGTAGTGTTGGAACAATGTTTTTCATTAAATGTATAGCAAGGGCTAAATAGAAATCTTTGAAGATCTAGAAATCAAACTTACCATGGTCTAGAGGCCTATAGTTTTAAGAAAGAATGTTTGAATCTCAAGATCCAAAGTCCAAGCTCATGAAAATTTTGCCTAGCAAAAACTTGCTTAAGGCTCTTTAATGGTTATGTTGTGCATGCTCAGTAAAATACTCTGGTTATTGTAAAATAAGTTTGATGAGCCAAAAAATGAACATGTGTAAATTAATGTAATCAAACAAAATGTTGCATCTAAATTCAACACAAACCTGGGCTACAATTTTCCTACCCTTAACAAGTTCGTAAAATTGCATACAAATTTTTTTGGATCTTGAATCTTCACTGGTCTTCACATCCAATTTGACAACATATCAAAATCAACTGTAATCCCTACAATTATTTGCTTTCTCAGATCCTGAAGCTCAACTTAAGCTTCAATACCAGATTAAGAAAACAAAAAACAAAAAAATTATCAAGATATTCAATTGATAAACTAAGAAACAAAAACTTTCTTATATAGACTTACATAGAGTTAAAAAATAAATAGAACATAAAGACTTATTTCAAACTAATCTAAACTCCAAAAGACTTTATTAAACTCTAAGTTGCACATTAATTGATCCTTAAAGAATATAATTATATTCTAATAGTGGTAAGCTGAGAACTCTAAGTCTACACATTAATTGATCATTATACAATATGGTTATACTTTAACAGAGGTAAGCTAACAAAAGAGAAAACTGAAGATAAATTAGCTAAGAAACGTAGCCTTCCCTATTAGGAAATATACCATCAACAAGAAGTGAATGTGACACCTGAAAATTAGAGTGTTGGCTAGTTCCAACCAAGCACCACAATATATCGTTCAAAGTCAATATCAGAGAAGAATTGAAGTTTAAACTAGCAATCCTAAGATAGAAGAAGAGACTTTGCATGAAAATATGAGTTCAATAAGGAAAAACATCTATGGGAGTGATGCCATGTTGGAAGTATAATTGTCACTATATCTGCAATAGGAATGCTGCTTCCCTAGTTGTATGATTTACATTTTGCAAAGCTCCCTGGCAAATGCTATGATATCTAAGAACAATATGTGAAGGCATTGAAATAGGTAGCTGCTGATCAAAATGATTGGCGTCCATAAATATTAAATATTTATGAGCTCAAGTATATAATAAAAGTACAAGAAGACAGCTTCATTTTTAAAAAAAAATCCTAAAAAAAAGGGGCAATAAGACAAGCATTTCCAATTTCATTAATTTTTTAAAAAGTATATGTACTAAACTAGTAAACTCTAGTTCTCAAAACTATACTTAAAGTCTTTTTCTCCAAAAGACTTAAACATGCAGCTTTTAAATAGTTGATGCATGTGAAGCATTGCACATGCACATAATCAAGAAATTAGGCAAAAGGAAAAAAAATCACTCTCAAATTATCAGATCCAGGAATGCATCGTCTCTTTGCTTCTCAATCAAGAAAATGAAATAAACCTTTCTAGCTAGATTATGATATGTTTTAGCAATATCATTTGTCGGGCATATTATTCTTGACTTGTAACTAGAATTTTATTCTAGCTCAAAAATAGAAAATTACAAAATAGATATAAACCAAGAACATCAACTTTTGTCTAGATTAAAATTTTCCATATGTAATTCACTCTCCATTAAGAGGCAATGCTTACCTAGGACCATTGCTGAAGTGGACCAATTAAGAATGGCTCTTGTAGCGGCCTACTCATTTTTCCTAAACATACTGTAATTAGTTGATCAATTAAGAATGGCCCCTATAGTAGTATACTCATTTTTCCTAAAGATACTATAATTAGTTGACTGATCAAGAATGGCCCAGTAGCGGCCTATTCATTTTTCTAAAGATACTAGGAGTATTGCAAAATCTTGAGAACCTAGACTTGGAAAAATTGAAGTTTTTGTGGTGGTTCCATGCTATTTAAGAGTATTGCATGGGGAACCAAAATATTTGGTGATTACAAATAATCTAAGCACGACATAGTTTTCCTACTCATTTCACACATTTTTTTAAGACTCTACCATACAAGATAGAGTGACAAATTCAACTAAACAAGAAAGTCTACTGTAAATATTGTGTAAGTAATATATATTGAAAGGACATTGCCAATGTAAATTGCAACTTGCATCCATAAATATTCAAATTTAGCTGTGGTATTGTGGGATCACCCTTGTATATTCTGGAGACTTACATACATGTGTATTTCAGTACCTTGATGACATGTACATTTCACTATTTATTTGACTATTTAGTAC
The DNA here is from genome assembly GCA_028749045.1 of Cupressus sempervirens. Taxonomy (NCBI): domain Eukaryota; kingdom Viridiplantae; phylum Streptophyta; class Pinopsida; order Cupressales; family Cupressaceae; genus Cupressus; species Cupressus sempervirens. Next base: position 33,016,127 of record CM053792.1, read on the forward strand.
TTCAGTAGTTGGATGACATGTATTTGACTATTTATATTTTACGTATACATTTTTATTCGAGACTTACAGTTTGCATATATGCATTTCAGTATAGATATTAGATCTAGATGTTTGTTCTTGAGACGTACATGTATGTGTATTTTTTTGTATTTTAGTAGAACTTTCTTCATGAATTAGATTATAGATTTTAAACTTTAGATTTGTTTATGATAATTATAAAATAACCAAATTAACTTCTATTTACCTACTTCAATAGTTAAATACGAAGAAGTTCCAAATTGATCTATGAACCTAATTTTTAATTTAGAAAAATAATAATATAGGGTGATTGAATTGAATTCATTACTTGTTTTTTTAAACATCAACTGACATCTAATTAATGTTCTATTGTTATCATAACTAGTTTATGTTCAAACTATGTGCCCATTTTATCTAAGTTATTGAATTATTTTTCATGCCAATTATATTAATATAGGAGCTTTAAACTACTAAATTAACCCAAATTAATTAAATCATAGATTTAAAACATAATATTTATTTCTAATCATTATAAAATAATAAATTAGTATGACTAGAGATACATATTTGTTTTATGTGGATAAAAATATGCTAGTAGGTAAGTCGATACATTATTTTTAAAAACTTTTACAAAATATAATAGTCTTAAAAACCTTCATCCATGGATGTATACATTTAAAGGTTTTGAAATTTGATATATCAAGATAAACAACTTTAAATTAATTCAAATTATTCTAAAATAAATCTTATGAAGAACTAATATCTATTTAAGATAATATTATTAAATTAATACAAGATCCATCCCTTGTAATTATTAAATCAATTTGTAGGACTAAAGATACATATTTGTTTTATGTGGATAAAAATATGCTACTAGGTAAGCCAATACATTATTTTTAAAAAAATTACAAAACATAATATTCTTAAAAACCTTCATCCATGGTAATTAATATTATTAAAGTTTATACATTTAAAGAACCTAAAATTTGATATATCAACGCAAACAACTTTAAATTAATTCAAATTATTATAAAATAAATCTTAAGAAGAACTAATATCTATTTAAGATAATATTATTAAATTAATATAAAATTCATCCCTTCTAATTGTTTACATTTGAAGGTCTGAAAATTTGATTTAAATTAAATTAGATCATCTCAAAGGTCAGTTCAACCATTATGTACACTTATAACATGTGATATCTTCTCATGATCTTCATTTTCTAGTCTCCACTTGTGATGTGCATGCTTAAAATTGATTGGATGTATACAAATCCCAGTAGCAACAACTGGGTGGTTGTATTATAAAACCTTGTTTTCAAGTTGATAATCAACAAAGTGTATTCCATGTTGGACTATTTTGTCTTGCTTGAGATATGTTCCCTATATCACAATAGAACATGCACGATAAATTTAAATATTTTAAAATTTGATAGATATAAAGGTACCTAGATATATATAAATTCATATATGTATGTGCACATGTATTTATAATACCTATGTGAAACAACATTTTGTCACTTTCTTCATGATCATATAAATTTGTCCTCTCTATAGTACATCACAATAAATAATAACTAACACCTTCATGATTTCCATGATCAACAATCACTGCAAAGACATCTCTTGCAGAACATGTATACATACATGTATAGTATATAAGACAATTCATTGATAATTAAATAACAAGTTGAGATGAACTGGCAAGTTGAGATTAAATTTTATGATACTTACCCACTTTTACCAATCCAAAGATATGATTATAATAATCAGAAATCAATGGAATATCATCAAAAAAATTATCATCTTTATCAAATGTATGAGTAACATCAAGTGGAACCGAGATCCATGCACCTTAATATCCACGTGTTTAATTGATGCATTCTTGATAGTCTTCATAAATGCAACTGTCACAAAAACATGAGTATTCTCTTGTCTTCAATGTCCAATTGCGATTATCTATACTCATAACTGAATGTAAGAAATGTATATTTTGTATCCTCTTGCAACCATACATGTTTTGTTTAGGGTAAGTATACCAAGTTGTGCTGCCAAAATCATGACACACAAAAGAAATTTTTAAGTTTCAAAAACATGTGTGCACTTTTTTAAAATCTTAAATTTATATATGGACTGCAAACCCGTGACCCATTTCATTATATTTTGTTAAATGTTCTTTCTCCTCAACAATACACACACGGGTCACAAAACTTGAAGAAATTTGTCACCCACATCCTCAAAATGCCTCCTCATCACCGATGATCAAGATCCTAATCATGTAGTATGTTTTTTAGTCTTGTTTTTGCATTTTTTTATATGTTTTTGCATTGTTTTGTAAGTTTTTACATTGTTTTGCATGCTTTTTCAATTTTGCTTTAAATTTGTTTATTTATTTAGATTGCAATTAGTTTCTTATTAGGAAATGTGAATAATGAACTACCAAATCTCTAGCCAAATCAACAAAATCAAAATGAAAACCCTCCATAAGATGAAAACCAAAACCCTACACAAGAAGAGCAAGAAATTCTACAACCTCCACCATTTGGAAGACCTCCTCCTAGCACCCAAGAAAACATAATGAATGAAATAGAAAGAGGGAAAACTGAATTAGAAGCACTCATTGATAGGTTGAAATCTTGTGAAAAAACTAATCCGATGAGAGCACAATTGACATCCTCCCTTGAGTCCATTCTGACCCATGTAGCTTCTTTTAGTGGTTAGTTAGATATTTGGCATGTTAAGAGGGATGAACAAAGAAGATATTATGCAAACAAATTATCCTATAAAGATTTTTAAAAAAGGAAATAGAAAAAGGTGGCATTTGTGCATTATTTAAAAAGCCTAAAGAACAAGACACTATTAAACATACAACTAAAAGGTTCCCCATCCATTGGTGCATACATGATGATATTAGAAATAAATTTTGGGATAGATTACAGATGATCTTTGATGCTCCTCCCTGCAATAATCATGAGGTTCCAATGTATTTCTTAAATAAATTGTATTGTGAATTTATCTTTGGGGAGATCTCCAATTATTTTGATATATTAGAACCTTAGGGTAGAGGCATGGTCATCATTTGAGAGGTCGGGGGCACATCATGACCCTAATTTAAATAGGGCACCTGTTGTCAAGCAATAGGGTGAGCATGTGATTATTTCTTTAGTTGTGAAGGAACAAGTAGAGACTAGCACTCTAGGGACTATCAATGCTTTGACTCAGACCCTCATTCATTATGCCAGTCCATTAGTTAAGGAGGAGCCTTCTGCATGTCATGGCCACATGTGCACATCATGTGGATCCTTATGCACATTTGATAGTCATGTTGTAGATAGTATGGATGATGGCTAGTCACTGATAAGTTTCTGAGTGACGCATTTGGTATTGACACATAGGTAAATTACATTTATAATAAAATAATTTCATTACATTTTGTATGTATAGTGAATGACTAATTAATTAGCATATATTGACATTCTTCAAAATTTAGGGTAAGAGTGTTGATGACCCTAGTAAAGATTCCTTGGCCCCATTTTGCATCCCGTTGATGAGTCAAGAGGTATGTATTGATTTAATAATTTAAATTAATACATATATTTATTAAGTAATCATATGAAGGATTGACAAAAAAATGCATCCATATGCATTAGTTCTCTACTAGACCATCAACATTCACAAGGGACTCTAAGCCTAGGCATGATATGAGCTTCATAGAGCTACATTTTTTCCATGTTAATTTAATCCATTTGATTATATTTGTTTCATGTTTCATGTTACATGTAAATTATATTATATGATATGTAGTTGTTGATGTCTGAGACTCCTCCTTATCTTTTCTTGTCCATCGATAATGGAGTTGTTGTAGGGATGGCTAGTTCAGAGCCATTGACCAAGGTATGGAAGAATTTTTTTAGTTTTAGTTGTTTAAATAATAGTTAGTATCAAAAATTTGAATGTTATTTAGAAGAGATTATATTTATTGAATTGTTGTAGGGCCTTATTACACCCGATCATCTGCAAGCCTTTAAGGTGGACATATAGAGTGATTATTTGGTGGCAGTAAGAAAATAATTAATTTTGGGTGTACATATATTTGATTTCAATGTATTATAATTATTGATTCATATCTACTTTTTTTTTATCAGCTCTAGTTAGAGAAGATTCCAAGCAAGATGACAAGCAAGCGTGTGAGGAAGACCCCATCATCCCCATTATCTCCCTCCACACAATGATCAAAGACCTCTAGGGATTTGTTTCCTTCCTCTCATGGGAAGGAGAAGATATATTTGATAGACATAAATGTATAGGCATTAGTGGACATATATTTTGGATTTTATGTTAATGGACATATTCGATATACATTGGATGTATATATGACATTTTATATTTGATGTATGACATATATATTTGATGCATGACATTATTTGACTTATGACATTATTGGTTAATATATGATATGTTTGTTCATGGATGACATTATTGGTTATCATAATATATTATATTTTTTTAATGTATGATAGTATTGGTTATCATAATATATTATATGCTTGTTCATGTATGATGTTATTGGTTATCATAATATATTATATGTTCATTCATGTATGACATTATTGGTTATCATAATATATTATATGTTTGTTCATGTATCACATTATTGGTTATCATAATATATATCTTATTTTTCTTGTTTACATTTTAAGTACATTTCATGTATTTAATATAGATTGCATCCAAAATGATGAAGAGTGCTTACACCAAAAGCTAGTGGATTCCCAACAAGAACACTTTTAAGGAAAACTACATTTCCCACCTTTGTAAGTGTCTTCAAAGACTTTTTCTAACTTGGTTACAACATTGAACAAAATTCTACCCAAATTCACAAAACTACTTGATCACTTTCCCTATTCAAGACTTGGGAAGCAATAAGGGAAAAATGAGCAAATTTGAGAAATTTATCATAATAAACTTCTTGCTTCAAACTAACACCTTAGACACTTCAAGGAACACCTAATAACTATCTTACAAACTTTAGTCTATCATATATTCCATCCTTCCAAGAAATTCTTCAACATCCTATGAGTGAAAACAATCTTCCAACATCCTATGACTGTATTTTCTTTGCAACAACATGTAATTTGCTGATTTTTGGACAACTCTTCACAAAGGGAAGTGATTATGTTTCAAATCTATGAAATGGCTATTAATAACTCCATTTAGTGATAACATTATTCTAACAAAGAAATATTTTTTTGTTCTAAATAGGAGGTAATGATATTTGACAATAACTCAGTGATCTTATATACAAGTTTAACATCAGCAGTGATTCCTTTCCATATAAAAAAACTTAATAGTCACCAAAAACTTATGCCTCCTCTAAATTCATAGAGGGTTTTTTCATCATTTGACATCCATTCCAACCAATTACTAGTTGGTTTGATTGGTTACAAGGTTAATTTCAATGTTTTCCAAAAAACTGCTAAAATTGCCAAAAAGTTGTCAGCAACATTTATTGCAAAATACAAATTTTTCACTATCTTTTCCTAGAACTTAACCAAGTGGGGTAAAAAATAAGACCTATATAAGGTTCAATGACTCTCAAAACACTTATTGATTCAACTTATTAACAAAAATAAAAAACAAAGGAAAAATTGTTAGGACTAAGGCAACTTGGGTTTATAGGTGACCTCAAGTTCCTTAACCTTACAAACAAGGGTTACCTTATTACGATAAAAAAATAAAATTTTCAAAATGAGTTGTATCATCACCCCTTCACCTTCTATCACCAATTCTCCATCATTGGATGAGATGACATATCCAGTTGCCACCGTCAAAGATCACTGCCCTATGGCATTTAGTGACTGTTAGGGATGATTTGATTTGGCATGTCCAAGAATGTTTGAGTACTCAATGGGATAGAAGGAGCTTGGGGGTAATTTTTACCTAGCCACCCAAAGCTAATAGAATATATAGTTTGATCCCATGATGAACGATGAGAGAGATTTAGCAGTTGTCAACTTTGTTCTAGCCAACACTACAAGTTTCAGCATCACACAAGATGGGGTTGCAAAATCAAAATGTAATAAGATCTCCAAAAAGAAAGAGAGGTCATTTTAGGTCTCTGTAACATGGTTCTATAGCACCTATAATCACATGCATACCTTACATGAGCTTTGAGATATGCCCTATCAAAGATCATTTTGCTATGGCATTTAGTGACTCTTAGGGACGATTTAGTTTGTTGTGCCCAAGAATGTTTGAGAGCTCAATAGGATGGAAGGAGCTTGGGGCTAGTGTTTACCTATCCACTTGAAGCTAATATAATATATAGTTCAATCCCATGATGAAAGGTGAGAGAGATTTGGTTGTTGGCAACTTTGTTCTGGCCAACACTACAAGTTTCAGCATCACTTAAAATGGGGTCAAAAAATTAAAATAGAAAAAGATATCCAAAAAGAAAGATAGGTTAATGTAGGTCTCCACAACATGGTCCTATAGTACCTAGAATCACATCCATATCTCGCACGAGCTTTGAGATATGCCCCATCAAAGATTGTTGCCCTATGGCATTTAGTGACTCTTAGAAATGATTTGGTTCGGCATGCCCAAGAATGTTTGAGCACTCAACAGGATGGGAGGAGCTTGGGGCTAGTGTTTACCAGCCACCTAAAGCTAACATAATAGATAGTTCAATCACATGAGGAAATGTGAAAGAGATTTGAAAGTTGGCAACTTTGTACTGGTCAACACTACAAGTTTCAGCATCACTCGAGATGGGGTCACAAAATCAAAATGGAATAAGATCTCCAAAAAGTGGTATAGGTTATTTTAATTCTCTATAACATAGTCATATAGCACCTAGAATCACATATGTACCATGCACAAACTCTAAGATATGGCCTGTCAAAGATCACTACCCTATGGCATTTAGTGATGCTTAGGGACATTTCAGTTCAGCATTCCTGAGAATGTTTGAGCGCACAACAAGATAGGATGAGCTTGGGGCTAGGATTTACCTAACCACCTAGAGCTAACAAAATAGGCAGTTCAATCCCATCATGAATGGTGAGGGAGATTTAACAATTGGCAACTTTGTATTGGCTAACACTACAAGTTTCAACATCACCTGAGATGGGATCACAAAATCAAAATAGAATAAGATCTCTAGAGAGAGAGAGAGAGAGAGAGAGAGAGAGAGAGAGAGAGAGAGAGAGAGAGAGAGAGAGAGAGGTTATTGTAGGTCTCTACAACACAGTCCTACAGCACCAAGAATCACATCCATACCTCACACGAGCTCTAAGATATGCTCTGTCAAATATTGTTTCCGTATGGCATTTAGTGACTCTTAGGGACAATTCAATTCGGCATGCCCAAGAAAATTTGAGTGCTCAATAGGATAGGATGAGATTGAAACTAGTGTTCACCCAACCATCCAAAGCTAATGGAATAGACAGTTTGATCCCATGATGAACAGTGAGTAAGATTCGATAGTTGGTAACTTTATACTAGCCAACACTACAAGTTTTAGCATCACCCAAGATGGGGTTACAAAATCAAAATAGAATAATATATCCAAAAAGAGAGAGAGATGTTATTGTAGCTCTCCACAACATGGTCCTATAGCACCTAGAATTGCATCCATACCTTGCACAAGCTCTAAGATATGCCTCATCAAAGATCGCTACCCTATGACATTTAGTGACTCTTAGGGACAATTCAGTTTGGTGTGCCTGAGATTATTTGAGCCTTCAATAGGATAGGAAGAGCTTGGTGCTATAGTTTACCTAGCCACCCAGAGCTAACAAAATAGACAATTCGATCCCACGATGAGTGGTGAGGGAGATTCGGCAATTGGCATTTTTCTACTGGCTAGCACTACAAGTTTCAGCATCACCCGAGATGGGGTCACAAAATGAAAATGGAATAAGATCTCACAAAAGTGAGAGAGGTTATTTTAGGTCTCCAAAACATGGTCCTATAACACCTAGAATCACATCCATACCTTGCACAAGCTCTAAAATATGACCCATCAAAGACTACTACCCTATGACATTTAGTGACTCTTAGGGACAATTCGGTTTGGCGTGCCCGATAATGTTTGAGCCCTCAATAGGATGGGAGGAACTTGGGGATAGGATTTACTTAGCCACCCAAAGCTTAAAAAATATAAATTTTGATCCCACATAGAATGGTGAGAGAGATTCGGTAGTTGGCACCTTTGTACTGGCCAACACTACAAGTTTCAACATCACGTAAGATGGGGCCGCAAAGTCTAAATGAAATTGGATCTCCAAAATGTGAGAGAGGTTATTTAGGTCTTCATAACATAGTCTTGTAGCACATTGAATCACATCCATACCTTGCACAAGCTTTGAGATATGCCTCATCAAAGATTGCTACCCTATGGCATTTAGTGACTCTTAGGGATGATTCGGTTCAGCATGCCCAAGAACTTGCAAGCACTCAACAAGATGGGAGGGGCTTGGGGCAAGGGTTTACCCAGCCACTCAAAGCTAATGGAATATATAGTTCAATCCCACAATGAATGATGAGAGAGATTTGATAGCTGGCACCTTTGTACTGGCCAACACTCACTAGTACATTTGAGGCCATTTTTCAACAAAAATTGGTCAAATTTTTTACCAAACTTTGACAGAATTCAACCATCCCATTCGTCAAAGTTTTTCACGTAAAAATTTCAACCAACCCATATCATGACTATAACTAAAGTTAAGAGCCTCTATTATTGAATTCTCTTCCCTATCACCCATATTCATTTCCTTTTCTATGGGAAATAAGGAAGAGAATTCAATAATAGAGGCTCTTAACTTTAGTTATAGTCATGATATGGGTGATGCACAACTACCTCCTAGATTCACATTCCATCCTACTGATGAAGAGCTCATAACACATTATCTCATTAGAAAGGTTTTAGACATCAATTTCACAGGAAGGGCCATTGTTGAAGTGGACCTCCACAAGTGTGAGTCTCAGGGAGGGTTCAATTCTCTCCTTTATTATTCACTATGTGTATAATCCCACACACACATTTGATCTTGAATGATGATGTATTGAATGCTGAGTCTCTATGCTGTAACCTCATCGATGACTGAATACTGATTCATCACCCCCTCTCAGTAATCCATATTTATAAAAATCTTCCCCTTAATTATGCTCTATCTATACCTTATATCTCTCACACTATCCCCCTTCTCTTACCGTGCATCTCACATATCTTCCCCCCAATTACTTTATTTCTTAGTCTTTACACCCTATCCTCCTCTCATAGTCCTATATCATCCCCCCTATCAACTTCTACATCACATATCTCTCTTATCTCATGTCAAGGTTCCCCTTATCCATCTCTTTATTCCTATTAATTATCTACACTTAAGAAACCTTAAGACATCCTCTAGGATAATACCACTTATGGCCACTTATGAAAGCAAATGCCCATTAAGAAATCCTGGGACATCTTATGAAGATATCCTAGAACACCTTAGGACTAAGTACTTATGGGGAAAATGGAAGAACTTAATAAGATGCATTTAATAATTTTAAGATCTTTACCCAACACTCAATACAAGAGAAAGAGGGGATTCTAGGGATAACTCTCAATATACCTCAAGTTACATAATTAGCAAGACTCAAGTAAGATGAAGAGATGCTGATGCAAAACTAAAATTATATTAAGGAAGTGTACAAAAAAAACTCTATTATGCAATGTTAATTCACCTTTGATTTTTTGTGTGAAGGTAAATTGATCAAATTGAATTGGTTTGATTAATTAAAGTGACTAAGTGTTAGATTGATTGATGTTGGCCATTTTTTCTGCCCATTCAACCCATCATTGATAACTGATCTAAGAGATCTTCAATGGGCTAGATTTTTTGATGTGGGTTAACACACTTTTTGGTTGGGTTAACATCTTGTGTTAACTTAGTATCTTCATGAGCCAAGTTGGTTTGGTTCCTTCATTGGTCGAGCTAGTTTAGTTTACAATCATTGACTGAGTTGGCTTGTTTTCCTGATTTGTCAAATTGCTAGTTAACACACATTTTCTATCAGAGTTAACATTTTGCATTAACCATTTCTATCATTTTGGAGAATGACTTTGTTGCTCTTTCTAAAATAGAATTTTTTCCTATTTCGGAAGGCTTACCTTTTTGCTTTCTCTAAATTCCTACTGCCTCTTCAACCAAACATTCAAGAATTGTGCCGACCAATAGATTTATGCCACCTGGTAGATCTTTCTTGTTCTGGGTTGTGAATCTTTGGATATTTTCTAGATGCATCTGGGTCCATTCTTTTGAAGAAGATCTTGACCTATGGTTGTGTTTTATTCATCTGTTGGGGAGATTTTCCTTTTTGGGGAAAATAAAATTTATAGCACATAAGTCAACTCTAAAATTTTTATGGTAGGTTAACATTGCATGTTATCACATCCTACATTTTTTGACAATGGCTCAAATTTATTTGTTGCGGCCATGACATGTTACAAGGATTGTTCTTTAATGGTGAACGACATTCTTTGGCCTTGTTTACGCAACATCTATGCATCTCCATGCTTCATTAATGATTGTAATGATCAAATCTCATGGGATTTGATTTCTTATGGCTAGGTGAATTTTTTTTTCTATTCTTATCACTTCATTATATCAAATTGTATTTCATGATCAGATCTAGTTCTAATATTCATTTATTGCTACTCTCTGCAACTCAACTCCACTTTGGTTGGGGATTGAACTCCATAGTTTAGATCTGAGTTATGCCTAATCTATAAAGGCAAGTTGTAAATACTTTTTTTGTAATCTTCTTTGGCTGTATTTTTTGTAGCAACATTATGCTATGTAATTCCTTGCCTTCCATTAATGAAATCTTTGTTCCTTATCTTATCTTTCCATTTTTCTATCTAGTGCATGTATATGCCTTGTAGTAAATGTTTTCTTTATATATTCTTAAGTTAACATGTTGTGTTTAATCTGCTGGCAATTGTTGCATAAGTGAAAATTATTTTTCCTTTCAATATTTCACTAGTTTCAAACTTGCATGTCACTTTGGGAGAAATATTGAAGCCAAGTCTAGTGTATTTTAGGCTTTCATTGATGTATAGTGCATCTACACAAAAATTTGCAACCATTATTTCTATCTTGGTGCATCACCCCCTTTTCTCTTTCTGCATTTTAATTTCAATTTCCTTCTCCCTTTTCCTCTGAAGTGGTAGAGTAGGGGCACCTTGATAGTAAGGAAGCCAGCCTTCTTCGGAGATTCAGCCTTAGAGCACAAGTCCCACACTTGGAGGTTGTATCCATGTTACACAAGGTTTTCAAAGTAGTTCCTCAAGCAAGGGTGCAGACTTTGTGTCAACAATTTTTGACATGCCCGATGGGACAATCAATTTCAGCTACACAAGTTTATTGAAAGCCAATAAAAATCCATTCACTAAGAATTTGGGTGTTATTCTTGGTGCAATTAGCCTTTAGAGGCATTCCATCAAACACCATGGCAACTCTAGTGCACTTCTACTGGTTTCAAATAGACCCAGTACTGGTATGTAAAGACCAACTTTGATCTTTTGTGATTTCCAAAGCTTTCTATGAAATTATAGCTTTTATGAAGCTCTAACCATGGACCTGTTTCATAGAAATAACTACTATTCCCCCCATATCATGATAATACTATTCCTCAGCCCTCGTATTGCCAATTTCAATCTTTGCCCCAAGCTGGTTATAGCCAGTATGCTCAGAATTATTACTATCAAGCATTAGGTAGTGGAACATTATGTTTCTTTATGATGTTCATTAATTCATCAATATTTTTATGATAACACTCATGTTCATCACAACCCAGCTTCTTGCAATAGGCACACTTTTTCTTCTTCTTATTAGTGTCCCCCTTCTTGCTTGAATTCAAGGAAGACTTGCCTTGTTGACTTGATTGTGGTGTCATCTTTTTTGTATCCTCTTGTGTGTTATTTTTCCACTGCTTCTTCTTCCCTTTTCCTTTATTTGAAGTTTGAAAACCCTCATTATTGACCACCAAAGCCTTAGACTTGGGTGAATTGAGAATCCCCATTGATTGCAACTTCTTTTCTTCATCCTCCAACAGCTAAGCATAACGATCAAAAGTGACTTTCTGATAGGCAACCCCTAATTTAGTCTTTGTGGTGTTGTAAGAAGAAACAAATGTGGAGTACTCAGATGGTAGCTTGTTATGAATGAGATAGATTAACCTATCATCTTTAACAAGACTACCACTATCATCAAGATTCCTTCTTAATTCATTCACCTTAATGATGAAATCCTATATAGAATCAAATGTATTAGGATCTAGGGATACAAGCTCATCTTCAATTTTGTAAACATGCTCCTTAGACACTTTACCATATAGGGTTTTGAGGGCATCCCAAGCATCCTTGGATGTCTTATACTTCTCTATCTGATAAAGGATTGTATCTTCAATCCCCAACATTTAATATCACATAGGGCTTTCCTATCTACAAATTTCAAATCATTAATGTCACTTTTAGATGCTTGATCACTTGTAGGTTTAGGAAGGGTACCATCAACATATTGGGAAACTTGATTATGCATTAATTGACACCACATTTTAATGGACCATGTAGCATAGTTATGTGGTGTTAATTTTGGAAACTTAAAATTTCCCATGATGCAAGAAATGAAAAATAAGAGTGAGAAAAGAGCAACACAGCACCAAGAAACACCCCCCCTTTTCACTCAATCAAGAAACCCCCCCTTTTCCCCCTTCCCCCTCTCCCCCTCCCCCGCCTCTTTGCCAAAAAAAAAAGCTTTTGGCACTTTATATGTTGTGCATTTACAATAGCCACTTGCTAATTTTGGCCTTAGTGGACTAATAATTTTGACTTTTTATAATATCCTTATAGAGTTCAAAACTGGAACATTATAATGTATCTCAGATATACAAAAATTCTAAAGTTATATCAAAGAATTACAATGCAGAAAATGACCTAATTCTAAAAGTGATACTTTTGTCCACACAATCCCATAATCTAATGGAAGGTCTAGAAAGTAGACGAAAAATAATGCACTTTCAAAAAAATGAAACTTGTTTTCGAGTCCAAATGAGCCTATATGGAGCAATTGAAGTTATAAAATGTAGGATTAGATAGGTATAGTTGCCAAAAGACACAATTTTTGACAAATATGAGCACCAAAACCAGAAAAGAGCTGCACCACTAAAAAGTTTAGGAAATTCTAGCAAAAATAAAAAAAATTACACCTGATTTGGAGCCTAAATGACTGAGATATGGTCTCCCAAAGTTGGATTGTCAAATAAAAAATGAATATGGAGAAGGGTCTGATCAGAAAAAGATGAGATTAAATTTGATGGTCAAATGATTGTCATAGCAATTCTAATTTGCCTACAGATGATGATCATACGACCATCAATTTTAAATGCATGAAATGATGACATTAGTAGAATTTAGCCCCCAGGCTGATGTGGCAGATGATGTCAGCATGTACGAATAATCCATGTGTCATGTATAGCTTATTGAGTCACTAGTGATGTGGCAAAGTACATCATCTACTGAATTGTACACACAAGTTACTGAGGTGGCAGTTTCCAATGCTGACCTCTGTCCCATGTGTTGACATATCTGTTGATTTGGATCACAGACTATGCAGGTGGGTACTCCATATGATAGATTGGGAGTGAGCGGAGTTGGCACCTGGGTTTTCTGACATGTCTAACATGTGGACCTTGTCACTACCAAATCTCTTCACAAGGCCAAGAGAGGATTTAAGTGGTGTCAGTGCCAAAAAATTGGCAGTAGTGATGGGATCTATACACTAGCCCAAAAATTTAATGTGGTGTCAGGAACTTTAAAACACAACACTAATTGTAATATTCAAGCCAGTGATTGGGATTTAAAATCCCACATTCACATAGCAACCAAGAAATGGCTTGTTTAAAAATGAGGCTGCTAGATTAGAAGCCAAAGGAAGCCACCAGATTGTGAGGAAAGGCAGTTGTCGAATGTCAGAAATTGGTTGCTCTAGTTTATGGTGGTGCTCAGCTAGTTGTATTGTATGAACGTTGGTGGTTTGGAAATGCCCATATTTGTGTGTAAGTGCACCAGAAATATTGATGAAGCTTTCCAATTAATTGAAATATTCTATGGTCTTGCAAATAACTATGCCAAATTCACAGAGTATATTCTACTACAGGGGCCAAGATTTCACCACTTGGTTCCTACAAAAAAAATTTTGTGTAGGCCGAATAGACCGAATTTATTCAATTTTTTTTAGAAATTTAAAAGTATTTGTAAAGAAAAAAAAATTATAGATCGGGAACAAAATAATTGTGTAAATTTAATAGATCATATTGGATTTGCAAATCGGGCATTTGGGTGCCAATTTGCAAAAAAAAAATTGCCTCAAAATTGACTATGGCCTAATATAGGTGAATTTATAGTCGATTTTCACTGAATCAATATTTTGGACGCAATGGTGAGGTCCGCTTTGGCTCTAGATGCTCTCAATATCTGCGGCTACTCCAAATTTGGGTTCAGGTGCTAAAGCAAGAATGGTTTCAAACAGTTATGTGAAGAGAATCTCCCTTAGCTTTGATACCATGTAAGAATTTGGTATAGCTCTGATACCATGTAAGAATTTGCCTTAGGGAAAAATCCACTAAGAACAAGGAACTCAAGCACAAGCAAAACAATAGACCAAAAGAGTATGATTAGAATAATGATATGATATTCAATTCAATGTATAAGTACACTAGGAGTGCCTATATATAAAGGCCTTTGGAATGCTTCTAGAATGCCTAGGAATCAACATGCTGATAAGTCTTACAACCAAGCACATGTCCACCAAAAGTGGATTATCCTCCATTAAGCACAGGAGTAAGTGTGATGATGGGAGGATAAGTCTACAAAGGTGTAGCACGCAAAATTATATTGTAGACACCATGTGCTAAAATGAGAGTGCAAATAACTGTGTTGTCTACATGACAACTTAGTTAATTATGCAAACTCTAGTGTTGTAGACACCATGTGCTGAGTTAGAGTTGCTTACTCCGGTGTTGTCAACATGACAACTCATAAGAGTATGCAACCTCCTAAGTGTCTCACCAAAGAAATAATAAAATAATGCATTGACCTAAGTAAACTTAAGTAAAGTGTAATAAGTAAATACTTATTTACACCAACAAAGAAAATATCAAAGGATTGATACACTCATAAACCTACCAAAATTAGCATAGCTATCAACTGGTTGGTGGGCTATAGGTTTTTAGAGAAAAAAAAACTCAATTTGGTTGACTAGGTAGTCTTATTTGCACACACCAGGTTTTTTTACTGTACACTCTACTTTGTGTTTGCACTCCACCTTTCTCCTTAGCAATCATTAAAAATTACATCATCATTTATTCATGGTAAGTTCTAGTTTGAGATAACTCTAAATGAAAATTGAAATCATTGAGGTATTCAGGTTTGTTAGGTGATCCAACATAGGCATGAAGAGCTACCACTTAGTGAAGGCCGCAATGTAGATGTCTTAACAACCCGATATAGGCGCATTCGTGTTTGAAACCTCTTATTTGAATAAATTAAAAATATTTAAAAAATTTGTCTAGAAATTTTAGATTAAATCAATGTATATGTAAATAATTTAAAATTGAATTTATTGAACTAATAAATAGATAGTATTAGATATAATATATAAGTGAGAGGAAAAGGTGTAACTATAGTTGATAGTTCAATAGATTCAAGGTTGTTGGTAGAGAAGGATTAAAAAGTATTTAACACTCTCTATAATAAACACAATAGGTAAGAACATTATAGTATGTATTGTGTGCAATACCTCATAAATATATAAGGTAAACTAAGTGAGTGGAATACTCCACCTCTTTGAATAGTAGTGCTTTCATTGTTCAACAACTTTTTTTCTCTCTATATATATTTTATTTCAGACATAGCCTCTATTAAATTTATGATATAATCTTATTTCCACTAACTTTATTTTTAAACATATACTTTTATTAATTCTTAATAATTATAAGCTAGAATAAAATACTTTTATAATTAAATACAATCAATAATTGTTATATTAATACAACTTATTTTTAACCTATTTGTAAATGGACATGTCTATGCACCCAACTTAGACAAAAATTGAAAAAATTAAAAACACAACAGATTTTGTTGAAAATTTCAACATTTGTTCTTCATGATCTCAATGTTCTGTAATAAAAAACAACAAAAAAATTTGAAAAAAAATCACTGTATTTTCATAAATCTGAATTTAAAAAAAAAAAAAAAAAAAACCACTTTTCATACATTCTGAACCTATGTAAATATGGTTGCCAACAACACATGAATGCACCATTAAGTATCCAAATTATATACAACTCATGCTGATAACATCCTCATTTAGTATTAAGTTTTAAATCAATAATTCTTTTTTGTAAAATGTACATTCAGAAAGCTTATAGCCACGGGACACAATTGGCCACCATATGCATTTCATTGGGCTTGCAAAATTGGCCACGCCAATCTGTTTCCTTTAATTCTCCTGAAATCACAGGAGTGCCAAAAGCTACGGACTTGGCAATGAAAATCATCATCATCATTGTAATTTCCTTTAAACTTGACCCAACAAGTGACTCTCATAATAATAATAATCTGCCCTGCATACCTCTCCCCCACACCCGCACTCTTCTCTTTCCAAACTTCTCAAACGCCTTCTTCTCTCTTCCCTTACTTTCTCATGAGGAAATGTTTCTGCTCCTGCAACTGTCACCGACGTTGCAATCTTCAAAGCGGGAGTGGGAGATGACAACAACTCGTCCCACGAGACTTCTGCCCTTCCCAACACTTTGCTCTTCGATCCTACAAATATTTCTGCTCCTCTTCTTCTTCTTCTCCACCTCACTTCAAACACAACCGACTCTGATTTAGACAACATTTCATCAAATCCTTTCCCCTCACATTCCAAGCTGAATGTCTCTCCCCACTGTGGCTCTGGGCAAGCCTCGACCTCCTTCGTATTCACATGAGCGATCTTCTTGTTGAGATGATACCGAACAAACAGACTTCCTTTGCAGCCATATTGATGATCAAGAAGAGCAATATTTTTCGCTCCAACAACGTCCAACTTGAGGTGCACAGAGCATCTTGGCCTCCTCTCCTCCATTGAATATCTGATCGTTGTTGCAGAGTATATGATTGCCTTGCTCAAAACAGCGCTTCTCCAGACAAATACTGAAATATAGGAAATGTGAGATGAGAGGAGTAGAATTGTAAAGAGGTATATATAACAATTCCGTAAGAAGCTAAAGCAAAGATCGGGAATAATATGATATGGCTAATTCGACCATCCACTAACCGTTGTATGGCGCCTACACGTATGAGAGTGAAATATTCCGTCATCCACTTGAAAATAATACATAGCTTTACAAGTTTTATTTTAGAATTTATGGATTTGATGACTGATTTTCTTGTGTTTGATGGACTGGAGATTATATTCCACCCATTCATATAAAATACAATCTTAATATATCTCGATTGATCTCGTAACGTGACTGAAATCATTATATAAGTTGCTATAATGCGGTGAGAACAACTCAAAGGAATAATATAACCACATGCCAAACCCTGCGTAGCTGTCAAGCGGAAAAGGTGAGTATTACTGGACGACTCTTCTTTTATAACACCACACCTGTTTCTATGGCACTTCACAAGTCATTATTTGGTTAGTAGAAAAACGAGATTCTATTTATAACATTTAATATTAAATTTAGTAAACAGAGAAACAGGTGTCCAGCGAAATGGGAGATGACGAAATTTCCTCAATAATATCTGAGATCGGGCTTTTCCTCAAACTGGTTTTCTTATCGGCCCTTCATTTTCAATCCTACGCTGATTAAGAGAAACATGTTAATCATTTCTAGCAGTTTCAACATTAACATAAGACCGTCTCAAGTAAATGGTTGTAAGCAATATAATTTGGACTTTTGGAAGTAGTAATTGTATTTTAGTGTGCAATGGGTAAGTTAAAGTGGTGTGGGAGGTCAACTAAAAAATGTTACGAGTATCTAAGTTCCATATTTTTATAGAATAGAAAGAGGGAGACATGTGAATATATAAAGAAGAAAGTATGAAGGAGAGAGAGAGCTCATACAGCTACAACTTTTTGTTCATATTTTGATGCTCCTTTTTGGCTCATTTCTATTATTACAATATTTAAACTTTGCATTAATCTCAAAAGCTCAGAGTACATTAATCTCAATATTTAGGAATTCTCAATCATGTTATTTCTTATAATCTCAAAATCTCTCTAAGAGATACAAATTTAGCTTCACATAATGCCTTGATAAATATATCAATAATATGGTCCTTTGTCTTGCAATATTGTAGATAAATCACCTGTTGCTAGATGAGATGTCAGATATATTATTGATGCTAGACTTCAATGTATTTTGTCAGAGCATGAAACACTAGATTCTTGGACAATGAGATGGCATATTGATTGTCGCAACGAAGTAAAATAGGTCTTGCATGATGATGCTTGAGGACTGATAGAAAAGCTTATAGCCAAGCTATTTCTTTTAGTGCATCATTTGTTATAGTATATTCAACCTCTGTACTAGATAGAGAAATGGTAGATTATTTTTTATTGCATCAAAAACTTGAACTAAGAAAGATAACACAACCTATCCAATCTGAATCCGAATACCCAATAAATAGAAAATTTCCATGAGAGGAGTAATAGATACCTATTGATAAAATCCTTGCAAATATCTTAGTATTCTTCCACTAAATTAACATTATTTATTTATTTCAACATGCAAGATATAGTATCTTGTTCTTTAATTAATGTGTGTTTTTTAATGAATAATATCTTTTCTATTAATTAAATTATTAAAGTGACATATTCACTAAAAAAGGGTCAAGGATACAAAGATCACCCCATGAGAGTTCACATGGAAAAGCCAGAAAGCTAACAATTATTCGTTAAAAAAACACTTATAAACTCCCCTTAGATGGCTAAAGCAATGCTAGCCAAGGGAGGTGGATCATGACGATCGTCAAAATTCTAGACATCAATGGGTTGGTGGGTGGCTCAAGAGGAGTCCACCCATCATCAATTGCATCTTTTTTTTTCTTCTTTTCCCTTCACTTTGGGAGGCAAGATCGCCAAGTCCACACAAGGGAATGACCACTTCAGATCTCTAGTAGAAAATGGCCATACTAATGTGCAATTTTGACCTATGGCACTTGTTGTACTATTCTATTTTTCATTTTATTAAAATAGCAAGACTAATGTTTGTGTCTAATAAAGATAGTGAAGGCTTCTAATCCTCATTCAAAGATTTATATAATTGTACATTATTCTCACGTTTAAAGAAATGCAAGAAGATAAGGTAGAGGGGAGACAGTTCTAAAGGTTATTATAAAGATATGTTGCGAGTCATTGGCAAAGTCAATTTATTAAAATGGTTCTTCCATTAATTTGATATTGATAGGTAAATATGTAAAAATGATAAAATAGTTCTTCCATTAACTAGATTACTACTTAATAGTTAACTATGCATAAATGAAAAGTTTAAAATCATTCAAATGAATTCTACATTTGAACTGACACAAACAACAAAATTTTATCAAAATAAAAATGACGTACATTGCTTTCATCAATCAAAAGCTATCAGTTTGGATCATCCTTTTTTTGCAAAAAGAGGGGTAAAAATTTATTACGACAGAAAGGAATACAATAAGGAGAGCTCAACAAGGAGCTCGATCCTGAGCAACAAGATCATCAAATTCTTGCACCATCTCAAAGGACAGTTGCCCCCTATCCCTAATATTCCAACCCAGATCATGACTAGAAGCCCATTTGGCTAAACAATCAGCAGTTCTATTCCATTCACGAGGAATATACATGAACCTAATGAACTGAAAAGAGGAAGAGAAGAAAAGAATCTGCTTAACAACAGTGACCAGCTGCCAACTAACATCCTCAAGCTCTTGCGAAGAGTTTGCATCACCCTTAAACATCACACACTAAGGTAAAAATTAAGATTGGAAAAATAAGTCAACTTTGACTATTTAACACTTTTACTTTAGAAATCAAGCTTTAGCGTGTGATTTTTAAACTGTTCAATCAATTTGAATCATATTGCACTGTCCTAAGTAACCATGCCCACAGAAACGACTCTTAATGCACTATAAAAATAAATAGCTAGACATACATCACCCAACGCACAAGTAGAATCCAATTATCACAAATAGTGATAATGAGAGGCACAAAAAATATCAATTCGAGAAAATATCTGAATAAAAGATCCGATCCTAAGATATTATTGAGGCACTTTTGAGGTTTCTGTTTACTTTTTTAAAAACATAAAAAAAAAAAATCTTTGTTATAAATCCGATCTTTTTCTTTCTTATAGCGAAACAACTAGTTCTAAAGCGCCATTAAAACAGGGGTAGAGCGAAAGGAAATTTTGTTTTCTTCAATTCTCTAGTAATATAAATGTCCACTTGATACCAAGGTCTTGAGTTGTTCTTAACGCATTAGCAAATTAAATAATGTTTTCAGTCACGTTACGAGATCAATCGATATTCGTTAAGATTGTCACAAATCCAGAAATTTTGAAACAACAAAACATAATTAAGAGCACCACTTTCAATTGGCACAGTAGAATACAATTTGTAGCCATATATTTCCAAGTGGATGACCACGCCAGGTAAAGCGATAAGGGATGGATTTCATTCTCATAGAAACAGTTGTTGGGCGCTGAAATAATTAGTTTATCATTCTCATAGAAACAGTGGGTGGACGGTGAAATAATTAGGTATATCATATTATCCCCGATCTTCTCTTTAGCTTTTTGGAGACATGGATAACTGATGATGGTGTCAAGTTTAATGAAAATTATGATGATGGGTTCCATTGCCAAGTCCAATGAAATGGCATCAGCGGAAATATATATTCAACAAATTTGGGTGGCCTCTTCAGCGAGTGGGAAGAGCTCAAATTGTGGCAATTCTTGTAAACATGCAAGTTGGTTATGGTGGACAATTGTGGCCAGCAGCGTTGTGAATGTACATTTTAGAAAACATTTTTTTTTCATTTAAAACTTACTCCTACATAAGGATGTTATCAAATGACTTGTATGTAGTTTGAATATATAATGGAGCATCTTTAACTTTTTCTATAATAAACAGTCGAAGTCTAACTATTTTATTAATGAGAAAAGTTTTTTCAGCGTTCATGTTGTTTGCAGCCATCTTTTAATAATACAAATAAAAATAAATGTTTACACACTATATATATTAACAAATTAAGTGAATAGAAATATGATTTTACTTTACACTTAAAGGAGCTAAGTGGAAAACAAAGAAAAAATATAGAAAAGAAAGTTGTAATATCATAGAGACTTCAGTTAAGTTATAATATCATGAATTCATTATGAGATACTTAGAAACTTAGTTCTTAGGATTATTTGCAACAAAAATATCTTTTGTTCGTATTATAGAAAATTAAGAACATAATTTTTTAATGAACATTGTACAATATATAGATATAAAATAATAAATATGCAACCAAATGTACATATGTGACTTTTACTATAAATGCTAAGTTTAGAGGTGGGACAAACTAAAATAATGTCAAGTATCTTAATATTGTGACATAAGACACGAAAATTAAATGACACATAATATGATTATATGAAAAGTAAGTGTTTTGAAAAGGTTCCTAATTCACTAAGTTAAATTAATATGTGAACATGTGTGAAGGTCATAACTATGAACTAGTTTTACACTATACTATGTTAACATTACAATAGTGAAACTAGATTAGAAATACCCATGTTAACACTAACACTCCTATTGGGTGTAATTTACCTAAATAATGATGATGAAATGCAAATCATGTAAGGAAAAAGATTATCTAAAGATTTTGAAAAATCATCTGCCAATATGCAAGGGGTACTTCCAATGTCATAATTCATGGGTCTCTGTCTAAAGTTATATTATCTTATCATGTGTCGTAGTGTTTAGGTACTTGTTCTAGTCGATCATTCAAGCTAGGGAAAAAATTGCTCTTTGTTGTCAATTCAAAAATGATTTATTAGGTGTGAAAAACTTATACAACTCTGGTCAATATTTCAATGTAATCCCCCTCTTATGTATTCATAAGTGTCATATAATTCATCATAAATAAACCAAAACTCTAACAATAACATAAGATTATCATAGACATCAACATGACAATTACAATATGATTTTTCTTAGAAATTGATAAATAAACTACCCTAAAATCAACAAAATATATGTACATTATGTGTGGGTGGACCCTATTATCTATAGTGGAAAGCTCACTCCATAGACTTTAAACCCACTTTTCATGGGCTCACATCTCTTTTAGATGGAGTAATAATTGAAGGATGAGAGGTCTCTTAATTAATACATAAAATGAAACAAAAATTTAAAAATAAAATAATGAACTTTAATGAACAATTTTTTGAAAGAAAAGTTGACCAAATATATAACAAAATATTATCAAAATCTATAATGCATAAAAATGGGAGAAAATAATAAAAATAATAATACCTTAAGAAACATGTGGGCTAGCACTAGAGTCAGATCCATATGGGAAGCGCCCAGAAACAATTACCAGATCTTAAAACAAAGCTATATGGGTGTAGCTTGGGAACAAGAGTTTAAAAATAAAAGGGTCAAATCTAAAAAGTAAAATCCACATGTTGTAAGAGAAGTGATAGTCGACAAAGGGTCTAGTTCATCCTTATTTCCCTATCTTATTTCTTAACTTGAAGAGCTAGGTCCAAGAATGTCCAACCATCAAAATTATTGTTTTGCCCTCTTCTCATCAAGGAGATCATCGCAAGTGCCATTCGTGAGAAAATTTTGGAAGTCATCCTAAAGTATTATCTCAAGTTGATCATCCAATAGTTACTGGTGGAATCCAAGTTGGTGGAGCTTCCATATAGTTGGAAGGAGATCCTTGATAGTATGAAGGCACAACCAAGCCTTGAGGTGAAGAGATTTAAGATGGTGATTGCTAGCTAAGTAGAAGCAAGAAGTTGGGTCTCAATTCCGCAAAAGTCTGCAGATTGAGATTGTACTCCTTTAGAAAGAGGTACCTATTTTAGGCTTAAGCACCCGATCCTAGATTTAAAAAATGGGCACCCATTTTTTTGAAAATCGAGTACCCATTTTTTATTTAAAAAAATCGAGTACCCATTTTTGAAAACATAAAAAAATTGTATTTTTTAGAAATGGGTACCCATTTCTAAAAATTTAAAATTTTGTTTTTTGTGAGAATTTTGTACGCCAATTTCACATTTTCAAAACAAGTACCTATTTTTTGAATTTCAAATAATGAGTAGGGTATGTGCAGGACCATGGTCAACCAAACTATGGCCTTAAGTGGCAGTGAAAATCCAAAAAATTAGGGTTATGTCAACTTGACACATAATTTTAAAGTGGTTCTGGAATTTACATCAAAAATTAGTAAGAAAATAATTTGTAGGAAATTGAATGTAGTTCCTAAACTACTAGGCCTTATCTGGAGAAAAAAATAATTGATTGGTCAAAAGTTTGGATTTTAATGCAGTACTACAAAAATTTCAGGGTGAAAATAAAAAGTAGGTGTATGTCTGACCACCTTAATCAAAATGAAATGATAATTTTTTTAAATATAATTATAGATATAAAAATAGAATCATGCCCAGATGTGACATATATTTTTGGGTATTTTTATTCCAAATAAATAATTAAATATGAATTTTCTACTAAAACTTTTTTAGAAAAAAAAACTCCCATGTCTACCACCTTAACTATTAGAAAAATTTACCAAATTTTTTTTTTTTAAAATTTCTTATACTAGGCGAAGCATAGAGCATGGAAATTTTTGGATTTAAAAAATGTTATACCATTTGAAAGTTATAGCTATTTTTCAATCAATATGTCAATAAGCACTTTACAATCATCTTCATTGAAAATTAACTAATAAATACTTATTGAACTCAAAATTTGACAACAATTATATCGATGGAATCTCGAGAGTGTTATAAAAGACCTCTTTCTATTTCATTCAATTTCGATGAAAATAACGTTGTCAGATGGGTACACAAAGTTTGAGTGTCAGTGAAACCCTTCTCAAACACTTTTTTTGGGTTGACCAAATATGCTTGGTAAATACCAAGGTTAATTGGATACCCAAATTCTAATCGGGTATCCAATCAGGTCCAAGATTTTTCAATTAAAATTTGGAGAGAAATTTGAGAGGAAATAAATTTAAGAGGGAAACTTTAGAGTGTTTTAGAGCGAAATTTATTTGGGAGAATTGTGGACATTGATATTATTATTATAATATTATAGTAATATGTATAATAATAATTATTAAATATAATATAGTTATAAATATAATAATAATTATTATAACTAAATATAATATAGTAATATATATGATAAATATTATTATTAAATATATATAGTAATATTATATGACTATTATTATATATAATAATATATATGGTTATTATTAAGATTAAATCTATAATCTAGTAACATATATGATTATTATTGTTATATAATCTAATAATATATTATTGTTATATTAAAATATACAATATTATATTATTATTAAATACAATATTGTCATAAAATGCATCAAAAGAGGTCATAGGTTAACCTATGGCTCCTTTCAACACATTCCCAATGGGTCCCTAGGGGTCCTAGGGGTCCTAGGGATATACATTGTCAAGAAATGCATCGACTCGAAGCATTGAAACCAGCCAAATGCATTCCTAGGGGTCCTAGGACCCCTAGGGAGATAGGTTGAGATGAAATGTGTGCAGAGGGGTCATAGGACATCCTATAGCCCCTTTTGACCCATATAAATGATTATAATATGTCCTTAGGGGTCCTAGGACCCTTAGAGACATATGTCATCATAGAATGTGTCGAAAGGGCTTTCGATTGATATAAATAATTATAATATGTCAGTAGGGGTCTTAGGACCCCTAGAGACATATGTTGTAATAAAATCTGTTGAAAGGGGTCCTAGGTCATCCTATTGCCCCTTTCAACCCATATAAATGATTCTAATATGTCTGTAGGGGTCTTAGGACCCCTAGAGACATTTGTTGTAATAAAATGTGTTGAAAGGGGTCATAGATCATCCTATGGCCCCTTTTGAACCATACAAATGATTCTAATATGTCCCTAGGGATCCTAGGGTCCCTAGGGACATATGTTGTAATAAACTATGTCAAAACGAGACATAGGTCATCCTACAACCCCTTTCGACTCATATAAACAATTGCAATATGTCCCTAGGGGTGCCAGGACCCCTAGAGACATATGTCATCATGGAACGTGTCAAAAGGGGTCATAGGTCATCTTATGGCCCCTTTTGACCTGTATAAATGATTCTAATATGTCCTTAGGGGTACTAGGGCCCTTAGAGACATATGTTGTAATAAAATGTGTCAAAAGGGGTCATAGATCATCCTATGACCCCTTTTGACCCATATAAAAAATTATAATATGTCCCTAGGGGTCCTAGGACCCCTAGAGACATGTTGTAATAAAATGTGTCGAAAGGGGCATAGGTCATCCTATGGCCCCATTCGACCCATATAAACAATTCTAATATGTCCCTAGGGATTCTAGGACGCTTAGAGACATATGTCATCATGAAATATATTGAAAGGGGTCATAGGTCATCCTTTGGCACCTTTCAATCCATATAAACTATTATAATATGTCCCTAGGGGTCCTAAGACACCTAGAGACATATGTCATCATGGAATGTGCCGAAAAGGGTCATAGGTCATCCTATGGCCCCTTTCGACCCTTATAAATAATTGTAATATGTCTCTATGGGTTCTAAGAACACTAAAAACATTTGTCATCATGGAATGTGTCGAAAGGGGTCATAGGTCATCCTATGGCCCCTTTTGACCCATATAAATGATTGCAATATGTCCCTAGGGGTCCTAGGACCCCTAGAGACATGTGTTGTAATAAAATGTCTTGAAAGGGGTCATAGGTCATCCTATAACCCCTTTTGACACATATAAACAATTATAATATGTCCTTAGGGCTTCTAGGACCCCTAGAGACATATGTTGTAATAAAATGTGTCGAAAGGCGTCATAGGTCATCCTATGGCCTCTTTCAACCCATACAAACAATACTTATATATCCCTAGGGGTGCTAGGACCCCTAGCGACATATGTCATCATAGAATGTATCAAAAGGGGTCATAGGTCATCCTATGGCCCTTTTCAACCTATATAAATAATTCTAATATGTCCCTTGGTATCCTAGGACTCCTAATGACATATGTCATTATGGAATGTGTCTAAAGGTGTCATAGGTCATCCTATGGACCCTTTCGACCCATATAAATGATTGTAATATGTCCCTAGGGGTCCTAGGGCCCTTAGAGACATATGTTGTAATAAAATGTGTTGAAAGGGATCATAGGTCATCTTATGACCCCTTTCGACTCATATAAATAATTTTAGTATGTCCCTAAGGGTCCTAGGACCCCTAGAGAAATATGTTGTAATAAAATGTGTTGAAAAGGGTCATAGGTCATCCTATGGCCCCTTTCGACCTGTATAAATAATTCTACTATGTCTCTAGGGGTCCTAGGATCCCTAGCACATATGTCATCAGGGAATGTGTTAGAAGGGGTCATAGATCATCCTATGGCCCCTTTCGACCCATATAAATGATTGTAATATGTCCCTAGGGGTCCTAGGACCCCTAGAGACATATGTCATCATGAAATGTGTCAAAAGAGGTCATAGGTCATCCTATGGCCCCTTTCAATCCATATAAATGATTCTAATATGTGCCTAGGAGTTCTAAGACACCTAGAGGCATATGTCATTATAGAATGTGTTGAAAGGGTCCATAGGTCATCCTATAGTCCCTTTCGACCCATATGAACGATTGTAATATGTCCCTAGTTGTCCTAGGACCCCTAGTGACATATGTCATAATGAAATGTGTCGAAAGGGGTCATAGGTCATCCTATGGCCCCTTTCGACCCATATAAATAATTGTAATATTTTTTTAGGGGTCCTAGGGCCCCTAAAGACATATGTCATCATGGAATGTGTCGAAAAGGATCATAGGTCATCCCATGGCAACTTCTAACCCACATAAATAGCTGTAATATGTCCCTAGTGGTCCTAAGACCCCTAGCTACATATGTTGTAATAAAATGTGTTGAAAGCGATCATAGGTCATCCTATGGCCCCTTTTTGACCCATATCAATGATTCTAATATGTCCCTAGGGGTCCTAGGACCCCTAGTGACATATGTCATCATGAAATATGTCAAAAGGTGTCATAGGTCATCCTATGGTTCCTTTCAATCCATATAAATGATTCTAATATGTCCCTAGGGGTCCTAGGACCCCTCGCATCATATGTCATCATGGAATGTGTCGTTTGAGGTCATAGGTCATCCTATGGCCCTTTTCGACCCATCTAAATGATTATAATATGTCCTTAGGGATCTTAAGACCCTTAGAGACATATGTCATCATGAAATATGTCAAAAGGGGTCATACGTCATCCTGTAGCCCCTTTTGACGCATATTAATGATTGTAATATGTCTCTAGGGGTCATAAGACCTCTAAAGACATATGTTGTAATAAAATGTGTCTAAAGGGGTCAAAGGTCATCCTATGGCCCCTTTTGACCCATATAAATAATTGTAATATGTTTCTAGGGGTCCTAGGACCCCTAGTGACATATGTCATCATGGAATGTGTCAAAAGGGGTCATAGCTCATCCTATGGCCCCTTCCAACCCACATAAATGATTCTAATATGTTTCTAGGGGTCCAAGGACCCATGGAGACATATGTCATCTTGGAATGTGTCGAAAGGGGTCATAGGTCATTCTATGACCCCTTTCAACTCATATAAATGATTATAACATGTCCCTAGGGGTCTTAGGGCCACTAGAGATGTATGTCATCATGGAATGTGTCAAAAGGGGTCATATGTCACTTATGGCCCGTTTTGACCCATATAAATGATTGTAATATGTCGCTAGGGGTCCTAGGACCCTTAGAGACATATTTTGTAATAAAATATGTCTAAAGGGGTTATAGATCATCTTATGGCCCCTTTTGACTCATATAAATGATTCCAATATGTCCATAGGGGTCCTAGGACCCCTAGTGACATATTTCATCATGGAATGTGTCTAAAGGGGTCATTGGTCATCCTATGGCCTCTTTTGACCCATATAAATGATTCTGATATGTTCCTAGGGATCCTAGGACCCCTAGAGACATATGTCGTCATGGAATGTGTCAAAAGGGGTCATAGGTCATCGTATGGCCCCTTTCAACCCATATAAATGATTCTAATATGTCCCTAGGGGTCCTAAGACCCCTAAAGACATATGTCATCATATAATATTTTGAAAGGGATCATAGGTCATCCTATGTCCCTTTTCAACCCATATAAAAGATTGTAATATGTCCCTAGGGGTCCTAGGACCTCTAGAGACATATGTTGTCATTGAATGTGTCAAAAGGGATCATAGGTCATCCTATGGCCCGTTTCGACCCATATAAATGATTGTAATATGCCCCTAGGTGTCCTATGACCCCTAGAGACATATGTTGTCATAAAATGTGTCAAAAGGGGCCATAGGTCATCCTATGGCCCCTTTAGACCCATATAAATGATTGTAATATGTCCCTAGGTGTCCTAAGACCCCTAGAGACAAATGTCATCATGAAATGTGTTGTAAGGGGTCATAGGTCATCGTATGGCCCCTTTCGACCCATATAAATGATTTTAATAATAAGAAGAACAATATTATATGTTGTTATAGTAACAAATGAAAATAATATAGTAAAAATAATAATAATATAATATAATACTCATATAGATATTAATATATATATATATTATTTATAGATTATAATCAATATAATAACATAATATATTATTATATACTAATAACATAGCTCATAATAATAATAATAATATATAATAATAATAGTATATATTATAGATTATAATTTATAGACGATAATAATAATAATAATATATATTAATAACATACATATAATATATTATGTTATTATATTTAATAATAATATATTAAAAATAATAGTAATATAATATAATAATTTCATATATATATATATATATATATATATATATATATATAGTATATTCATAGATTATGATAATAATAACATATATTATTATATTTAATACTAATATAATTTAATAATACATTATAAGGTAATACATAACTCATAACTCATATATTTTGGTAATTCATAACTCATTACTTACTAATAATGAATAGTAATTCATTTTTCCTTCCAATATTTGGGTGGCAATACCTAATATCCGATTTCAAATCGGATATCCGATCTGAAATCGAACATCTGATATTTACCGGCATTATTTTCCCAAAATATTCCCTGTCACTGCAGACCCGAAAACATCACTTTTTGTGGGCCTTTTTCACGGGTTTTAGGAAATATCACATTTTGGGGCCCAAATAATCGAAAAAAGTTTGATAATATATCCCTAGGTGTCCAATATTGTCATCTAAATGGGAAATAGTAGTCATCGAAAGGCTAAATGCAACAGGAAGGTATCCAATGAAGACATTGCGGCATATAGGAAAAGGGACAAAATAGAATACTGAAGGAAAAGATAAGGTATGTTAAATGTGAGTCAAGTGGATGATAAATTAGTCAAATGTGAAATCATAGAGTTAGATAGTGAATATGTGCAATTGGCAAGTGAAAATGTACCATTTGAAAATGGTATTGCCGGAATTGAAAATTTAGAGAATGAAAATTTGGAGGATGAAATGCTACCTAGTCATAATGTAACTTGCATGATTAACCATGCTGAACATGAAAATGCATAGAAACCTAATGCACATGAACCTTACATATCTCCTAATTATAATTGACATGAAAGTTCTAGAACACCAAAATGGATAATTGAAATCGATGAAATGATTATTACCAATTTGGAAGGAAAAAAATTAGAAAGAACCATTTAGTTATGGGTTTCAAGACTATATAAGATGTTTTTTAGCAACAAGATAGTGGTGGAGCAATGTCAACTTTTTATGCACTTATTAAAGATGCAAAAGATGAGACCTATGATTTCCAAATTGAAGATTCGTGTCAATAAAAAGTTGGAAAGAAATGCCATTATTGTGAAGAATCTTTTCAGTGCTCTCAATAACATTGGGAAAAATAGTAGGGAGAAGGATAAGAGAGCTGCCTGAAGGGTTATTACAACCTCTTTGGTAAGTCATCATTTGAGAAAGGGTAGATATATGACACAAACTTGTATTGACTTGAACCTAAATTGTACTACTTTGAGAAGAGCACTTAGTCGATGAGAGAGAATTGATGATCCTATTCAAAATGAAACATGGGCTTTTGGTGGGAGACTTCCACATTCTGATAAGAAGCTATTTGATGATGTGAAGAAAGAAATTACACAATTTTAGAACTCTAGCTCATGAGTATCACCCAATGCTAAAGACATGTTAATGTTGAGAATTGGCATCAGAGACCACATGCCACATCCTTGACACTATTTGGAGGTAAGTCAAACTATATTGTTCAAACAATTTAGAAAGATTCATCCAACTCTTCATATATCACAAAGGGCTTTTGAATCTTTGAATCAATTTGATTGTGTGCCACTTAAAATTTTAAATACATATTGTTGCAAATATCATGTCAAGTTTTCTATGCACCATGAACTATTATGCTCCATCTATTCTACTTTGCATAGTAAAGAAATGTTGGAGAATTGCGGTTCTAGTGGGCTTCCAAAATCATCAAGAGACTTGCTAGATCAATTTTTATGTCATAGAGTTGATTGTTGTTTCTTTTATAGAAATGTTTTCTTAGATGAGAAGTGTTCAGAATGTGGTGGCTTATCCAAGTTTGACACATGTGTCCATGAGGGGTGCAAACAAGATTTTGGAAAGACAATAATAAAAAAAAGGTATATGAAATGGTGAAATACACATTGAAGAGTGGTGATGAAGGCTCTAGATGTGAATTGGTTGCAAAAGAAGTCAGTGTTGCTAATTTTATTTCAAATTTCACGAAAAATATTTTCTACAAGTATGCTAGATATGGAAATAGGTCTTAGTGGTTCGATCAACAATTTAGAATGTGCAAGGAGACTTTTCCCATTGGCACTATTATATCAGTTGTTGATTTTGCTGAGAAATACACATTGCGACCTCAAAATGAGACACAATCTCAATATTACAACTCCATTCAGATTGATATTTTCATCAATATAACTTATAGACATGCCCCTAATAGTGTGGAAGATAATTAGAAGATCATTAGATAGTATCATTTTTATATGAGTGATGATAGATCTCACTCTCCCTAGTTTGTGCAACATTGTTTCAAGAATTATTTTGATTTCTTATAGGAGCATGCAATTGCTATGGATAGACATATCATTTGGTCAGATAATTATACAAATCAATTCAAGAATGCTTGCATGTTTTATTGGTTGTGTAAGATGCACGTAGAGAGGGGGGTGCCTCATATTTGGAGTTTTTTTGAGTCTAGCCATGGGAAAGGGGAACATGATAGAGTAGGGGCATGTGTGAAGAGAGCTCTAGTTAAGGAGAAATTGAAGATTTCAATAGCAAAGTTTCTTGATGCTCGTAGCATTGTTGATTGGTGTAGTTTAGCATTATCATGGGGGGGACTCTTGATTCAGTGGTACATAAGTTCTTTTGGTTGGTTGAGGAAGGGTCTATAGGTGATAGATTAGATTATTCTATAGTGAGAGACTCATAGAAAATGCATTCATTTTGGAGCTCTGATTCTAGTACATGGACCATTTGGACACGACAACTAGCTTGCTTTTGTCATAGTTTTTTTCAGTGTGATTGGGATCACTGTGAGTCGAGTGAGTGGGTGGACACATGGGCTCCACATTATCTTAATCCATTGTCTATCATACCCTCTATCAAAAATGATGACATGGAAAGTTCACTTGAGCATAACAATCTATCAGATCTTCTTTAACTAGGACATGTCTTTGCATTGGTTGCACCACAGGGGAATGAAGAGAAATCTGATTATTGGTTAGCACATTGTGTCAGAGGTAAATAAAAACTTGCACAATTGATCACAGATGATGATGGATTCACATATTCTACTGGTTCAATGGTTGTCACTAGAACATGGCTGTGGACATACATGCTTAGAAGGAATGGAATTCCTACATTCGAAGACTATTACAAGCACAAAATAATTCTCATATATTTTCATCTTATTATAGCAACAAATGTAAATTTGTTGAAGCATCAAGGAAGACCAAAAGTAAAATAACTTTTTACTATTACTAATGTTGATCATGAAGCCCTGTTGGAGACCATAAAATAGAGAGAGGACTCTACTGGAACACTCGACTAGGTATATTTACTTCTTATGTTATTTTCTTCATAATGATTCAGTGAACCGATGATTATCTTGTTTAATACAATGAGTTACTAATATTTTTTATGATATTGGAATGTAGGTACATCATGAAGAGTGGGGGGGGGGGGGGGGGGTTGGTGTTGGGGAGAATTCCTAAGATTTATGATGTATTATGAGGTAAAATTTGAATTTTTTTTATATATGGCTTTTGTAATAATGAAAAAGATAGGTTAAATTAGTTACACATTCTAATTTTTATTTTGGTAGGTTCTTTATAAGGAAAGATAATTGCTTGTGGATATTTTATTACAAGTTTGGTTTTTCTCTTATTTGACATAGAGCTAACATTATGATAATTAAAACAATTTTTATCAAACTAATCAAAGAAGAAAAATCCAGATAATATGGATGAACAATTAGAGTACTTAATTCCTTAAAAAGCAATTTTGGGAAGGTGTCGATAAATTTGAATACTCATTTGCAATGAGGCATTGAAACAAGAAGTGATTTTTATGATGCTAATATTGTGTAAGCCTTTTACAACAAGTCGTATCAATGCATTTCATTATTTTTTATGGTGTGAGGTTTCTATTGTATATTTTACTCATTATTTTATTCTAATAATGTGATCTTGTATATTGTCAAAGTTAAACCCTTGTATATTGTCAACATTTGGGACTGAATCAACATGTTGCATTTGATCCTCTCCATAATCATCTTCATGTTCAAGTGCTAGTTTGAATGGTGACTCCTCCCTTGACTTGAGCTAGGAAAAATACCTAATTGCATAGCCTCTTGAAAGAACAAACTTTAAGCTTGATTTGCTTGTTTCTATAGTGTTTCTTATTTTTTTTGGTTCTTCCTCCATTGGTAAAAAGTGCGACAACAATGCTTACCAAATTGATTTGCCCCCTGATATTAACTTATCTCCTATATTTAATTTTTTTTACTTGTATCCTTTCAAAGGTACTTTTTCAACTGATGTGGATGTAGGTACACTTGAAGAACGTAAGGAGGAGTTAAAGAAAGCCATACCACCTATGCCTAAACCAGTGGTGGAAACTATTTTGGACAAGAGGATCAGTAAGAAAACAAGGAGGAAAAATATTATGAGTATCTAGTACAATGGAAGGGGCAAACAATAGTAGATGCCACTTGGTTGACTGCGAAGGCTCTTAAGGCCTATGGCATTGAACCTTCACTTCTCAACACTCCAGAGACTAGAGTTTCTTTTATGTAGGGGAGAATGGTGCAAAGTACCTAATTTTTTGTTTTCTTTTCTTGATGTAATAAGGTCCATGGATAGATCTAATGATCTCCCTATGACCATCCTCTTTTTTAATGGACACAAGACCCCATGGTGCAACTATAAGCCTGGGGCATCAATTGTTCCAATAAAGTGGATTTTTGGTTATTTCTATGTTTTCTAGGCAATCTAGGTGCCTAGAACACTAGTAGGGTCCCTAGGAGTTTGTGTAATCCACTTACAAGAAAATTTGCAATAAAAGTAGTCTTAGCGCAAAAATTGCAAAAATTGCAAAAAGTTGCTTAGAAACTTTTGCATTTTTCTTTACAACTTTTCAAAATAAAATTCCTAATGGCTAAAACTAACCATAGGTTGGTTTAATTAGTTGAAAATAGCCTAGAAAGGCTCTAAACATTTGAAGAAGGAGATAGATTGAAAAAACACATTGTACTTGCTCTCAAATCAATAAAAATTTGTTGTTTCTAGTGCATTTTTCTGCTTTCTCACCTGTAGTACGAAACCAAATGATTGAAGGGTGAACTTTTTGCATTGATAAGTTGGCACTATTCATTTAGAAGATCTTGGTTTTGGTTTGAAGTCCCTATCAATCATTTTGCAAAAGATATCCTTTTTTTCTTGGTTGTTGGTTTAAGAAACTCTTAAAATCAAGGTTTGGTCACAAAAATGACCCTAACTTGATTCTCCATTGGTGGATTTATTTCCATTTTGGCATGGAGCAAGTTAGGGATGTACTTTATCATATTTTGGAAGTTTTGGAGTAGGAGGTTGCATTGGTGAATTTTGAGAGCAAGCCCTAGGTCAAATATTTCTATGTATTTGACTCTGTTTTGGAGGAATTTGAGTGGATAGGATGGTGGAAAGAGTTTGAAGACTTGGTGTAAAAATAAAGTACCGTTATGTAAGTTTGAGGCGTCCATGTCAGTTTGATAATTTGACCATGTACGGACTCATATTATAGGGGTTGTTCTATTTCTTTTGCAAGGCCATGACCCCTAAAACTTGGAATCTCAAAAACATGAGGTATTCTTGGATACAGTAGAGGATCAACATGCCTAGAGCTTGGAAATTAATTTTTTAGGGCCTCCACTTTAATGGATTGGTTCATTGACTAGGAACACAAAGTGGTTGGGTCTTTACCTCTTGAAATTGAGAAAATTGCAATCTCATCTACTCTTCTTTTATAGTTATCTCTCTTGCAAGATATTCATCATACTTCCTTTTTTGCTAATCCATTTTTTATTTTTATCTTGGTAAGCACACTCATCATTATGCATGTAATACTCTTGTTGTCCATCAATACTCATCATCTCCTCTTATGTTATCAACATGCGGGGGATAGTTCATAAAAGTTCATAGGTGCACCACATCAATAAAAGTTCATAAAAATAACATTCTATGACATTAAAGGTTGATACTCCATTTGCACACACTCTTTAGCATCTCCAAATGAGGTATTCATTAATATGGTGATTTAACATCACCAAAAAATGGTGAGCTCTTAGTCCCAACCCTTCAAACAAGAGTAAAATCGACAAGAATCCATTTGCATGTAGACTCAAGCCTCCCCAAATGAACTAGTCATTACCAAGGTGGTTCAACATCACCCATTAGTGTTGAACCCTTAGGCCCACCCTTCCAACTAAGAGGAAAACCATTTCTTAGTCCAATAACATTAATGAAATACAAAGTTGTTGATCATTCACATACCTAGTACATCTAATAAAAAGAGTTTTCAAGAATGCATGACATATTTCCAAATGCATATCCCTAAAAATGCACAAAAATGAAATTCTACAATATTAAAGGATGCTAGTCCCTTTGCACACACCATTTAGCATCTCTAGAAGAGCTAGTGATTTTCGTGTGGATTCAATATCACCCAAACATGTTGAGTCCTTAGGCCCACCGATTTGAATTAGTAGGAAAAATTATTGGTTATCCAATAATGCTCATGCTAAGAAATCTTGTTAATCGATCACATACCAACCATATCTCATAAAAAAAAATCAAGTAATGCATACATGAGGTATGCACAATCACTAACCATTCCGTGCACTTTTTTATCACATCAATACATGGAACACTGTTATAGAGCACCTAATATTTTTCTTTTCTTGATGTAATAAGGTCTAGGGATAGATCTAATGATCTCCCTATGACCATCCACATTTGTAATGGACACAAGACCCCATGGTGCAACTATAAGCCTCGGGCATCAATTGGTCCAATAAAGTGCATTTTTGGTAAATTCCATGTTTTCTAGGCAATTCTAGGTGTTTAGAACATTAGTAGGGTCCCTAGGAGTTTGTAGAGTCCATTTGTAGACAAATTTGCAATAAAAGTTGTCTTAGCGCAACAATTGCAAAAAGTTGCTTAGCAACTTTTGCAATTTTCTTGACAACTTTTCAAAATGTAACTCCTAATAGCTAGAACTATCCATAGGTTGGTTGAATTAGTTTTAAATAGCCTATATAGGCTCTGAGCATTCTAAGAAGGAGATAGATTGAAGAAACACATTATACTTGCTCTCAAATCAATAAAGAACTTGTTGTTTCTAGTGCATTTTTTTGATTTTCCATGTGCAGTACAAAACCAAATAGTTGAAGGGTGAAATTTTTGCATTGACAAGTTGGCACTGTTTAATTATAAGATTTTTGTTTTGGTTTGAATTCCCTATCAATCAATTTTCAAAATTTATTCAATTTTCAAATACACATCCATAAAAGTGTATAAAAATAACATTCTACGACATTAAAGGATCATCACAACATAACTTTGAAACCCCTGATCTTGGCATCGAATTTTTAGTGCCATTAGCTGTGGGCAGGTGGGTGAACCTTAGTGAGACCCTTGTTTTTTCCACAGAGACCATCCATCCTCTACGGCCACCCCATACCGAGGAGTCTCCAAGGTGCTCTAAGTGCATTTCAAGGTTGATCTTCTGAGAGTCTTAACTTGGAGCTTGTGAGGGCTATCGATGAAATGTCAAATTCTACAAGACAGTGATGCCAAGGCCTAAAATAACCTATCTCATTTTTGAGCGATCACATTCTGTTTGGATTCGGCATAATGATCTCGTTTGATGCCAAAACTCATAGTGTGCCTCAGTTCATAGGTGCACCATAGTATAACTTTGAAACTACTAGTCTTGGCGTCGAATTGTCAATGCCATTAGCTCTAGATGAGTGGGTGAACCCTAGTGACACCCTTGTTTCGACCACAGAGACCCTTCATCATCAATGGCCACCCCATACTGAGGAGTCTCCAAGGTGCTCTAAGTGTGTTTCAAGGTTGATCTTCTGAGGGCCATAACTCAGAGCTTGTGAGGGCTATCAATGAACTGTTGAATGCTACAAGATGATGATGTTGAGGCCTAAAATAAGTTATCTCATTTTTGAGAGATCATATTCCATTTGGATTCGGCACAACAATCTTGCTCAATGCCAAAACTCGTAGTGTGCCTCAGTTCATAGGTGCACCACAACGTAACTTTGAATCCACTAATCTTGGCATCAAATCGTAAGCACCATTAGCTCTAGATGGGAAACTTAACCCTTGTGATACCCTTATTATAGCCATGAAGACCATCCATCGTCTACAGCCACCTCGTACTAAGGAGTCTCCAAGGTGCTCTAAGTGTATTTCGAGGTCGATCTTTCAAGGGCTGTAACTTGGAGTTTGTGAGGGATATTGATGAACCATTGAATGCTACAGGATGATGATTCTAAGGCCTAAAATAACCTATCTCATTTTCAAGAGATCACCTTCCATTTGGATTTGTTACATCAATCTCACTTGATGCCGAAACTCATAATGTGCCTCAGTTCATAGGTGCACCACAGTGTAACTTTCAAACCACTGATCTTGGCATCAAATTGTTAGTGCCATTAGCTCTGGATGGGCAGGTGAACCCTAGTGACACCTTTTTTTTGTCCATTGAGACCTTCCATTATTTGTAGCCACCCCATACCAACGAGTCTCCAAGATGCTCTAAGTGCATTTCGAGGTCAATCTTACAAGGGTTGTAACTTGAACCTCGTGAGGGCTATCGATGGACCGTCAAATGCTACAAGACAATGATGCTGAGGTCTAAAATAAACTATCTCATTTTGAGAGATCACATTCCATTTGGATTCAAAACAATGATCTCGCTTGATGCCAAAACTCATAGTGTGCCTCAGTTCATAGGTGCACCACTACGTAACTTTGAAATCGCTGATCTTGACATTGAATTGTTAGTGCCATTAGCTCTGGATGGGCAGGTGAACCCTAGCGACACCATTGTTTATTCCATGTAGACCATTGTTTATGGCATCTTTGCAGGTATTTAGCAAGGCTTTCTCCACCTTTTTGCTTAGTGTGGACAAGGTCAACTGTTGATAGCTCTGTTTCAACAAGATGGGCATATTGGGCTACGAATGCGTCAGATAATTCAGCAAAGCTTTTAATTGTGCCATAGGGGATTCTATAAAACCATTCGAGAGCTGGTCCAGCCAAGCTTTTGGGAAAAAGGCGCAAGAGGAAGACATCATTGTATGCAACGTCCTGGCAATGCATGTAAAATTCTTTGATATGTGTGATAGGGTCTCCTTTTCCTCTGAATTTGTCAAATTTGGGTACCTCAAAGTGTTTGGGAAATGGTGTCATGGTAATGGCTCTGTCAAATGGGTAAGGACACACATTCTCAAACTTGAATGTCTTCAGATTATTCCCTTCTTGGATGGCTTTCAGAGCTGTCTTCATTTGCTCCCATTCTAAATTGATAGGTGATGGCTGGGGTGCCCCCAATGTAGGAGTGCCTTGAGGTAGGTATGTGCTAGATGGGGCCACTGAATAGGGATGGATGTGAAGGATTTGCTGATAGGGATTGTACATTGTTTGGGCAGCTACATGGTGGATGATGGGTTACTGAGGGGGAGGTGGCGCATATTGTTGCATGTGTTGCGAGGCTTGCTGTTGATATGGGATTTGAGGTTGGGATTGAGGAACGTAAGCTGGCTGTGGGATAAATGAATGGATTTGTGGAGGTAAGGTGTAAGATGGTTGTGAAGCTTGGGGAAAGGATCGGGGGGTTTGTGGGGTTTGGCCAAGGTATGTGGGCTGTCCCCCCATTTGGGATGGTACCTGCAAATAATTGGTGGTTGGATGGATTGGTGGATTACCCCCTAGAAGTGGCATTGAAAAGTAGTTGGTAATAGGAGGTAATGGATTAGTTGGTGGTGGAGGTGGTGGGAATTGAAAGCTTGGGAATGGAACTGATGGGGTTTGATAGCTTTGTGGCTAGATTTGGAAGCTTGGTAGAGTGGTGGCAGGGGCTGGGGTCACTTGGGAGCTTTGTAGAAAATTGGTAGTAGCTTGTGGGGTTTGATAGCTTTGTGGAGTGAGGGTAGTAGCTTGTGGATTTGTGGCTGATGGCGCTGAGCTCCCAAGACCTAATGGAAATGATGGGATTGTGCTTTGGGCTATGGTGAACAAGCTGGGGGTGCTAAAAGGTTGATTACTTGGCCCCATGGGCAACATCCCTATTTTATATTGCTGAGGTTGGCCAAAGATGCTAGCACTGATTTGGGAGATGGGTGGATTTGGAAGGCTGGGTTGGGAAGCAGCATCAACAATAGTGAAGGGCATGAATGGTGAGGTGTTTTGGGTAAAGGGGGTTTGGAGCGGAGAGGTGTGTACCAAGGATGGAGTGGTGGAGGTTG
Source organism: Cupressus sempervirens (assembly GCA_028749045.1). NCBI lineage: Eukaryota > Viridiplantae > Streptophyta > Pinopsida > Cupressales > Cupressaceae > Cupressus > Cupressus sempervirens. Next base: position 33,055,618 of record CM053792.1, read on the forward strand.
GATTGGCTTGTGGAAGGGAGATTTCAACTTGAGTGGAGGCTGGTATGTTTGGGTCAGTTGGATCATATGGATTGGCTGGAGGCTCTTCTTTTAGCATATATTGAGGATAATTTGGATCATAAGAGCCTATGGGTGGTGGCAGCTGCCCAAACAATGGGTGAGATGGATCTGATAATGGAGGGGTTCTTCCAAAGTCAAAGGTTCCTACATTGTCCCTTCGAAAATTAGCCATGATTGTCTCTTTGTTCTTATCTATAATGGCATTTACCAATACTGCATTTCCTGGTTGGTTCATGAAAGCTTCAATGTTAGTAGGTGATGGCATAGCTTTTTTTGGGCTGAAGGAGGGCTGAGTGCTCAAGGGGGGTGAGGCTGTTCGATCCAAATGATAGGGCTCCATTTTTTCTTTCTTCTTGGCTAAGCGAGTGACGAGTGGCATGAAAAATGCTCCTAGGGATGGGATGCAACAAATGCTAGTGGATGCAAAAAGGGGGGAAGACTTTTCTATGCAAATGATTTCCTAGGTTGAGGCAAAGCTATATGAAAAAACCTAAGGAGGATTGGGTTTGGGATTCTAACTTCAAAGATATGTTGCCAAAGCACAAAAGGTCTGCTTTCCTATGTGCAAGCTTGGTGGTGATTGTGTCAACTTAAGGATAGACTGATGATCCTTTAGGAAGAACACAAGATTGACCACTTGTGGATCCCAACCTTTAGCTCAAGGTGATGAGGGATGACAAGTGACAAAGCTAGATTACCCTAGACAAAGCTCTATCAAAGGGATAACCTTGGTGAGGTTGGTGGATTTGAAAGTTTTTAGGAATGGCAAACTTTTGGCAAGGTGACAACAAATTTTCAAGGCTTGGATGTGAAGATTTTGGATTGCTGGCTAGATGGTTTGGTCCTAAATGAGATGAATGAGCTAATAATGCTAAAGGGGATAACCTAAAATGGCTGGATTTTCTACAAAGATGACTCTAAAGTGAAGCTTATCCAAGAAGATGTGGAGAAACAAGGGGTTCTAATCATAGAAATCATGCCTAGTTGGTAAGGCATAAGCATCGTTAACTCCTGGATTTTGGCCAAATTTGATGGTGCGCTCTAACCAAGCCTCTTGAACTACTTTGTCAGCAGCTTTGTCCTCTGCTTTGTGGAGTTTGGCAATTCGAGGACTTGGTGTTAGTTCCTTTCTCTTGGCTGCAAGTTCTTGGTATGTTTGAGATTGCTTGAGTTTGACTTTGTGGAACTTCTGTTTGGGTTTGGGTTGCTCTGACATGAATTCTTGAATCTGCTTGGCTTTGAGAGACCTCAGTTATTTTGCTTCAACTTGTTCAACTTCTGGGATAGGCAGTGACTACGCTAAGTGTGCCCTAAGCTAGGATTGACCAAGTTTGGCAAACATGCATTCAATAAGTAAAAGACCAAACAATAGATAGAAACAACCAGATAGCAGTTTTGATTCCCAGAATGTGATACTTGCACCGAGGAGTGTGTGTGTTCTACAAATGTTTCGATCAGTCACTTCAAACACATTAACATCCTAGATGGTTGTCTACAAGGCTAACAGTTGGTTTAGCTAGGGAGTCCTCGATATACCCAAGGTACGTGAGGCTCAAATCCATAGATGAAACCAAAAATATGTCACACAACCGAGAGGAGCGGTAACCCACTTCTCCTCTTTCACTTCTCAAGGGTATAAAGTTCCTTGAGGCTTAGCCCGAGTGACAAAATCTTGATCCCAAGAGAGGTGTCTTTGGATTCACCTCCCGGTTCTTATACTCCATCGGAACGCTAGACTTGAGGTCGTCCCAAGGGGTGATGAAATCTCCAAGCAGGCCTCCTAAAAAGAAACAAGGTTTTGGGTCCTAATCTTATGCACCCAAGATGGCCTCGAAAGACAATAAGGGGAGAGAAGACTTGGATGACCTTGGGCTAAAAAACATGCTTTTTCTTTTACCAACTGACTCTTATGTGTGCTAATCTAGACGTTGCAAGCACTCATGTTTAAGAGACAATGTTCAATTCCAACTTGAAGTGCCAACAAAACAAAATTGAGCGAAGAATGAATACAAGAAGAAGAGTTAGGGTCAACAAAAGAAAACTCGCGCGCCCAGAGGCCCTCCATGTCAAGTATTGATTAATTTTCTTTAAGGCATTCAAGATTGAGTGTGAGTTTGTTTTAAAGCCCAAAGCAAAGATGTGTGAGATTTGATTTCAAGCGCGCACCCGAAGGCCCTCCACGTCAATAGTTGTTCAATTTTAGTGCCCAAACTTGAAGTGTGATCGATTTAATCTAGAGTTCTGATCATTTAAAAATTTTGATAAAGTTAAAGCAAATGTTCAAAGACCAAGTGAGTGGGTTAGATTGTGGAACATTTAACTCCTTTTTCAAGTAGACCCATCCCCATAAATGGCGCTGAGATTGCAACCAATGGTTAATATTTGATGGGTGATTAGAAAAGAGGTGAGTCCAAAGAACTACTCAAATTGATCTTTGTAAATTTGTATTTTAACTTAAAAAAGTTTCTTAAATGTCCAAAAATCAAACTTTACCTAGATTGCATGTGGAAAAGAGATTTGTTTTGTTCAATTTTAGAAGCTCCAAATGAAGTGTTTGATATTGCAATGGTTAATTGATCCTTGGCATTCAAGATTGGATTTGTTGTTTTAATCATGCATTCAAGGAAAATTTGATTTTAACCCATGGCATTCAAGAGTGTGTTTTTTTTAGCAACATTCATTCAATAGAAAATGTGTTTAACCATTCAAGTTCATTCCATGAAAAACCTAAAAAACATGATTAGTCACCCAAAAAGTTGCTCCAACCTGCAATAAGACAAAAAAAAGAGATTGATTAGTCACCAAAATCTTCAAAAAAAAAGGAAAGCTTAACTATGGGAAAAAAAAATGTAACTTTTTTTTGTTGTTTTTCCTATGCGCAAAAATGCTTAAAATGGTCTAAATCCTACGGAACCACTAAAAGTCAAATTTTGATTTATACTTTTTTTTTTTTTTTTAAACTACAAAGTGCAGAAATAAAGATTTTAAAGAAAAAGTGCAACAGTGACAGGCAAAGACGACAGTTCATCAGACGCAGACGCCAGACTGTGGAGACGCTAATCTTCCTAGATGGCAGAGGAAGAGGCGAAGATGACAGATTAAGTTGGCGGTGGTGGAGACGACCGTCTAGGTTGTAGAGACGACAGTATGTTTGCTGGCGGCAGTGGAGACGACAGTCTGACTGATGGTGGCAGCGGAGACGACAGAATGGATTTTGAATAAGAAAATGGCCAGGTGGAGATGACGCTAAAAGCCAGGTGGAGATGCTGATTTGCGCAGACAGCAGAATTCACTTTGGAGACAACAGTTTCAGATTTGAAGATGATAGTCGACCAGTCGGAGACGCTGATATGCAGAGATGAAACTGCGCAAAATTTGGTTTAAAACACACGAATTTTCTTCAAAAAAAATTTGGAATCTGATTTTTGAAGCTTCGTTTTTTCTCCCTAATGCTTCCTTTAACCTACAAGAACAAGATTAAACCCTACAACTCACTCAAATGACAAGAAACATTAGATTATTAGCAAAAAACAACATATAGATGGAAATAAAGGATTAAATGACCCATAGTGGGGTCCCACCGGGCGTGCCAAAATGTATATGAGAAATATATTAGCAAGTAATACTAATCTATTAAAAAATAAAAGCATTAACTAGCATATAAACCATAACATAAATGAGAGACTAAAGAGGAAACCCCAATTGAAAATGTGAGCCAAATGAATGGACTCTCCCAATAGGATTTAGCTCCTTGCTTGGTAAATGGGTCTAAAGATTGGGATGTATGCTCAAGGCTCTCAAAAACTAGCTTCAATGGAGAAAAAAAATGGCAAATTGGTAGCTTTGTGAGCTCTCAATTTGGCATCATAAGGGTATGGTTGATGGTTTTTTGGCTCTCAAAAGGGCATTATAACTTTAGCTCCAAGATTGTGATGAAATGGCTTGGGAGGGGATTCAATTTATAGGCTAAGGGCTTGAGAGATGGAGGGCTAAGATGGAAGGAAAGATGAAAGCTTAAGGAGGGCTAGGATGCACTCAAAAGGGAGCACATGTATTGTGCTTGTTTAGCACCAATCAGGGAGTGACACATGTCACAAGGTGAGTGGATGGAGGAAAGGGGAAGGATGAGTCAACAAAGGAGGCTCAAAGGATAATATCTTCATAAAGACCCTTCATTATGGCTTGTAAGAGCTTGTAAGAGTCTTTATGGCTTTTGTAAGAGCATTCATTGTTGGGTGGTTGGGATATTTTGAGGGGAGTTGAGATTGTTGAATTTCCTTGGCTTAAGAAAGTCTTAAGCCTGTTTAGGGAATGTGACAACATTAGTGGGTGGATTAGGCTTGGGTTTAGGATTAGATTAGGGATGTTAGAGATTTGCAAGTGGATGGCATTCATGAGGGTGGGTGAGTTAGTGGCTAAGCTTGGTTAGTATGGGTGGATGGGATGGATTAGGCTAAAAAGGGGATTTAGGATAGGTTAAGGGTTATTAGATTTTAGGATTTTATTTATCAAATAGGTTTATTTAATAAATGGGGATTTTGGATTTAGATAGAAGAATAGGATTTAATTGATAAATAATAGGTTACTTTATTTATCAATTAGGACTATAGATGATTAATTTAATTAATCAACTAGGGGATGGCAAAGGATTAATTAAATAGAAATTTAATTAATGATGCCTTTTGAGATGGCTAAATAGGACTATCAAAGCGGTGTAATCAAATTTAGGTGTCTATAGGAATGAGTTCATGTTTGGGAATAGAATCCATGATTCAGGAGTGGAGTCCTTAAAAGTGTTGAGATTAGATTTGAAGCCAAGAGTTAGTTTCAAGGTTGAAGGTGGAGTTTAAAATTAGATTTGGGGTTATGTGAACCTTGTGTAGGAGGTTAACAAGTGTGTTTATGTCATGATAGCACTTCAAATTAAACATTGCATCCAAATTTGATAATAAATGTTGTTAAAATGTTATTCATAAATTATTGCATTTGAATAGAATATAAAAAACATAATCAAAATTAATGATATTCCATAAACATGAACAATACACATGATCCACAATAAATTGAACAATACTACATACTAAATTAATATGTATATTATTGTGCACATAAATGACAAAAATATATATCAAAATACATGTATCCATAGACACATTACACAAATATATATCAAAGATCATGTATCCATAGAAAAAGTACACAAATATATATATCAAAATACATAGATCCATATACAAAATGTGGTTGATCATGCCATCGAAATGTGTATAATATCAATGTTTCTGTAAACAATGTGGCATATACCATCTCAAAATGTCTCATGATGCATCCTACAACAACTATACCATCCTAGGGTGCTGGTGGATGATCAAAATGCAGCCTCTTTGCTGTGCTAGGTGGATCGGATGCCTCCTACATAAACAAAAAAGGAAAATCGAAAGTTAGGCTACTAAATTTATATTATTCTTTGTATCTAACATTAAATTACTCAAATGCATAATGATATTTTTTTATGAAGATTTATACTATTAAAATTTCATAATAAATACCTCTCTCGTTGACCTCTTGTGCTGGTCAGGAGTCATCTCGTATGTCCTTGACAATGCTTGTACCTCAATGATTGTGGGTTGTTTATATTCAAATATTTTTGTCAGACTAATCTACAACTTAAACTATAACATTATAATTCATAACATGCTAAATTTATAACATATCAAATCATGATATCAAACTAAAACTTACTAGTGTAGGCTCCTCCTCAAGATATATTGGCTACATCATCAAATCAACAAAACTCTCTTGTCAAACCTCGTGTGTACTAGGAGTCTCCTATGAGATACAAAATAGTAGTTTTTAATATAACACAAATCAGTTCTGAATTTATTTATGAAGATAAGGAAAACAAAAAATAAATGATACTTTTACACACAATGGGGCTTTCGGTGCGAATGGAAATGGTTGAGCGTCTACAACGTGAAATCTGTGTGGCCTCATCGCCAGAAGCTACGCCCTATATACAATAAAGAATATAATTAAATTTTATTACCACAAAAATTTTACAAGAATGCATTGATATTTAATCAAATAAAAAGCACCTAATTACCTTTTCTTTGTCAATGGGTGCTGGCTCATCCCCTACACTTTGTCCCTCAAGGATAGGTGGTACCTGCAAGATAAAATAAATATTAGTAACCATATATGCTACAATATCAAATAGAAAAAATAATGAGAACACAACATAATGTACCATAGATGTCTCAAGGCCAAATGAAATGGCTAAGAGCATGGCATCATCAACTTGTCTGAGCTCCTCCTCGATCATCAAATAAACATGAATGAATATCACATACATGTATAAGTCAGGATGGCTTAAAAATTAAAATTACTCTATTATAAAAATTAACTTTAAATCACATATGTCATAACAAAAAAATGTATACACATACTGAGATAGAAGGAGTCCATGCCTCTACACTCCCTTCCTCTCTCAAATCAGGGTTTGTAACCTCTACACATGTGTCTAGTGCACCCTCGTCTAATACAAAATGATACTCAGGAAGATCACTTATGTGACCCAGGAAAATATTTTTGCACATAATGCAAGTGTGATGCACACAAACATGTGATGAGCTTGTCGATGATGAACGAGCCCCATCATCATCAACATGGGGAGGTAGGACTGACCTAGCCTAAGATATCAATAGGCTACTTAGCCTATGAATGGCTCTAATCGTTTGAGAGATAGCCTTTTCCATAATATTAGGATGTTGTACTCAAGAAGGGGGGGAGATATCAGTAACGGGGACAAAATTGCTAGCTTTCTTCCACTAGGAAGAGGATCTATCTTGAGGAGCTCCTAATCTTACACCCATGTTGGGCTTCATGCTCCAATAGTTCACTTTGAGTTTCAACAAAAATTCTGCATATAATTTGCTAAGGAAATAAAATGGCACCTCTAAATTTCTATGTGGAGGGATATCAAAAACCATCCACCAATGATCATAAAAGTTTACATGTATAATGTCATTTTTGCACCATTTAATCGATAGTTTGGGGTTTTTTTTGTTAACTGGTATACTGGTTTTTGGGTTCACAAAAAGGCTAGCCAAATCCTCTTTGGTTATATTGAGGGCCACAACCTCATCATAGTCCAAGCCATCATCAAACATCTCATGCATTTTTTCATGCCAACGAAGAGCGGCATTTTGTTGGTTGGTAAGGGTTTCAATGTTATCCACTATGGTGTTTAACGTGGATAACATAGGAGCCAATGTGGGTACATTATATGTTCTTTGCAACGTCCTCAATTGGGTGAGATTTTTAGTTATCAAATCCTCGATTCAAGGAGGGTTTTGAGGAGGTAAAGGATCATTTGGTGGATAGTTTTGGGGGAGCACTAGATCGTTTGGTGGGGGTTTTCAAGGAATATTATTCCTTGCTTCAGTGTCATCATTTTGATCAGCCATTCCTATTAATTTGCAAAACAAAATTTATATTTTTAAAAAAACTTTTATTTTAACAATTTCTATAAAAAAAACCCTAAATTCAACTAAAAGTAACAAATTCATGATAAAATTTATTAAATTTATATTGAAATTGATAAAAAGAACAAAAAAAATTACCTTATATCAGATACACAATTTTAAACCCGATACCTGAAACGCTATGCACGAAAATCTCACTATGATAACAACCCGCGAGTTGCCTTTTTTTTTTTTGTAAACACTGATAGATATCGAGTATCTGATATTTGCCACATCAACTCCATGTCAACCCGCAGGTTGTCTTTTTTGAAACAACCCACGGGTCAAAAATAACATATTAGTAATTTATACTATTATATTATATTGTACTATTATATTATATTGTACTATTATATTATATTCTATTATAATATTATATTTTATTATATTATACTATTATACTATATCATGCTATTATATTATACTATACTATTATATTATACTCATATTAATATTTGTGAATGATTTTCGAAATATAAAAAAATTAATCTTCATAAATAATATAATATATATTTATTATTATATAATTATATAATGTAATAACTAATTTATTATTTCATATTACTTTATATATTTCATACTATGTATTTTTAAGTATTCAATATCGAGTATCCGATATTATATCAGATATCCGATATAATATTGGGTATCTAATAAGGGTTGGGCCTTACTTTCTAGGTTTGGTACCTGGATAGGTGAAAAAAAGTCAGAAATTTTTTTGAAATGCTTTTAGATGTTTTCAAACTCTATTTTTTTCACATCACACTTTTTGGCACACCATGATCTTGCACATACCCGGTACCTATTTCTTACAACATTGGGTGGGACTTTTTTCTCCCACCTTGGATTTTGGTTTGGGATAGGCTTGGTGAGACCAAGCCTATGCCTTGACCTCTCAAGCTTTGGCTAAGGTATTGAACTAACAAATTCACACCTTGCCATAATTTTTAGAGGGTCTTCTCGATCAAATTTTTTTATGAAACAAAAACCCATTAGAGCTCTCACTGTCCTAATTTCAGAAATATAAATTTTATAGTGCTATGATTTTATTTACTATTTTTGCATTATTTTTTAATAAAAGGTGGTACCTAAATGTAAAATAGTGAAGTTCACTAAAACTTTAATAACTTTTTTATTTTATAATTTTTCTTAAATTAATTTATATGTCATCAATCTACATACAATTCTTTTGAGGTTAAAATAAAAAAGAATTTTTTGAAAAAAGTGAAATTTTGATCAAATTATGGTGTCCGTACACAAGAGGTTTTAAAATTTACCTTTATAGTCAATTAATAATTAATAAAAATTAATTATTCAATAAAAAATTAAGAAAAAATATTGTCATCAATCTTAGGTGTATTAAGTAACTCACTTTAAAAAGATTTACAAAAAATCATTTATTTGTGTCAAATTATGGTGTCCATACACAAGTGTGGTATGGTCCTAAAATAGACATTTTGAATAAGTGGTTTTTAAAGATCTATACCAAAAACAAATTCTATCATATGGGTACAAAAATAAATTAAATATTCAAAAACTAGATTCAGAACACTAAATTTTTTATTTTTGAAGCTTTTTAATATTCAATCTCTAAATGCCTCAAATTTTGACATCAATTGACAAAAAATTACAAAAATAGGAAAAACACTTCCACTTTTTGCCCAAAAGTGAGACCCAACTTCTTGCACTTACCCAACCCAAATTTTGAGAATGAGAATCTCCCTATCTATAGGAACCATGGATGCTAGAGCACTAACCACTAGAGTTGGGAGAAGAACTAGAAGTTGAGGCATCTAGAGGAACTCTATCTAGAAGAGAAGTACAAGTAGAGGTGAGTTTAAGGGTACTTGTTTCAAATGTCATGAAGAAGGATATAGATATTATGAGTGTTTGTAGAAGGATGATGATAGGAAAGATTCTATTGTGAATAAGGTTTAAGACCATGAACTTGAGAAAGAAGAAAGCTTATTGGCTTGGCAAATACTAGTTAGTCAGAAGGCACTAGAATCTTGTTAGAGGAATAATTTGTTTAGCACTCATTGTAAGTCTGGTGGTAAAGTTTGCAATGTGATTATGGATGATGGTAGTACTAATAACCTTGTTGCTGATGAAATGGTTTAGAAAATTGGTTTGAAGAGAGTGAGACATCCTTATCCTTATAGGATTGGCTGGTTATGAGTTGAGCATGCTTTGGAAGTGAGGGAGAAGTGTCTTTTTTATTTCCAAATTAGGCAGTATAAGGATCAACTGTTGTGTGATATTGTGGACATAAATAGTTGTCATGTGTTTCTTGGTAGACCTTGGCAGTATGATTGCAAGGTTGTGCATGATTGTGTCAAGCATGTGTTTACTGTTGAGAAAGGTGGCAAGAAGTTTGCTTTGATTCCTTTATAGAATGAAGAGCTTGATAGGAGGAACTTGATTATTGGCAATCGAGTTGAGTTGGCAAATTCTGAAGGGTTAGCAATCAGTATGGACAAAAAACCTATGGAGCACCAAGGATGGAAGTGAAGAAGTTGAAGAAGAGAAAGGGAAAGAGTGTACAAGTTGAAGACTTGGAGGACATATATGTAAAGAACTAGTTTGAGATTTATGTTTTGAATCCTGGAAGATGTTCTACTAGCTAAATTGAGAACATCTTTTCACACCTAGGGAGTATGATGCAGGAGCATCTTGGGATAGTTTTCTATCCTGAATGATTAAGGAATTTTAGTGGAGTTGAGTAGACCTATTTGGGTCTTGGGTAATTAATTTTGATGTATTTAATAAGCATCGTAGGCATTTAAAGACATTTGATATTGAATTTCTATCAAAGGGCAACTTGTGGCTTAGGATGATATAAGTAGGGCTTCTAGTGAAGTCTTTAGTCATTATTCATCCATCTTGGAGAAGAGGAGGTGGTAGAAGAGAAAATGTTGAGAAAGGCTAGTAGCTAAGGCTTGGGAAACAAGGAGATTGCTTGGTGGGCTTGTGAGCACCAATTTGGATTTTCCTTGGAGGTTTTCTACTAGAGTGTGGATCTGGACTAGCTAGGGTTTGGATGGGATCTTGAGGAATCTTGCAGAACTATTACCTGCTTTATATTTGGCCATAACTAGAAAGGCCTTATAGCTCAACACATTGCATGTAATCAATTATTTTATGAATAAAGAGTTGTGATTTGGTATAAGATGTTGCATTTTTGTTTATCTTCCTTTATGTGGTTATTTTCTATGGGCTAGGACATCTCCTTTGGGGATTCTCCTACCTACCTTGCACGACATCATTATAAGGCATAGCAATCACGATCTTTAGTCTTTGTTGCGGGTTGTCACACTATCGCTATAGTACATAGTGATATGCAAATGCTCATCGCTAATCACCATATTCATATTTCTCTATGTGCAATCTGCAATCAACTTTGATCTATTGCTATAAGCAATAGCGATCACTATTGACAATCATATTGCTTTATCGCTATAGAACATAGCAATCAACCAATCTCATCACTAATCGCTAAAACCAAAACCTTATATCTTCAGTTCCTGATGACCGCTAAAGGTCATAACGATACATCTCTTTTATCGCTCACCCCTATGTTAACAATGTGCCCTCTGTGCATGGTGATAGACTTGATTACTATATGTTATAGTGATATCTCACCCAACTTTTGAAAATGACCCTGCTGACATCGAACGTTATAGCATACAACAATACTTGATGCTTCATCGTTGTAGCTATAGTGATATATGAAAGAATCACATATCTCATAGAATTTCAAGAAAATCAAAATCAGGATCCATTAATAGGGATTTCCATGTGATGAGTAAGTCATAGAAATGAACTTTGGGACAAGCACCTTTGGTTTAGATGGTATATTATAATTCCTTGGAAACACAAAGAAATGCAGTCAATGATTCTTATATTTCATCACAATCAACTTAGGCTATGAATACAATCCTTGAAATGATACATAATTTGCAACATGAGAATAAATCAATGAGATCAACTATAATCAAGACAAATAAAAGGTAGAAATATTTATTAAATATTGAACTCCACCACTATGTCTTCTATAAATCTAGTGTTTGTATGGGGGCATTAATAGGTTAGTCTTTTGGTGCAATGAAAACCACCACTCTAAAAAAATCAACATGAATTATACATCATAAATGTTAATGGTCAATGATATATTATAATAAACATTGAGAAAATTATTTTTTATTTTTTATCTAATTTTTTTTTTCCTTTTTAATTTTAAGAGTATAATTATGACCAGCAATGCTTTCAGATTTTGTTTTGTGTATAATAAGAAATTTGCATTTAATATGTATCAAAAATATTACAAAAAAATTTATAAATTACACTTATTTTACTACTCTAATTCTATATTACTTCTTGTTCCATAATTATATAGATTGCTACCATAATTCATGTAAATTTATCCTCTAATGTTATATTGAGACCTATAAATGGTATTAGTCATACCAATTCTCATGAACCAATGTTGTATAGAGACCTATTAATTATCAATAATATTAACACAAATACTCAATATTCTAATAATTTGTTAATAAAATAGGATTCTACTTGTAAATCAGGTGATGATTGGCTAGTTGTTTTTTCTCTACTTTTGAAAATGGACTAATAGTTGTTTATGACAGCAAGCTTCCAATAATAGAATATGGTTCAACCCGCTAGATATTTATTGTTGAAGGAAATATGCATCATCGCTTACCTATACAAGGCCTTCGCCATGCTTACAAAAACAATTGTCTATTTATTTGATGAAAGCAATGTATTATTAGCTTAAAAAATAAATTTGACAACTGAGTGTCAATACACTTAACCAAGATCAAGAGTAAGTGTCGAGTGTTAACAAGGGCCGAGTGATAACAAGTGCCGAGTGTTAACAAGTGCTGAGTGTTAACAAGTGCCAAGTACAACATGTGCTGAGTGATACAGTTTTGTTCAGGTGCCGAGCTATCCAAGAAACACCATGTGCCGAGTATCAGAAATACTTCAGGAGCCGAGTAACTCAGTAGATCAGCATAAAAGTTTGGAATTGCACAAACTATGATGCAAACAGTTTTTGTAGCCGATAGAAGGTAAACTTTGAGGGATTTAATGATGAATTCGAATCTTTTATTTTTCTCGAGCAATTCACATGCAGCAATAAGAAAAATAATAATGGCATGCAACCAATCAGTAAAAACAAGTATTGAGCGAGAAATTGAGATTCAATATGGATTGTAGATCCAAATCAAACCCTAAGTCTTTGATGTCTTTATAAGGAAGACAAAATTTCATTGTAAATATATGGAAGGACATACAAGGGTGCATAAGAAAATCTATTTTCAGAAGCAAGGGATATTAGATCAGAAAGGATCAAGATAAGGAGAAGGCCGAAAAGGAGCCTGCATTCAGCAATCAAGGATTGTAATCTATCAGGTTTATTGTATCTAATACTCTCTAGCAATTGTATTAGAATGAAAATCCTATGGTGATAGGTTAGCTTTACAGCTATTTTGTAAGATCCTTTTGATTAGGTGATTAAAATTCTTTAACAGGGTGACACTTCATGTTAAGTGTTTGTAAATCCTCTAACTAGGTCACTATTAATACAGTGTAAAGCCTTTAACAGGGCAAACCATCAGAAGTGGTTGAACAATATTGCTACAGTAAATTTTGTGGGTATCATCCCCACCCTAGTTTTACCTTCTTATTCCTGGAGGGTTTCTGGGTTACCAAATTCCAGTGTTATGAGTTATTGATGCATGAGTTTTGTTACATGTTTATTTGATGTATTTGCATGCATGCAATTTACTTTAAGTTAGAAGTTTTATTGACTAAAGTGTGATACTTATGATTCAACCCCCCCCCCCCCCCCCCCCCCCCTCTCATAAGTACTCTTTCCATATTTGAATATTCCAACAATTGTTATCAGAGCCATCCAGGTTCTCACAAGGAAAAGCCTAACAACTTGAAGAAAAAGATCTAAAGATGGAAGCCTTCAAAATTGGAAAGATCATTGAAAATCAGGTGATAGATATGCAACTTGCTCTGCATAGCTTGGAGGAATTCAGAAACAAATTGAGAAACTCATTAAAAAAGAGGAAGGATCTATCCATAGCTGAAAATGATATACACTACAAGGAGATTGATACAACCAACATATTCTCTAGTGGAGATACTAAAGAGTTTGATACAACAATAGCAAAACTGATGGAGAAAAATAAAATTCAAGCAGATGAGATAAGATCTCTCAAGATGGAGCATGAATCACAGGCTATAATGATATGTGAAATTACTGAACAAAAGAAAAGAGCAGTTGATGATAAGGTCATGATGGAAAATGACAAAAGGAATCTTGCAAACAGACTTGAAGAAAAATGTATTGAATTGACAAGGATCTCAAACATGCAGATGGATATACTTGCTCAAATCATGAATCTTCATCATGAACTCAATATGAAAGATATTGAGATCTCTACTTTGAAGATACAGAAGGAACAAATGCAGAATGAATTGAATAGAGAAAGAGAGGTCGCAAAAAATCTCAACAAATCAAGTGAAGCCATCAAATATTTTGAGCAAATACTGAAATTTCCAAGATCAACTCATGATACAACAGGGCTTGGATATAACAACACTAAAGTAGGAGAATCATCAAAGAGTGCAGAACAAAGAAGTGAAAAAGGTAAAGATGTTAAACCTACATGTCATTTCTGTGGAAAGAAAGGGCATACATCTAATGTCTGTAGAAACAAGAATGCCCATCAGCATGACAAACCCAAAAGCATAAATCATTGTCATAAATACAAGAAGCAAGGTCATCAAGCATATGAATGTAGAACCCAAACTATCAAGACATCAAGATTTGATGGACGTTGTTATAATTGCAAAAAGTATGGACATAAAGCTTTTGAATGTAGATCAAAGTCTATGTGGACAGTAAATCAACCAATAAAGACATCAAATCATGAATTTTGGGATTACAACACTAGGTACGGCTGTCACTATTGTCAATAATATGGACATATCCCACAGAGCTGCATAAGAACACATTTTAGAGGAAACTACATAAGATGGTTAAGTCAAACTACATGTTTCAGTTGCTTAAAAACTGGTCATGTCAGCAAGAATTGCCCAACAAGTTCAAAGGCATCAAGTTCTGATTTCAGCAATGGAAAGGCAAAGATAGATGTTGGACATATCAGAAGTGAAGTGAATAAGACATGGAGGAAGAAAGATGAGTATAGCACATCAAGTACAGAGATCACTTCACCTAATAGGTCAAGTGATCACACTTCATCAAATTAAGCAAAGAACAAGTGTGTGGGATTGATAAACCAAGTTACAACATAAATCAATCCCAAGATATATAATAACTGAAAAAAAAATGAAATCAGCATAAGCAAAGATGCTAAGTCAAAATTGAGAACTTTTTGAAGATATGTCAAAGTTGCCTTCAGGAGCCGAGTTGCTAACAACGACTGAGTTGATAATTGATGTCGAGCTATGAAATATCAATAGGAGCTGAGTAAAGTAAAACACAATAGGAGCCGAGTCATGACAAAACTTTTCAAGTGCTGAATAGATAGTTGGCAGCATACTAAGCATTTATTACTCTAATTTGAAGGGTACATAAATCTGATTTTTTATCATTTCCCCACCATTCAAATGAGAAACAAAGTCGAAAAGAGCGGAGAAGATCAAGATCAGCTCAGAATCCATTTGTGAAGATTTCAACAGCGATTGAAGACGAGTTTCATCGATTTAAGGTATTTTACTTAAGTGCCAAGCTACGTAGGACTTATAAACTTTTTTAAATCATAAACCCTAGTTTGGAAAACAATGGCATCTAGGTCAGGAACCACTAAGGGTATAGAGAGTCATGAAGTACAGTTGGTCAACAACGAAGTTAAACAACTTGAATTTAAGCCCATTTTGGAAGTAGCATACAAGAATGATCCTGCAGGTGCATTATCAGTTATTCTAGATAAAGTTGTTATGGTCCAAGATGTTCGCAAATGTTATAATTGAAAAATTGGTGCCATAGGAGACTTAGAAATCTATAATGCATATGATAAACTATGTGAAAATAAAGTACTAAAAAATGAGTTTTCAATAATTGAAAGAAAAGGATTAACCAAAACCCTAGCATTTTCGACTGTCTTCAAAACTGAATGGGTACATATAGTTCTGAGCCGAATACATGATGGAGCTTTTTGGTTAGAGTCAGGGCCAGTAAAATTGACCAAGAAAACTGTTCATAGGGTTACTAGTATTCAAACCCTAGATCGGCCAAAGACCCTGTGAAGTGACAAAAGGGAAGCAATAGAGAAAAATACAGGTGTCAAATGGAACAATAGAGGAATGACTATCGACATAGTCACAGATCCCCTACTAGATTTTTCTATAAGAATCATTTCACATAAATTCTATCAATCAAGCAGGTTAAACAGTGTACCTTGTATAGCAATTGATGTTGCATACAAGATAATCAAAAGGGATCACACTTATGATTTGGCAGAGCTCATGTTTCAATAGATTAATGAAAATTTGGGAGCCATAAGGAAGAGCAAGGTTTGATGTGCATGTTTTTCTATCTGATGAAAGAATTTCCTTCTATGGGTAAGGTAAGATGGAATCCAGATAAAACAATTGTTGAACAAATTAATGGATACATTGAACAGATGGGTGAAAATTTTGATGCCCAAATGATTGGTTATTTTGAGAACTTCAAAAATTCCATGAAACAAAGAATGAGAATTCCAGTCTCATTGATTGAGAAATATGAAAAAGACATTTGTTTTCTTGTAGATATAGACTATACCTACATACAAGCAGTTATACCTAGAGTAGTATGGCTTAGCCACTAGGTTATGAACTTGATGTTGATCAAGCCTTTACAGCAATAACAACCCTACTTGCAGAAGAAGCAGATAAAAATGCAAAAAAAATTGGAACCTATGATGTTGTCAAATCAAAGGAAGAAGGAATAGCAGAAGAAGAGGGAGAAGACATTGAAGAAGAAGGAGATAAACTTCAAGGTCTAACTCAAGGGTTAGGAGAAGATAAAGAGGAAAGTGTTGAGGTAGAAGAAGCCAAGGAAGCACCAATTAAGAGAAAGACCACAACTCCTTCTTCTCCTCAATCCAAGGGAAAGAAAGTAGCTGCTCCTGCACCAAAGAGACCTACCACAAGGGCTGCAGCACAAAAATCCCAAGAGGAGGAAAAAGGAAAGAAGAAAGACTCAAAGAAGACTGCTGCTGAGTCAAAGAAAAGGAAATTTATTCCCCAGCCTGAAATAGATGAGGAGAAAACAGAGTCAGAAGACAATAGTCAATTTCAAGTGGTAAGACACAAACCCCAGACTGCTGTTGATAAATTATGTTCAAAAATTACGAATAATGATTTAAAAGGTTTAAAGAACCTGAATTTTTCTAAGCTCACCAAAGAAGAGCAAAAGAAATTAGAGGAATTTGTATATGCTATGATGGCTGAGTATAAGCACACACCTCTAGAATTAGATGAATCTATGCCAAGAGATTTGTATAAAATTGTAGAGGATAATTGGCATTTTTGTTTACAAATGGAAAAAGAGATAAGGGAGTCAACATTAGCCAGATTGTTGCCTGATTTGACTAAAGATCCAATAATAAATGCAGTAAAAAGGCATAATAACATATTCACTCCCAAGTATAGAGTATTCAACATATTGCAGAATAAAATTGAAGAGGTACTTACTAAATCCACAAGATTGTGGAAAATAGTTTACAAGAAAATAGAAGATGTATATAATGAAGAATATAAGGCAGAGGCAAGTACCAAGACAAAGGAAAAGAAGGTGTCAGAAACCAAAGAAAAAGAGAAGAAACTAGTGGAGAAGAGTAAAGAAGAAAAGGAAGAAGAGGCACATAATGAGGAGAAAGAGGAAGAGAAAGATACAACTGAGCCACAAGATCAAAACATATAGGTATCTCCTCCTAGTCCTCCTCATGCCACCATCACATCTACAGATATCATAAAAATAAAAGATGTTACAGACACTTCAAATCTAAACATCAATCCATTAACTGCAGAGGATTTGGAAATCCTTGACCAATCATCACTAGTAGCAAAATTAAGTTCAAATCCTGTATTGGTCAGTGTTGATGAATTACAGAATCCAGAAGTCAAGGTAAAAGCACTAGTGCCATCCTCGACCATAAAAACTACTGGTATTCTATTTCTTCTACCACCACCTCCACCAAGTATAGTCACTTATACACTCCAAATGCCGAGTACAGTAGCAGGGGAAATAAAAGAAACATCTAAACAACCAACAAGTTCAACCCCACCTAGCAATCATAAAAGGGATATTCAAGTTGAAGAAAAAGATGAGAGAAAGAAAAAGGAGGAGACTACAATACAAACACTGGTTGCATTACCAAAATCTGGTACTCCAACACAGACTCTTCAGCAGCCGAGCACAAAAGGATTACAACTGCAAATCAGGACACCAGGCTCAAGCTCATCAAAGGCAGTCAGGAAACTTCACTAGGGTAAAAGCATAGATCTGTGTCACCGTTTGTGATACAAAAACCTGTTTTGGTCAAATCTCATTTCTCTATCAAAACTCAATTTTAAAAAAAAACTAAAAATACCCTTTTATAGATTTCAGATTCAATATCATCATTATATAAATTTTTGAGTGTTTTGATTAGTTATAATATGTTATAATCTAAAAATATTATAAGTCAATATTTCAACATTTCAGAAGATGCTCTCTCAAAAAATGAAAAAGACTAGTAAATCATATCAAAAAAATAAAAAAAATATATATTTATCACTAGAGGAGAGAATCCTCTTCATGAATATGTAATTTTTTTCAAGAAGGTATAGATTTGATAGGGAAGTTTTAACGGGAGGAAAAAACTGTTGGATTTTGACAAGGTCGAACTTGAGTACTTATAACAAAAAAAATATACATCAAAAATAATTATTTCTTTTTTTTGTGCACTAGCTATACATGTCATCTATAAAATATTTTCAAATCATAACAAAAAAAGATGATTTGCACATACTTGTTTGACGGGAACTACATCCTATATTTTTTACAGTTAAAAAAGGGACTTCAAAATAAAATAATATGAATAAATTCTTAGTCAAAAAAATAATAAAAATTATAGGCATAAAATTCATACAATTCTACACATTTCATCAGTTTACATCATCTTCATATTTTAAACGCAAATATCATTTTTTTTGTCATTAATGTTGAACTGTCACATTATGATATCACTTTTCTTTATAAAAGGTGACACAGGTTTGTGCTTTTACCCACTATGGAGTTCCTGAGCTTGATGAAGAAATAAAGATCCCATATTATGAATCTAGCACTCTTACTGAAGAAAAGATTAATGAAATTCAGAGTGCATTGGACAAAAGAAGGAGACAAGAAGCACTAAGAAAAGAATACAAGCATAAGCTTACCTTGAATGAAATTAAAGATATATTCACAAAAGCTTTTTGCTTACAATCTCCAGATGAGTCAAGACCAATTATAGAACAACTATCTGATATAGTTAACCAGGTGACTAATGAAGACTAGAAAACAAATGCTAGATTGCTTGAATGGTCAGAAAGGAAGTTCCAAGGTAAGGTAAATAGTAAAATATCCGGTGATATAGCATTGTCTAAAGAAGAACTGGCAAAGAAAATTTAAATAGTTAAAATTGTACTAGGAAAGATCTTTTCCCTATACAACAAGTTGTGTGATTTTTCCACATTCACACAAGACACTAGCCAGAAAATACTGAGCTTGGAAAACAATCTGAAAATTTCTAGCATGCAACTCCCCACAAATCTAGCTCAGAGTGAGAAGCATTTTGTCCAATCGCTTCACACACAAAGAGAGTTAGCTATCTTAGCAGCAGAGGAGGCAACCACAAAAGCTAAATTGATACAAATTCAATCATCAATAACTCCTCATTTGGAACTACTTCACAAGGAGCAGATAAATGGAGAGACAGTCCTCAGGAAAGACCCCAATCTTTCTTCATCTAATGGACTTGTACACCTAGCAGCAGAGATTGCCATCCAACATAAGACATTGGATGTCGCATTAGCAAATTGGAATGCAGCTCTGAAGGTACTCCTTGAAGTAAATAGCACATTTTTGGCGAAGTGTGGCATTTCATTATACGACCCTTGACATAAGTGTCAAAAAGGGGGAGAATAAGTAATAAGAGAGTTAAGTATAGGAATATAGTTAAGTACAGGAATGAAATGATAAGTATGATAAAAGGGGGAGATAGCAAATTTTGGGAGAAAATTTTGAGATAGCAAATTTTGAATGTAGGATAAATGAATGAGTCACATGGATCTTAATTAAGTGTTTTTGCCACTCATTTCAAAGGGGGAGATTGTTAGCTTAAAGAATAAATTTGAAAACTGAGTGTCAATACACTTAACCAAGATCAAGAGTAAGTGTCGAGTAAGATAAAGTGCCGAGTGTAATAGGTGCCGAGTGTTAACAAGTGCCGAGTGATAACAAGTGTCGAGTGTTAACAAGTATCGAGTGTTAACAAGTGTCGAGTGTTAAAAAATGCTGAGTACAACATGTGCCGAGTGATACAATTTTTTTCAGGTGTCGAGCTATCCAGGAAACAGCATGTGCCGAGTATCAGAAATACTTTAGGAGCCGAGTAGCTTAGTAGATCAGCATAAAAGTTTGGAATTGCACAAACTATGATGCAAACAGTTTTTGCAGCCGACAGAAGGTAAACTTCGAGGGATTTAATGATAAAATTGAATCTTTTATTTTTCCCAAGCAATTCACATGCAGCCAATAAGAAAAATAATAATGGCATGCAACCAATCAGTAAAAACAAGTATTGAGCGAGAAATTGAGATTCAATATGGATCGTAGATCCAAATCAAACCCTAAGTCTTTGAAGTCTTTATAAGGAAGACAAAATTTCATTATAAATAAATGGAAGGACATACAAGGGTGCATAAGAAAATCTATTTTCAAAAGCAAGGGTTATCAGATCACAAAGGATCAAGATAAGGAGAAGGCTGAAAAGGAGCCTGCATTCAGCAACCAAGGATTGTAATCTATCAGGTTTATTGTATCTAATACTCTCTAGCAATTGTATTAGAATGAAAATCCTATGGTGATAGGTTAGCTTTACAGCTATTTTGTAAGATCCTTTTGATTAGGTGATTAAAATCCTTTAATAGGGTGACACTTCATGTTAAGTGTTTGTAAATCCTCTAACCAGGTCACTATTAATACAGTGTAAAGCCTTTAATAGGGCAGGCCTTTAACAGGGAAAACTATTAGAAGTGGTTGAACAATATTGCTGCAATAAATTTTGTGGGTATCATCCCCACCCTAGCTTTACCTTCTTATTCCTGGAGGGTTTCTGGGTTACCAAATTCTAGTGTTATGAGTTATTGATGCATGAGTTTTGTTACATGTTTATTTGATGTATTTACATGCATGCAATTTACTTTAAGTTAGAATTTTTATTGACTAAAGTGTGATACTTATGATTCACCCCCCCGCTCTCATAAGTACTCTTTCCATATTTGAATATTCCAACATGTATGTCATCGTCTACTTATGTAATTCCTCTTAAACCATTTTGTAGTTTGATGAAATTTGATTGTTTGGTTCGCCAAATAAAACATATTTTAGTTTTAAAAAATAATGGTGGATTACACTTTCAAAAATCCAAGGCACTCTCTCTCAAAATCAAGCACATTACCCTCCTAAATGTGTCTTATAAGATCATTGCCAAGGCGCTCTCTCTCAAAATCAAGCACATGTTGCCTTTAATTGTGCAACTTGAGCAAACTGGCTTCATCAAGTCCAAATATATTCTTGACAACATCATTGTTGTTTGGGAAGGTATGGAATGGGCTTGCAAGTCCAAGCAGCAGGCTATCTTTTTAAAGATAGATTTTGCTAAAGCCTACGATCGCATTGAATGGCCCTTCATCTTGGCTATGCTTCAAGATTTGGGTTTTGGTCCCAATTTTCTTCAATCTTTGGAGATGCTCTTTGGTGATGCTAATGCTTGCATTACCATAAATAATTTGCAATCTAAGGCTTTTGGACTTTTTCGTTCAATCAGGCAAGGTTTTCCTCTAGCTCCAGTGCTTTATGTCCTTGCTATTGAAGGTTTTGGCTATTTGCTAGCTCATTGTGTGTCTTCAGGGCTGGTTCGTGGCATTTCCTTGCTTGAATCTTCCTCCCCATCATTCAATGGTCATTTTTTTGATGATTCCTTTCTTATGCCTCTTGAGGATGAAGAAAACATAAAAAATGCTTTAAATTGTCTAGACACCTTTTGTCAAGCCTCTAGCTCTGCCATCAAATGGCATAAAATGCTTTGCTACCGCCAATCTTTTTTTTCAGCTACGCTAATGCTTTCTTGGAATTCCCTTTGCCTTCTAGGCCTCTCCTATGGAGCTTTGGAATGTTGTGCTTGCCAAGATTAGCAAAAAGCTTGACTATTGGATCACCAAGCCGCTTTCTCTTGCTAGTAAATTCTAGATTTGTTCTAAGATTCTGGTTGCCACTCATGTGTACTATTCTTCTTGTTGGGTGCCCTCCAAAGCTTCCTATCTCAAGCTGGAACATTTTCTTAGAGATTTTCTTTGGGCTTCTGGTTCTGACCATCATGGTTTTCACAGAGTTGCTTGGGATTTCTG
Source organism: Cupressus sempervirens (assembly GCA_028749045.1). Taxonomy (NCBI): domain Eukaryota; kingdom Viridiplantae; phylum Streptophyta; class Pinopsida; order Cupressales; family Cupressaceae; genus Cupressus; species Cupressus sempervirens. Next base: position 33,077,892 of record CM053792.1, read on the forward strand.
TTGTCTCCCAAGAGAGTTTGGTGGTCTTGGCCTGCTTTCCACTCGGAAACAGGGCCTTGCTCTCTGTGCAAAATGGATTATCCAAGCTATTTTTGGGGATGAAGTTTGGAAGATTTTGGTAAGGCACTACATTTCTTCTGGCTTCCTTGGTAACAGGCTTGAGTGGAAGGGGATTGTTTTTCAAACCCTTCTCATCTTGTGTGAACCAGTGGCCATTCAAGGCTCATTTGTTATTAAGAGTATCTGGAAAGCCTGGGAAGCTCTTGATTCGTGGCTTCATTAGGATAGAGATGAGTTTCACAATGGGCTCTCCTTGAATCAACAGAATATTTGGTGGTCTCCCCTGTTTACAATTTAGGGTACTCCTCTCGCCAAGATTCAAGGTGCCACTGCTCTGCATTTTTTCAAACGTGGCATCCAAACTCCTAAGGATCTCTTTTCAAGAGTCACCACAAGTTTCAAGTCATGGGAAGATATGCAAATTCAATACTACCTTGTCAGTATAGATCGACAGACTTTTGACCTTCTACTGTCTTCCATCCTTATGCACCTAGTTCATAAGGTGGGGATTCAGTCTATTCGAATTTGGTGGCATGATTGGAAGTGCTATCCTACCACTCCATTTGCAAATTATAAGCCCAATATGGGGTATAGATGGCTCTCATGCCATCTTTCAATGGTTGACACTCTTAACCAGTAGTGGCATTTTTAATCTTCACTTTCTCAATGAAGAAAACATTTTGACACCACTTGGAGTGCTATTACAGAACCCAAGATTGCCCACTTTGCTTGGTGCCTTTCCTTCCAAGGTCTTCCCCTGGGGCCTCAGCTCAAGCACATTGGTGTTCTTGATCCCAAATGTCCCTTCTATGGTCAACCTGAGTCCTTTTTGCATATTTTCTAGTTTTGTAATCATGCTAAAAATTATTGGCACTGGATTCATGATTTTTTCAAGCCTTTCAGGCCTGAACCATTTTCATGGCACATGATCCTGTAGGGCGATTTCCCCAGAATTCCTCAAAAATTCACTCAAATTTGGCATACCTTCAGGATGGAAATTTTGTTTTCTCTATGGAAAGATAGGAATGTTATTCTATTCACTCATAGTTTTTTGGATGTTAACATTGCTATGTACACTAAGGCATGCATTTGTAACAATGTGATTATGCAAATCTAGGTGCAAGCTAATAAAGTTACCCTAGAAGTTGCTCACTTACAGGAATTGCTAAATCACTAGGGCAATGCTCCTTGCACCATTGCAACAGTTCCTCTGGATTCCTTGGCTAATGCCTCTATGCCTCGTGGCTTCCATTCTCACTACCAGTCCTCAGGCTGCCACTCACACACACCATGCTCCCAAGCTTCCCGCCACAACTCTCCTAGTGGTGTGATGGCAGATGGAGGTGCCACTCAGCTTCCCTACCCCACGGTGGTTCTGGATGGTCCCTGACTCCTCCTCCTAGGCCTCGACAGGCACAATCAAGGAAGTTTCCTTGCTTGGCTTTGGCAATTTCTCCTCCGCGGCTAGAGGTTAAGGATGTAGAGGCTGCCCTTGATCCTACTACTACTGATGATGGCTGGAATGTTCCCAGTTTGCCCCACAATCCCACTGATACGTGGGGATTTCCTGATAAAGATGATCCTCCTTCCTCAACTGGCACTGCCTTGGCAGCTTGAGGTTGTTTATTCTTTTTTTTTTGTGATGAATAGTTGTTGTTTCCTGCTGAGGCCATGTTTTTAAGTCCGGCTTTGGGCGTGTGAACTCTTTTGCAGGGTGATCTTGTATCCCTCAATCCCTTTTTTGTGAATTGTATTCTTAGTATATTTTATTAATTGAAGAGGACTATTTATCAAAAAAAAAAAGCCAAGGCACAATTTTGATTCGTTTTACCTTGTTCGGAAGGCATTCACAATGTAAATATCAAGTTAGTGGGATATCTATTTTCTTATAATTAATTAATAGTCACTAAAGCCATATCTTCTCTCAAAGATTATAAGGGCAAGAATAAGATTAGGGATGCTCGTTGAAATTGTAATGAGATTTCACATCAAGAGGAACCAAAAATTTTGTACAATAAATCTAAGTGAGAAATATGGTGGAAGTGTTGGATGAATATCTATAGCATAGTTTACCTTTTAAATTTTTTTAATTTTAACAAATCAACATTAATATTAATTGATATTAAAAGAATCTTATTTTTCAAAATGTACAATCATTTATAATTATTTGTTTTGATAATGAAGAGAAGATTGTTATAATTTTCTAATAAATTGTGATTAGTGGAGTTAAGTTCAAATATTTCTTTACAATCTTTCTTAGAATAATTAAAACTTAGGTTAAATAAATCTTGAAAAATTATAAATCATAGGTTGAATTTAATTAGAATAGCTAGGTTGATCATTACAAATATTCATTTTTGTGAATTGTCTTAGGTGGATCCCATAGTTATCATTGTCAAAGTGATGTGGATTTTTGGATATGATAAAATTATCAAAGGTAACCTTTATTTCACAATTTAGCATCAAAGCAGAAGAGTGCATCCTATTCACCTCAACAAGGGAAATAGAAGATGGTATGACATATTATGTCTTATTATTATAGTTCCAATCTCTCAACTATCTCATCACACTACTCTTGTAAGCTAATTGATTGTATCTAACATATGCACTAATGAACAAGAAGGGTTTTGGGTAACTAATTGATGAGGTGCACCAATATTAGAGCTTCTCAAAGTAGCAAGAATCAAAGTAGCTAATCTCACACCATCATAAGTAATCAATGCAACAATACAACTTATCCAAATTAATCTCATAAACATACCAATGACATTGAAGAATAAGCAGACTAACAACATATTAGAACACACAATTTCATGTCATATGAGGGAATTGTTTTCCACCTTGAGGGAAGAAGAAATAATGTTAAGGTATAATATATAAAATAGAAGTAGAATGCTTTTTTTTTTTGATATTATATAAACTATAAAAAACTTAGAAGTCATATTTTTTTGTCCTTTAGTCTTAGATAAAAACAATCAATTATTCCAACCATTTTAAATTGAAATAACTCAAAATGAACATAAATATATTTAAAAAATCACACCTACAATAATAATAAGACAATTATATATATAATGAAATCATAAGTATATATATCGAACAAGAATAAAAATCTTAGAAATAAATATGAACCATGAGAGCTAGAACCAAGTTAACCCACTCCATTTCCAGAATGAAAATATTATTAATAAGCTTATCTATAGAGATAATTGACCTCCAACATCATGTCATATGAAAGGAAACTTTTTACCATTGAGGGAGGAAAACATGACATCATTGAGTTGTAGTCTTCAAAATAGAAGAAAAATGACTATTATTTTAATATAATATAGACTCTTAAAAACTCAAAAGCTATATAATATTTTCTTATATAGTTTTACATAAAGTAAATTTCAATGATTTTCACTATATATGAATAAGATTTAATTCAAAGTGACCATAAATGCACTGAAAAATATATAACTATAATAATAATATGACCAAGATATCTATGATGAAAAGCATGCCAAACAAGAATAATAATAATAGAAATACATGTGAACCATAAGATATAACCTTTAACCCACTCCATCTCCAAAATGAAACTTTTACTGATGAGCTTATCAATAGAGATCCACCTCATATTTCTATCAAACAACATAACAACACTAGGTTATAAAAAATATGAATAGCAAAAACTAAAATTACTTAATTTGAATTATAAGTATATGATAATATTTAAAAGATCTTTATTGAGTAGAACATGAGGACACGAGCCAGTTATATCTATAAGATTTGGCTATGAAGGTAGCCACCTAGGATCTAGAGGTAATGGAAATCACAATGGAAAAGACATATTGAATATGAGAAGAATAAAGTGTATTCCTACCAAGCATGAAATACAATCAATACAATGGATGGGTAAGTGTAATAACTTGAGTCCATAATTTACAAATGAATTTTTACACTTAGCCAATTTCCTAAAAAAATGGCTCAACAAAATTAGGTTGCAAAAAGCCAGAATAGGGTAGCATTACATACTTTAGGATCCTGAGTCTAAATTTGAAATGATGTCACTTAGAATCCAACTAGTCTTCACCAAAACAACCATAAAATTCTTCCAAACATAATTAAAATCATCCAAACCAAAACAAAATAAAATATTCTACTCACATTCCATATAGGGTAGAATTTCTAAAAAGTATTTGATTTTTTTAACACTATAGAGGTCATTTTCAAGGAGTGTAGCCCCCACATTTGAGTACATGACATCACTCCCTTTTCGACACCAAAAAACTCTAGGTAGACCATTTTTATTTATTTTTGTGTTTTTTTGGTTTTCATTGGTTTTTTTATATTAAATTTTATTGGTCATTTTTAAGAAAACTGTTTGTTTATATGCAATTTATAATTAGTTTTATTGCATTTATATTTCTCATGTATTTTATATGTACATGATTAATTTTTATTTTAGAAGTAGAAAACTTATTCAAAAAGTGATAAAACAACATTAAAAAAAAATTCAAAAAAATGAGAAACCTAAAAATAGGAAACCTAAAGAAATAACTTAGAATACAAACACTATATACTTCAATCATACAAAAAAAAAAAAAAGATCTATAATAGAAACCCTAAATCCTCACCTCTCTTCATGTCAATTATAAACCACTAGTTGACACTAAATACCCTCAACCATATATCATATCTATTAGATCTAGGTTATAGATAGTGTTCTTTAGACCATCCATTATATCTTAATACCAAAAGCCTAAATCCTAGGGGTTCTAGGCTCTATATAGTTGAAATCAAATATACATGTACCTATATACCTAACTACCATCTCCCTCGCCATATCTCCCCCCTAATTATGCTCTATCTCTACCTCATATCTCTCACACTATCCACCTTCTCTTACTATGTATCTCACATATCTTCCCCCCTAATTACTTTATTTCTTAGTCTCTACACCCCCTCCTCTCGTAGTCCTATATCATCCCCCCTATCAACTTCTCAATCACATATCTCTCTTATCTCATGTAAGGTTCCCCTATATCCATCTCTTTTATTCCCATTAATTATCTACACCTAAGAAACCTTAAGACATCCTCTAGGATAATACCACTTATGGCCACCTATGAAAGCTAATGCCGATTAAGAAATCCTGGGACATCTTGTGAAGATATCCTAGAACACCTTAGGACTAACTATTTATGGGGAAAATGGAAGAACTTATTAAGATGCATTTATTAATTAAGATCTTTACCCAGCAATCAATACAAGAGAAAGAGGGGATTCCAGGCATAACTCTCAATATAGCTCAAGTTGCATAATTAGCAAGACCCAAGTAGGATGCAGAAGCACTAAAGCAAATTCACTCTCAATATAGCTAAAGTTACATAATTGGCAAGACTCAAGTAAGATGAAGAGATGCTAATGCAAAACTCAAATTATATTAAGGAAGTGTGTAAAAAAACTCTATTATGCAATGTTATTTCACCTTTGATTTTTTGTGTGAAGGTAAACTGATCAAATTTATTTGGTTGAATTAATTAAAGTGATTAAGTGGTGATTGATTAATGTTGGCCATTTTTTCCCCCATTCATCCCATCATTGGTAACTGATCTAAGAGGTCGTCAATGGGTTGGATTCTTTAATGTGGGTTAACATGCTTTGGTTGGGTTAATATCTCATGTTAACTCGATCTCTTCATGAGTCGAGTTGGTTCGGTTCCTTCATTAGTCGAGCTAGTTCAGTTTGTTCATTTATCGAGTTGGCTTATTGTCCTTCATTTGTCGAATTGTAGGTTAACACACATTTTTTTTCAAGGTCAACATTTTGCATTAACAATTTTTTCCATTTCAGAGAATGACTTTGCTGCTTCTTCTAAAATAGAAAAATTCTCTATTTCGGAAGGTTTACCTTTTTGCTTCCACAAAATCGCTGCCAAATTTTCAACTAAACATTCAAGAATTGTGTCAACCAACAAATTTATGCCATGTGGCAAATCTTTCTTGTGCTAGGCTGCAAATCTTTGGATATTTTCTAGATGCATCTGGGTTGTCCATTCTTTTGAAGAAAATCTTGACCTATGGTTGTGCTTTGTTCATCTATTGGGGAGATTTTTTATAGTATTTGAGACGTTTATTTCAAAATGAAGATCTACATTGATGGTTCATTCTTTTTTGGGCAAATCAAATTTATTTCACACAGGTCAACTCTAAAAATTTTACGGTAGGTTAACATTGCATGTTATCTCATTCTATGTTTTTGATAGCAGCATGAATTTATTTGTTGTAGCCATGACACATTACAAGGATTGTTCTTTAATGTGAATGACATTTTGTGGCCTTTTTTGCATGACATCTATGCATCTCCATGGTTCATTAATGATTTTAATCATCAAATCTCATGGGATTTGATTTCTTATGATTGGGTGCTTTTTTTTTCCCTTCCTGTCACTTCATTATAGTAGATTGTATTTCATGACAAGATCCAATTATGATATTCATTTATTGCTACTCTCTACAACTCAACTCCACTTTGGTTGGGGTTTGAACTGCATAGTTTAGATCAGAGTTATGCCTGATCTACAAAGGCAATTTGTAAATACATTTTTTGGGTTCTTCTCTATCAAAATTTTTTGTAGCAACATTATGCTATGTAATTCCTTGCCTTCCATTAATGAAATCTCTATTTCATACATTCTCTTGCCATTTTTTGGTCTAGTGCATGTATATGCCTTGTAGTAAATGTTTTCTTTATATTTTCTTAATTTAGATGTTGTGTTTAATTTGCTAGCAATTGTTGTGTAAGTGAAAATTATCTTTGCTTTCAATATTTCACCAGTTTTAGACTTGCATGTCACTTTGGGAGATAGATTGAAGTCAAGTCCAGTGTATTTCGGGCTTTCATTGATGTGCAGGGCATCTACAAGCAAAGTTGCAACCACTATTTATATCTTGGTGCACCACACCATTTTCTCTTTCTACATTTTAATTTCAATTTCCTTCTCCCTTTTCCTCTCAAGTGGTAGTGTAGTTGCACCCTGATAGTAAGGAAGTTGGCCTTCTCTAAAGATTCAGCCTCAGAGCACAAGTCCCACACTTGGATTTTTTTCCATGTTACGCAAGGTCACCTAAGAAGTAGTTCCTTAGGCAAGGGTACAGACTTTTGTGTCAACAATTTTTGGCATGCCCAGTGGGACAATCAATTAAAACTACACAAGTCTATTGAAAGCCAATCAAAATCCATTCACTAAGAATTTGGGTGTTATTCTTGGTGCAATCAGCCTTTGGAGGCATTCCATCAAACACCATGGCAACTCTAGTGCACTTCTACTAGTTTCAAACAAACCCAATGCTGGTATGTAAAGATAAATGATCTTTTGTGATTTCTATGAAATTGTAGCTTTTATGAAGCTCCAACCATGGACACATTTCATAGAAACAACTAATATCCCCCCCCCCCCCCCCCCATGTTATGAAAATACTATTCCTTAGCACTCATATTGCCAGTCTCAATCTCAACCCCAAGCTGGTTATAGCTACTATGCTCAGAATTATTACTACCCTCCTACCTCTACCCCATTAAACCCAACACCTCCAAATGATGAAATGAAGACCATTGAAGCTATTATGGCTAAGATGGGTGAGAAGTTCTTGGAAATCCAAGTGCAAATAATGGAGCAAAATAAGCAGATGGATCTAAAGCTTCAAGAGAGAAATGAGCAGTTGTTGGCCTAGGATAGGTAGCTTGGTGAGATTGCAAGGTAGCAAGAGATAGAGAGACAACAAGAGGAGATGGCATACTAGTCCTAACTTGAACAAAAAAAACAAGAGAGGGAGAGACAAAGACACATTAAGGAGAAACTTGCTTGGCAAGTTTCTGCAACAAGAGAGGAGGAAATGAGGCTCCAGTTAGCTCATTTTCAAACCAAGGAAGTAGAGGTAGCCCCTTCTCCAAAAAATTTTGTTACCAGCTCCAAGAAGCCCCCTCTATTACAAGAGCTTACTATTGTAACTTTTCCACTCCCTGTGTGAGAAAACTGGCTGGATCATGAGCCTTCCACACCTATCACCATTTCACTCTTTGAGGGTAGACCAGTTGCATGGACTCTTGATGGCCCAAACAAGGAGTTTTGGGAGAGTGAAAACAAGACCACAATGCTACCATTGGAGGAGTTACATCCTATCGAGGATGACAAGGAGATAGTTGTTAAGAAGAAGAAGAGGATTCCATCCTCTTATTTGAAAAGCTTCCCTCCTTTGTCAAGGAAGAAGAAGAAGAAAAGGTTGTTCCTTCTTTTGAGGTTCAAGTCATGGCTTTTGAGCCTTTCAAAGAAGATGATGATCTGCTGCAAGCGAAGCCAGAAGAGAACCATTTTTTGCAATAGATAGTCCTCCATGATATGGTGGATGAAAAAGATGATCCCAAGGATAGTTGTATCCTTGAAGAAGAGCATGCATGAGGTTGCCCCTCAACCTATGCATATTATTGCAGCCATGATAGAGGAGATTGATGATGAGGATGATCTTTTGGATGAGTTTGATGCTATTTTCTCTTCCATATATGTTGAGTCATCATCTCCTATATATGAAGAGCATGTTCTTCAACAAAAATAGGAGAAGATTTACACCATACTAGTAGCTCTCAAGGAGGTGGTTCATGAGCAGCATGAACATGATGTGGAGATTTTTTCTTCACAAGAAGAGGAGCCACTTCCAAACTACCATGATACTACCATTGTAGAGCACAACGATGAGGTCAAGGCTAATTTCTTGGACATGAGACCATCAAGAGGATGCCCCGTGAGACATCTAACTCTACAAAAAATCAACAAGTTGTCCCCAGTCATGCTTACTCTTGAGCATGAGGGAGAATTCTACAAGAAAGAGAAAGTGTGTTTTGCTCAAGAATGCATCCTATTACTAGAGAGTAGCTTCTTCATCTTCAACATTGGGAAGGAGTTATTCCATGCAAAAATATATTTGTTATGTTTTTTGTTCTTTTCAGTTGCCCACAAACATGGAAAAAGAAATCAACTTGTAAGGAGGGGCAGATACTTCAACAAGCCATTCAATGGCTTTGTTTTATTTTTTGTGTTGTAAATATTTTTAAATATTAGAGTAGGTGTTTTCAGCTTTCCAAGAAGTGCACGAACATAGTTTGCAACATTTTTTTAAGCTCCTAGAGCTCCCCGAAGTTTTGTTTTCACTGGTTGTAGAATTTTGTGAAGTTGTAGGTCAGACAACATGTCATTTCTTTTGGTGACTCTATGCCCAATGGATTGCTTAAGGCCACTGGTCTATGCTTAGTACGAAAGCATTCCCTCTAAGTCACCAAGAATGTTGGCCATTTTCGCCCCCCATTTAGCCCATCACTGATAACTGATCTAAGAGATCTTCAATGGGTTGGATTCTTTGATGTGGGTTAACACACTTTTTGATTGGGTTAGCATCTCACATTAACTCGGTCTCTTCATGAGTCGAGTCGGTTTGGTTATTTCATTGGCCAAGCTAGTTTAGTTTGTTCATTAACCGAGTTAGTTTGTTTTCCTTCATTTTTTGAGTTGTGAGTTAACACATGTTTTCTGTCAGGGTTAACATTTTGCGTTAACCATTTTTTCCATTTCAAAGAATGACTTTGCTACTCTTTTTGAAATAGAAAAACTCGCTATTTCATAAGGCTTACCTTTTTGTTTCTACATAATCGTGTAATCTCTACTGCCTCTTCAATCGAACATTCAAGAAATGTGTCAACCAACACATTTATGCCAAGTGGTAGATCTTTCTTATGCTGGGCTATGAATCTTTGGATATTTTCCAAATGCATTTGGGTTCTCCATTCTTTTGAAGAAGATCTTGACCTATGGTTTTATTTTATTCATCTATTGGGGAGTTTTTTGCAACATTTGAGACTTTTATTTCAAACTAAAGATCTAAATCGACAACTCATCCTTTTCTAGACAAATCAAATTTAATCCACACAAGTCAACTCTGAAATTTTTGTACCGAGTTAACATTGCATGTTGTCCCATCTTGCATTTTTTGACATTGATGTGAATTTATTTGTTGTGGCCATGACAGGTTACAAGGATTGTTCTTTAATGGTGAACGACATTATTTGGCCTTGTTTGTATGACATCTATATGTCTCCATGCCTCATTAATGATTGTAATGATCAAATCTCATGGAATTTGATTTCTTATGGCTAGGTGCATTTGTTTTTCCATTCCTGTCACTTCATTATAGCAAATTGTATTTCATGATCAAATTTAGTTCTGATATTCATTTATTGTTGCTATTTGCAACTCAACTTCACTTTGGTTGGGGTTTAAACTCCATAGATTAGATCTGAGTTATGCCTAATCAATAAAGGCAAGTTGTAAATACTTTTTTTGGGTTCTTCTCTATCTGCATTTTTTGTAGCAACATTATGCTATGTAATTCCTTACCTTCCATTAATGAAATCTTTGTTGCTTACTTTCTCTTACCATTTTTTCTACTGCATGTATATTCCTTGTAGTAATGTTTTCTTTATATTTTCTTAAGTTACATGTTTTGTTTAATTTGTGGGAAATTGTTTCATAAGTGAAAATTATCTTTCCTTTCAATATTTCACCGGTTTCAAACTTGCATGTCACTTTGGGAGATAGACTGAAGTCAAGTCCAGTGTATTTTGGGCTTTCACTGATGTGTAGTGTATCTACAGGCAGAGTTGCAACCACTATTTCTATCTTGGTGCATCACCCCTTTTTCCCTTTATACATTTTAATTTCAATTTCCTTCTCCCTTCTCCTCTCAAGTGATAGTTTAGGTCAACCATGATAGTAAGGAAGTTTTCCTTCTCCAATGATTCATCCTCAGAGTGCAATTCCCATACTCGGAGGTTGTTTCCATGTTACACAAGGTCGTGTAAGAAGTAGTTCCTCAAGAAAGGGTGCAAACTTTTGTGTCAACAATTAAATTGCCTAGGGTTAATTAATTTAGTTACAAGATATAAAAGTGTAACCCTAATGATCCAAGAATTTAGATTTGAAACATAAATGGATAAATAAAAATGAAAATTACCTTGAGAATGTGAAGAGGAAGATACTTTGAAGTCTTAAAAATAGAATTTTGGAAATAAGAGGAAAATAATAAAGATCAAATGATTCAAGAAGACAACAAAAACAAAACCTAGAAATCAATTTGTCCTAAGTACAGGTCACTTGTCATGATGTATACATTGAATAGGATGGTATAGGTTGACCTAGGTAAATATATACCAGAGCCTAAAAAGTTTTCAAATCTTAAAATGTATGCAAAAAGAGTACTCATATCCACATTTGAAAATCTGATCTTGGAATTCGCACACAAGAAAAATGAGAAATTTGATGGGAGAGGGTTTTCCTTAGTCAATCCCTAGATTTAGGAATTAAACTTGAAGTAAAAAAAAAAATATAATATATAATGAAGCAAGATAATCTATAAATAATTTACCGTAGTGATGAAACTCTCTAGCCCAAAATTCTTTTCCCAAACTTGTATTTGAAAGCATACACCAAGCTTTCTTAAGTATAATTCTATTAAGATTTTCCATTGCCCCATTTTCTTGAGGGGTGTAGGCGACAAATTTCACCCTTTGAATACCATTATCTGCACAATAGTTATCAAACTCCAGCAAATAAAATTCACCTCCATTATTCATTTTCAAACATTTAATCTTGTGATCTCTTTTGTTTTCATCAAGTGCTTTGAAAATATTGAATTTAGAAAACACTTTAGATTTGATAGCCATCATATATATCAAATTTTTTGTAGTAAAATCATCAAGCAAAGTGACAAAATATTTTGCATCTCTTAAAGAACTTATCTTGGTAGCACCAAAGACATCTGAGTGTACAAGTTCCAATGGTCTAGTCTTCATGTCATGCCCATCTTTCAAGAAGTTGGCCCATTTTTTCTTTCCATAGAGAGAATTTTCACAAAACTTCAAGTTTTTTTATTGGAGATCTAGTAGTTGATCCCTTTTGAGCATCACCTCAAGTCCTTTCTTAGTCATGTGGGCTAACCTTTGGTGCTAAAGTGCCACATTGTTGCCCACTACAATCATAGCAGCACCTACTTCGGTAGGACTTTCAAAGAGGTATAAACTACCAACTTTATTGCCCTTGGAAATAATCATAGAGCCTTTAGTGACTTTTGAAAAATTCAGATGAAAGAATGGATGATATCCTTGTGCAAAAGATGACTAGCATAAATTAGATTTTCCCTCAACTTGGGAACATGGGAAACATCCTTTAGCAACCATTGGCCTCCTCCTTCCATCTGCACCCTAATATCACCTTTACCAACTATCTCACAAGACTTATTATCTCCAAGAAATACTTCTCCAAATTGTACTTCATGATAGTTTGTAAAATAATCCATACAATAGGTGGCATGAAAAGAGGCTCTACAATCTATCACTCAAGAATTTGATTTGGTGTCACTTTTTGAAAGAATTAGAATAGTTTCATCCTTCTCATAGGTTGTATTTTCTTTAATACTATGCACCTTATCTTGTGCCTTCTTGTAAGCCCAACAATTTCCTTTAAATGGCCAAGCTTATGACAAGACCAATACTCCCCATTTTTACCTATTGACCCTGATCTATTGGGTGATTTAGCTTTCCTTCAATTGTAATTGTTACCTCTACAATGACTTCTTCCCCTTTTCTCGATGCTGACCATGGTAAGTGAATCACCAAAACTCTCTTGATTTTTTCATCTCATATCTTCAATCAAAAGAGTGGAAACTACATCATCAAAAAAAAGTTTTCATTTGGCTGAAATTGAAGCGCTAATGGCTGTAATAACTCCATCCCAACTACTAGGAAGCAAACATAATAAGAGAACAATTTTTTTCTCATCATCTTATGTCATACCCACTGAGTTTTCTTGGTTGATAACAATATTAAATTTATTGAGGTAACTGGAAATAATTCCACCTTCCTTCATTTTGAGTGTATACAACTTCATCATGATGAGGACTTTGTTTGTAGCCGATGCCTTTGCATACATGCATGCGAGCTTATCCCATACTCCTTTATAGTTGTCTCATAGATGACATTAAAAAGAAGATTATTTGCAAGCACAAGTAAAATTAATGCTTTCTCCCTCTTGTCTAATGTCTCCCAATTTTCATCTATCACAATCATTGGTTTCTTTGCATTTCCTTAAAACACAGGAGAAAGATCTTGTTTAATTAACAATGACTCTATCTGCACCTTCCAAATGCTAAAATTCTACCCTACAAATTTTTCTACTTTCGCATCTTCCATTATTCTAGAAATTCAACACCAATTCATAACTTGCACAACTTGTGCTCTAATATCAATTGAAAGGATTTAATTATGAATGCAATTATAATAGATGAACAATCATATTAGACAAGAGAAAACACAATAAAAAATACACTAGATTTATCTTGGTTCACCACAACTTGTAGCTATGTTAAGACTAAGAAAAATATTGAAGTGATTATGAAAAAAGTTAAGCTACAAATGATGCAGGAGAAACATATATAAAGGCTCCAATTACATAATGCTTTGAAGAGTCTCAAAAATAAAGAGACACATAATTGGATGGAAAAATAAAGTATGACCATTGGTCTTCACACTATAAAAAAACTTTAGGTTGTCCCTACCAATATGCAGTGCTTTGGGGTTGAGGAATTATAATTTGTATTGCCCCTAATAATACAAAATCCTTATATAGGTGAATATATCTTGATGCTAAATTTAAAGATTCTTGATTGATCTTTGACCATGATTAAAAGTTTTTTGAAGATGGGTTAAGAAAATATCATAGGATTAATACACTTAATACACTCACAAACCTACCAAAATTAGCATAGCTATGAGTTGGCTAGTAGGCTGTAGTTTTTTAGAGAATAAAAAAACTCAATTTGGTTGACTAGGTAGTCTTATTTGCACACTATTTTTTTACTACACACTCTACTTTGTGTTTGCACTCCACTTTTCACCTTAGCAATCATTAAAAGTTACATCATCATTTATCTATGGTAAGTTCTAGTTTGAGATAACTCTCAATGAAAATTGAAATCATTGAGGTATTAAGATTTGTGAGGTGATCCAACATAGGCGTGAAGAGCTACCACATAGTGAAGGCCGCCATGTAGATGTCTTAACAACCCGATATAGTTGCACTCATGTCTAAAACCTCTTATTTAAATAAATGAAAAATATTGAAAAAAATATTTGTCTTGAAATTTTAGATTAAATCAATGTATATGTAAATAATTTAAAATTGAATTTACAAAACTAATAAATAGTTAGTATTAGGTATAATATATAAGTGAGAGGAAAAAGGTGTAACTATAGTTGATAATTCAATAGATTCAAGGAGGTTGGTAGAGAAGGATTAAAAAGTATTGTAACACTCTCTATAATAAAGACAATAATTAGTAACATTATAGTATGTATTGTGTGCAATACTGCATAAATATATGAAGTAAACTAAGTGACTAGAATACTCCACCTCTTTGAATAGAAGTGCTTTCATTGTTCAACAACTTTTTTCCTATATATTTTTCGTTATTTCAGACATAGCCTCTATTAAATTTATGATATAATCTTATTTCCACTAACTTTATTTTTAAACATATATATTTTTATTAATTTTCAATAATTATAAGCTAAAATAAAATACTTTTATAATTAAATACAATCAATAATTGTTATATTAATACAACTCATTTTTTACCTATTTGTAAATGGACATGGCTATCTACATACCTTAGATCAAAATTGTAAAAATCGAAAACACAATAGATTTTGTTGAAATTTTTAATATTTGTTCTTCATGATCTCAATGTTTTATAATTGAAAACAACAACAAAAATTGAGAAAAAATCACTGTATTTTCATAGATTTGAATTGAAAAAAGAAAGAAAAAAAAAACTTTTTGATACATTCTGAACCTATTTAAATATGGTTGCCAACAACACATGAATGCACCATTAAGTATCCAAATCATGTACAACTCATGCTGGTAACATCCTCATTTAGTATTAAGTTTTAAATCAATAATTCGTAAAATGTACATTCAGAAAGCTTATAGCCACGGGACACAATTGGCCACCATACCCAACTAATATGCATTTCATTGGGCTTCCAAAATTGGCCACGCCAATCTGTTTCCTTTAAGTCTCCTGAAATCACAGGAGTGCCAAAAGCTACGGACTTGGCAATGAAAATCATCATCATCGTAATAATCTCCTTTAAACTTGACCCAACAAGTGGTTCTCATAAAAATAATAATCTGCCCTGCACACCTCTCCCCCACACCCGCACTCCTCTCTTTCCAAACTTCTCAAACGCCTTCTTCTCTCTTCCCTTACTTTCTCATGAGGAAATGTTTCTGCTGCTGCAACTGTCACCGACATTGCAATCTTCAAAGCGGGAGTACTTATGACATCATCATCATCTTTCCACATCAATGGAAACCACTTTTTCAGAGAAAGAGTGGGAGATGACAACAACTCCTCCCACGAGACTTCTGCCCTTCCCGACACTTTGCTCTTCGATCCTCCAAATATTTCTACTTCTCACTTCAAACACAACCGACTCTGATTTAGACAGCATTTCATCAACTCCTTTTCCCTCACATTCCAAGCTGAATGTCTCTCCCCACTGTGGCTCTGGGCAAGCCTCGACCTCCTTCGTATTCACATGAGCGATCTTCTTGTTGAGATGATACCGAACAAACAGACTTCCTTTGCAGCCATATTGATGATCAAGAAGAGCAATATTTTTCGCTCCAACAACGTCCAACTTGAGCTGCACAGAGCATCTTGGCCTCCTCTCCTCCATTGAATATCTATCGTTGTTGCAGAGTATATGATTGCCTTGCTCAAAACAGTGCTTCTCCAGACAAATACTGAGAATATAGGAAATGTGAGATGAGATGATAAGAAGCTAAAGCAAAGATCGGGAATAATATGATATGATATGGCTAATTTGACCATCGACCAACCGTTGTATGACGCCTACGCCTATGAGAGTGAAATATTCAGTCCACTTGAAAATAATAATACATGGCTTTACAAGTTTAAATTTAGAATTTATGGATTTGGTGACTGATTTTCTTGTGTTTGATGGACTGGAGATTATTTTCCACCGATTCATATAAAATACAATCTTAATTTATCTCGGTTGATCTCGTAACGTGACTGAAATCATTATTTAATTTGGTATAATGCGGTGAGAACAACTCAAAGGAATAATATAGCCACATGCCAAACCCTGAGTAGTTGTCAAGCGGAAAAGGTGAGTATTACCCTGGGGTCCTATGAGGTGGGCTTGGGCTCTATGTTTAAGGAGCTGGAGGTCCCATGATAATATTTTGGGGGTGCTAAAGCTTAATTTCGAATCTTTTCCTATTAACTAGGAGCTCCTATTTTTTAGTTGAGCGGATGCAAAAGTAGCCCCTACTATTTAGGGAAGAATTCTGCCACTTGGCAAGAACCTACCTTTCATTTTCTCTCCAAATTAAAATCATCCTACCAAAAAATTTTAAAAACAACAATTTATATTTTTAATATTTCCTTCAATTTAGGAGCCAATTTTTTTAAGCAAACTTAAATGTGATGCCCATGAGACCGCTCCCCTTTAAATGTTCCTAAAAAAGCTCAGCGGCACCCGCTCTATTTTTAAGCAAGTTGGTGCCCATGGGACCCCAACCTTACTGGACGACTCTTCTTTTAAAGATGAGAACAACAATCCCCTTCACTCCATACCTATTTTGATGGCACTTTACAAGTCATTATTTGGTTAGTAAAAAAATGAGATTCTATTTATAAAATTTAATATTAAATTTAGTAAACAGAGAAACAGGTGTCCAGCGGAATGGGAGATGACAAAATTTCCTCAATAATATCTTAAATCAGACTTTCTCTCAAACTGGTTTTTTTATTGGCCCTTAATTTTCAATCCTATGCTGATTAACATAAACATGTTAATCATTTCTAGCGCTTGCAATTTAACATAAGACCATCTCAAGTAAATGGTTGTGAGTGATCTAATTTGGACTTTTGGAGACATGTTAATCATTTCTAACACTTCCAACATTAACATAAGATCATTTCAAGTAAATAGTTGTGAGCAATCTAATTTGGACTTTTGAAAACATGTTAATCATTTCTAACACTTGAAACATTAACATAAGATCATTTCAAGTAAATAGTTGTGAGCGATCTAATTTGGACTTTTGGAAGTAAAGATAATATTAACTAGCAATCGTATCTTAATGTGTAATAGGTATGCTGAAGTAGTGTGGGAGGTCCATTAAGAAAAATGTACATTTACTAGTATCTAAGTTCCATATTTTTATACAATAGAGAGGGAGAGATGTGAATATAAAGAGGTAAATATGAATGAGAGAGAAAGACCTCATAAAGCTAGCTACAACATTTTGGTTCATATTTTGATGCTCCTTTTCATTTCATCTCTATTAGCATAATATTTATTAGATATATATATTATAATCTTATTAATTCCAACATAAATATTACATCTAGGGAATAAATATAGATAATATTTCTTAAAACCTTAAATTTAATCAAATCAAATTGTATTACACCATAATTTTAAAAGTTATCTCATACCTTTTTGTAATTCTATATAGAAGATAGAAGTACATTAAATCTTTTTTACATTCGGACATTGCTTGAATGCCAAGAGTCTTATAACTCTTTTAGGACTTATTGTCCTTTGAGAGATTACAAACAATTATTCAATTTCAAAATATTTCCTTGATTATACCTACTTAAATTAGAGTTTTAATCCTTAGGAAGCCGCTTCATTCCATGATTTCTTCATTTCATTGGTTATTTTCTTTCACATAGATTATTTCATTTTTGTAAGTATTTATAAATTTAATATTTATTAATAAAATAAACGATTATATATATATATATATATATATATATATATATATATATATATATATATATATATATATATGGATTGTTTATAAGATGAAAGCAAGGTAAGTTTTTTCATATTCTTTATAGCAATGACATAGCTTTTATGAATTATTATTTTCAACTCATTTTATGTCTTTTCTTTTTCATTTTTTTAATTTGAGTTAAAAAATTAGTTTCTTATTAAAAAATTATTATATATTATATTTAGTTTGAAAGAGTATATTTTATTATATTTGAACATTACAAAATATATTGTATATTAATTATATAAATAGTATTTTTTTAATTCAATAATTTATAAAATAGGTTCAAGGGATTTAGCTTGCTTGGTTGAAGTAATGAGTTCCCGTTGTCGAGACTCTAGTACAGATCCCAAGAGGGACTTCTGTGTGGAATTCTAAGTTGTAACTCTTGGTCTTCTATTGGTTGTATTTGTCTCATTGTAAAAGACGGATTCTAAGTTGTGACTCTTGGTCTTTCAATTGTTATTTCTAGTGTGGTTGCTCATAAGGAGCTTGAATAAAATTTTAAGTCTCATGTCGTTTGAATAAACACAAGATTTGTAAACAATTTCAATATAAAATCATTTATAAAATAGAATATATACTAATTAATATAATTATTGTATATTTCTTAAATATAATATAAATACATATAGTTATATTTACATAACATTCAAAGATTGCCAATAGTGGCATGTTGTGATGGTTATGTTGTTGCATTGTTATCCTTGCCATCAAGGTTCAAATCCCATGGGGATGAGGTCCCCGTTTGTGGCCTCACTGGTTCATAGCTCCAGGTCAAAGCGTTTACCCGTCTTTGAAAACATTCAAAGATTTATTTGTTGTTGTTAAACTCACCTTGAACATAAATGATGTCATTATTGCTTGAAGAAAAGCTAAATTTTTTTAAAGGAAAAAAAATTAGAATAAGGAAATTATTTGTCAATTATTTTAAAAATATTGATAGATTTAATCTTTTATATTTTAAATGAGTGTATCTTGATCACATAACCTTCAATAAGTAGCAAAAACTATAATATTGTAAATTTTAAATTGTATCATTCAAACACTATAATATTGTAAATATTAAATTGTGTAATTCAAATATTGCTATTGTATTACAAATCTGCTTATTTCATTTAACAAATTATATTCACTAAACAAATCACCTATTTATCATACATTTCAAGGAACAAATTAAAAAAGAAAAAATACACAAATTACTACAAACATTAGTAGAAACCTTAGGATAAATACTAATTGCAATGAGTCACATTTTCCCTACAACTGGGCCAAAACTTCTCCATATTGGGCAAGAAACTATATGTCTACACAATTGATAGCAAAGGGAAATGGCTACACACATTACTTAGATTATACAAGAGATGTAGACAAGAACAACTAGAAGCTAGCATGCTTACAAAATTATTCCTTCATGCAAATTACTCACCTTGAGGTATGGAACAAAAAGCTTGAGAAATTTATTTTTGAATGTTATCCATCTAAGGAGCAAAAACACAGAGTGAATAGGAAATCACTATCACTAACATATATAATGAGATTAATATAATTCTAATAATTTTTAGAATGATTGTAATGTATAAAATTGTTATTGAATAATTAATATGCGAATAGTAAGATATAAGACTTCACTATTTTCTAACTTTTTTATAATGTTTATTTTCTTGATTATGGAACTGAAGACATGTCATGTTTGTGTATGAGATAACTGTTCACTTTAAATGATAATTATGATTTTAGCATTTTACCTCCTCCTGTTAGGGCCATTAATCATGCCCACCATTGAGATTGGCTATTTCTTTTGTAACTATTTTCATATATTCCATTTTAAGTGTGAGGTTGCATTGTGATCACTGTGAAGTTAACGAGGGCAATGAATGCTATTGTATCAGCCAGTGAGGGGTTTTGCATGAGAGATAGTTGCAAAGATCACATAAATGAGTAAATATCATTTACTTGAACTATGCTTCCTATAGATGTTTTAGATACCATCCTCTCTTTCATCATCTTCTTCATCTTAACTATGCCATCCATCCTACTAGTGACAAGTTATACACATCTCACAATAGTTTATACCATTTAGGATTTCTAGATTCTGGTTTAAAATGTTATTTTACCACACATTTTACTAGTTCAGTGCTACAACGAATTGTGCAAGCCCCAAGTAAAATTCCCCACACAAGCAAGATCTAATTCTATCTTTCTGATAAAGTCACATGCTTCTTCCAAGCATCCAACATTCTTGAGAATGTCAACCTTGTGCGCATAGTGTTTCAGTGAAGGGTTATATCTAAATTCACTAATATTGTGTATAATTAATATATTTATTTAATTAAACAAAGAGACAATTTTTAAAGATGGATTTATATCTTTTTGCAGTTATGAGCACATGCCATACATTTCTCCACCTCTGGCCATTCTCAACACAATTCCACCAAAAGAAGAAATTTTACCCTTATTCGATACAATTCATAGCCAGCAAGTTGTCTTACAAAATCAACTAAAAAGTCTGAAAATCATCAGACATCAACATAATTCCATTATTTTGATGGATCTCTCATTGACCCACTTGAATTTTATTCACATGTCCACCAAGTATTCATGACCCTCTTCCTACTCTGGAAGAATTCAGCTATAACTAAGAATATCTCCACTCCTTGCCAAGATATCTAATTGACCAAATTAATTCATCCTTTCCTCTTTACCCAAATGGAATAGGAATGGCACATTCTTAGAAAGCATGTATGCATGAAGAATTCACCTCATCTAGACTTTTGTAAGAAAACATAAACCATCATTTCCCTCAAAGAAACACTAAACCTTAATCAAATAGAGGGCATTTCTACTACTATCCCCAATCTCTCATCCCAAAGCAATAAAGCCCCTCTAGACTTGGAAGTCAATACAATAAACATACCTACATGAAAAGCCACAGAGTTTGGTAACTCACGAAGCCATGCAAAATTAAATAAAGTCACAAAATTGATGACTACTAACTACTAACATTAATATACAGTGTCCATATAGTGGACAACAATAGTCCCCTCAGACTCTGTAGTCCTCCCCTCTACGTCACAACTTTCCTTACTTTCAAAATAAGCAATGAACTTAGTCAATTAAATTTGTGATATTGTCACATATAAAGGGGGAAATTTGAACGCATCAAATCCTTTCAATGACTTCCCTCCTCTCAGCATGGCTGATGATTGTTGGATTGTAAAATCAACTCATCCACTTCATATAAGGAAACACCTACAATGCAACTTTGATCTGTGGTGTTTTGGGAATGGGTATGGAGGATGGTAAGGGATATATTTAGTTTATTAGGCTATTTACTATGGAGTTCTTAATTAGGCATTGTGAATTATCCCATTCAAGTTAGAATCCAATGTTCAGGTGTTGGATAGATATTTTCAGCTTTGGAAGCATGTGATGGAGACCAAGTTGCTTTTGTGGTAAAACATGCATCTTCAGTTGGAAAGTGATGGACATCATGCTTTGGTACTTTTCTTCTATCTTCATCTTAATAGATCGATATTTGGGCTCTATTTTTCTCATATATCTATCTAATAGTTATTGGTGATGTAGGCTTCCAGTCTATCCTTTTTAATCTCCCCTACCCTTTTACTTACTCCAACTACTTTATTTATTGTTGTCTTCTCATGGAGAGTTTTATACATCTTATTTTGTAAACTATACTTCTAGATTATTAGGTTTAGGTTTAGGGTGTGTCGATTAAAGTATTTTCCAAAGTTTGAGTCAGCTATAATATTTTCTAGAAGTTTGTAAATATTTTCTCTTCTCAGCTAATGCTAGATTTCTCTAGAATATTGTATGCTTGCCTATAAAAAGGCACTATGTACTAATTTGAGATCATGGTGAATGAAATATAATATATTTTATTGTGCGGCAACAGATTGTGTTATTTTGTGTTTTTATAATTTTAGTTCTGCCCATCCATCAAATTGGTATTAGAGCTATAGAAAATATGGACATTGTTTTTATGGGTAGATGTCATTGTGGGTGAAGGGAAAATGAGAGAAAAGCTAAAGATCTAAGGAAGATATCATAGTTGTTGTGTGAGGAAGGAAGAGAAAGGGTTTGTAGTTACAAGAGAGAAATATTTACTGTTAAATCATGGTAGGAACTAGTGGAAGTATTTCATAGCCAAAAATTCCAACTTTTAATGGCAAAAATTATGATTATTAGAGCATCAAAATGAAAACTCTTTTTCATTCTCAGGATGTTTGGGATTTAGTTGAAAGTGGGTTCCCTGAACTAGCAAACTAGTAGGCATATCAAGCTCTTTCACAAGATAAAAAGTATTTATTAAAGGAAAATAGGAAAAAGGATGCTAAGGCATTGTTCTTTATTTAGCAGGCAGTGGAGGAAGCAATATTTCCAAAGTTAGGTGCTACCACAAGCTCAAAGAAAGCATGGGACAACTTGCAATCAACATACCAATGCACAAGAAAGGTAAAAACTTCAAAGTTACAAAATCTTAGAAGAGATTTTGAAAATTTACAAATGAAAGATTCAGATTCAATAGACTCATTCTTCACTCAAATAATGGGGATAGTAAATTAGATTAGATCTTATGGAGAAACCCTTGGGGATCAACAAGTTGTAGAGAAAATACTTAGAAGTCTACCAAATAAGTTTGATTCAAGAGTTGCAACCATTGAAGAATCTAAGGATCTCTCCTTGCTATCAATAGATTAGTTAACGAGTTCTCTCTTATCACATGAACAAAGGTTGAATCATTCAGAAACTTCATCATTGGAGAATACTTTCAAGACTAAACTTTCATTTGGAAAAACAAGAGGAGGATTAGATTATAGCAGAGGAAGAGAACATTTTACACCAAGAGGAGAAAGATAAAATCCATAGTTTGAGAGTAGAACACTAGCATGAAGCTCACAAACCCATTTCACATCAACAAGAGGAAGGGGGAGCAATCATCATCAAGGAGGAAGGTATGAAAATTCTAACATCCAGTGTCATTATTGTAATAAATTTGGGAATTTTGCATCTGAGTGTAGAAAAAGACAGTATGACATGAATAGGCAAAAGACACATTTTACAAATTTAAGTCAACCCAACACTAGTGAGCAAAACACCATCTTGATAACATGCAATGTTGCACAAGAGAGTTCTAAAGAAGTATTGTTCTTAGATAGTGGTTGTAGTAACCATATGAGTGGGTCTAAGGAGATATTCTCAACAATAGATGAATCAATAAAATCAGAGGTTAAGTTGGGGAATGATCATCAAATTTTAGTCATGGGAAAAGGATCAATTAGAATAAGAACAAAGAAATGTGAAGAAAAGGAAATTGATAATGTATATTATGTTCTTGGATTACAACACAATCTCATAAGCATTGGGCAACTAGTACAAAAGGGATATAGAATACATTTTGAAAATGGTGAATTTGTGATTCTAGAGAAAAGACCAAGTAATAGGCTGATTGCAAAACTTGAAATGACTCAAAATAGAATGTTCAAACTTAAAATCCTTAGTGAATTATTCTTAGAGCCAAATGAATTGCAAAAAGTAGCTGAATCTGTAGTCAAAGCTTTACACAAAAATGAATCTTAGCTATGGGATTTAAGGTTTGGTCATTTAAACTTTAAAGGGTTGCAACTCTTATATAAGAAATGAATGGTCTATGGGTTGCCATCAATAGAACCACTTAAGACAATATGTGAGAAATACATTTTGACAAAGCAACATAAAAAAATTTTAAAAAATCTAGTTGGAAAGTTTTATAGAGGAAAACATCCACTTGAGACAGTCCATTCAAATCTTTGTGGGCCAATGCAAACACCATCCTTAAGCGAAAAACTTTATTTCTTGACATTTATTGATGATTTCATTAGAAAAGTTTGGGTTTATTTTGTGAATTATAAATTAGATGTATTTTCCATCTTTAAAGAATTCAAGGAAAAATTTGAAAAAGAAAGTGGATACTCTATTAAAACATTAAGAACTGATTAAGGTGGAGAATACATATCAAATAATTTTTTGAATTTTTGGAAAGAAAATGGCATATGGAAACAATTTACAGCAAGGTACACTCCACAAAAAAATGGAGTAGTGGAAAGAAAAAATAGAACAATTATGGAAATGACAAGGAGTATGTTAAAGGAGAAACACTTACCAAATGAGTATTAGGCTAAAGAAGTTGCATGTTCAACATACATACTAAATAGATGTCCAACAAAAGAAGTAATAAATAAAACACTAGAAGAAGCTTGGAGCAAAAGGAAGCACAATATAGCACATTTGAGAATATTTGGTTGTGTGGCATACTCATTGGTAGCTCAAGAAGTGAGACAAAAATTGGATGATAGAGGAGAGAAGTGCATATTTGTGGGATATAGTGAACAATCCAAGGCATATAGTTTATACAATCCCATCACAAAGAAGTTAATAATAAGTCATGATGTTGAGTTTGTAGAAGAAGAAGCATGGGATGGTAGCTTGGATAAGTCAACTATGGTTGCAGCTAGTGCTCCACAAGAAAATCAAGAAAATGAAACTCAAGATGTGCATTCTACAACACAAACAAATGTCCCTAAAACACGCACCACTCAAAACACTACTACTGTAGGAAGCACTAATAGTAGTGAATTGTCTAATCCAACACTTGCATCATTAAGATCAAAGTCTATAAATACTTCAAGGAAGACACAAAGTCTTAGAGGCATATATGATGAATTACAAGAGGCTAAAAATGATGATTTATGCATTAATTTTGCACTCTTAGCACATGCTGATCCAATTTATTTTGAAGATGACAAATGGATTTCAGCCATGGATGAAGAAATTTAGTCGATAGAAAAAAATGATACTTGGGACTTAGTAGATCTTCCTAAAGGCAAGGATGTGATTGGAGTTAAGTGGGTATACAAAAGAAAATATAATGCTGATGGAAAAGTAGAGAAACACAAGGCAAGACTAGTAGCCAAAGGCTTCACACAACAACCGGGTATAGACTACAATGAGACATTTGCACTAGTGGCAAGATTAGCCACTATTAGAATGATTTTATCCATAGCAGCCCAAAATAATTGGAATTCTTATCAAATGGATGTAAAATCAACATTCTTGAATGGCATTTTAGAAGAAGAAGTGTATATAAAACAACCACTGGGATATGAAATTTTGGGAGAAGAACATAAGGTATACAAGCTAAAGAAGGCACTATATGGCTTGAAGCAAGCTCGTAGACCTTGGTATAGTAGAATAGACTCTTATTTTGTGAATAATGGTTTTAGTAAGTGTGGCTATGAACCAACATTGTATGTCAAAGTGAGAAATGAAGGAGAAACATTAATAGTTTGCTTATATGTAGATGATTTGATATTCACCGGTAATATGTCAATCAACAATTTCAAGGCAGCCATGAAAAATGAATTTTATATGACTGATTTGGGACTCATGAGATATTTTCTTGAGATACAAGTAAATCAAAATGATCAAGGCATTTTCATTTTTCAAAGTAAGTATGCTACTGATTTGTTGAAAAGATTTAAAATGATAAATGTGAATTCAACCCCTATAGCAGTTGCATTGGGTTTAAAACTTAGCAAGAATGATGAAAGTCCTAATGTAGACACAACTTTATTTAAAAGATTAGTTGGCAGCCTTTTATATTTGACAACTACAAGACCAGATATAATGCATGGAGTTAGTTTCATTTCTAGATTCATGGACAAACCAAAAGAAACTCATTGGAATGGAAAGAGGATTTTGAGGTATATTGTTGGAACAAAGAACTTTGGGATTTTATATGCACATTTAGATCATTACAAGCTTATTGGCCATACAGATAGTGACTAGGTAGGTAGCTTAGATGATAAAAGAAGCACTCCAAGACATATCTTTCACCTAGGATCAATAGCTATTTCTTGGGCATCAAAGAAGCTACCAATTGACATTATCATTAGCTGAAGCAGAATATGTTGCAGCAACATCAGAAACTTGTCAAGCAATGTGGATGAAAAGAGTACTTTCAGACTTGAAGCATCCATAAGAAGAACCTACAAGAATATATTGTGATAATAATTATGCAATTGCTTTATCAAAAAATCATGTCTTTCATTAACATAGTAAACATATAGATATAAGATATCATTATATTCATGAATTAGTGAACAATGGTGACATATGTCTTAAGTTTTTTAGGTCCAAAGAGAAATTGGCAGACATTTTCACAAAGCCTCTTGCAAAGAATGTTTTTGAACATCTTCAAGAAAGTATTGGTATTATAGATATACATGGCAATGAAGATTAGGGGGAATGTTGGTGATGTAGGCTTCCAACCTATCCTTTTTAATCTCTCCTAGCCTTTTACTTACTCCAACTACTTTATTTATTGTTGTCTTCTCATGGAGAGTTCTAGACCTCCCATTTTGTAAACTATACTTCTAGATTATTAGGTTTAGGTTTAGGGTGTGTCAATTAAAGTATTTTCCAGAAGTTTGAGTCAGCTGTAATATTTTCCAAAAGTTTTTAGATATAAATTGTCTTCTTAGCTAATGCTAGATTTCTCTAGAATATTGTATGCTTGCCTATAAAAAGACACTATGTACTCATTTGAGATCAAAATGAATGAAATATAATATATTTTATTGTGCAGCAACACATTGTTTCATTTTGTGTTTTTGTTATTTTTCCTTTTCCCATCCATCAATAGTAAACAAAAGTAACAAGAGAATTGGATTCTAGCTCAGCATATAGAGAGCTTCTAGGATAAGTTTTCAATAGAAAATCTAACATTAAATGCTTGGGTACCTATTACATTTATTATTGAAGTTATTTACTGTGATTTGGTTGTTTACATACCAGGTTGAAATTTCATCATTTTCCTATAATTTTCATGGTAGTAAGAATATGATATCTTGAATGTATGAAATTTTTGAATGTGTAAGAGAAAATAGCATATGAATTTACAATTAATGAAAATAAAATAATGGCACTAGATTTATCTTGGTTCACCATAAATGTGGCTACATCCAGACTATAGAGTATTGTATTAATATAAAAGATGTTTACAAATGAGTAGGAGTAGCATATAAATAAGCTCCAATTGCATTACATATGAAAGGTCTCATAAAACCAAGAGACACTTAATTGAAGGGAAATGAAATAACAACTAGTGGCCTTTAGCATATAAACAAACTCTCCCCTAAAGGAAAACCAATGTTGCAACTTATCACCCAATACCCTTCTTAAATGATGATTTACCTTTCTTCACAAGCCCAAGAGAAGTTCTAGCACATTCAAACTTCTCTTTGGCAAAAACCTTCATGAATATATCATTCGGATTGATCTTGGTACTAATTTTAACAACTTTCAGCTTGCCTTCTTCAACTGCATGATGAACAAAGTGAGCATGTGCATCAATGTTCTTAGAGTGGTGTTGTGATGAGTGATTAAATATGCCATGAAGATCATGTTGTGGCTATCACAAAAAATATTATATTCTCTTTGATGAGCTTTCAAATCACCAAGCAATCACGGAAGCCAAATCATTTTCCTTGAACCTTTAGAAAGAGCTAAGTATTCAGCCTTAGCTAAAGAGAGAGAAATGCAATGTTGCAACACTGAAGCCCAACTGATCGCATCTCCGACAAACATGAAGGTATAACCAATGGTAGATCTTCATTTATCTAAGTCTATAGCAAGATCATAATCAATGTAACCTTGCAACTAAACCTTATTTCCTCCAAAACATAGTGCATAATCTGAAGTGCCTTTTAGATACCTTAGTATCCATTTGACAACTTCCTAATGAGATTTCTCTGGATTTCTCATGAACCTACTCACAACTCTCACCACATGAGCAATGTCAGAGCATGTAGAAACCATGGCATACATAATACTACCAACTGCTGATTTAAAAAGAATTTTCTCCATGAATTCATTCTCCTCTTGTGTTTTTGGGCACAAATCAGAACTTAGACGAAAGTGACCAGCAAGTGGAATAGGAGAAAATTTTGCTTCAGCCATGCCAAATCTCAACAACTTTGTCAATGTATTGTTTTTGAGACAAGGTGATTTCCCTCTTTTTCCTATCCCTTGTGATTGTCATGCCAAAAAATTTCTTGGCTGCCCCTAAGTCTTTCATTGAAAAATTTCTTGCCAATTTCTCCTTTAACTCATTTACTATTCTTTTATTTGTGCTAGCTATTAAGATGTCATCAACATAAAGAAGAATCACGAACTAACCATTAAGAAGTATCTTGAAGTAAATACATGGATCTAATTCACATCTTGTGAAATTGTGTTCAACTATGAAGCAATCAAATTTTATATACCACTGTCTTAGGGCTTACTCGAGCCCATAAAAACTCCAATTTAATTTGTAAACGAGATTCTCTTGTCCCTTCTTGACAAATCCTTGAGGCTGCTCCATATATAAATCTTCTTCTACATCACCCTATAGGAATGTGGTCTTGACATCAAGTTGTTCCAACTCAAGATCCCATGCTGGTGCTAATCCCAAAAT
Source organism: Cupressus sempervirens (assembly GCA_028749045.1). Taxonomy (NCBI): domain Eukaryota; kingdom Viridiplantae; phylum Streptophyta; class Pinopsida; order Cupressales; family Cupressaceae; genus Cupressus; species Cupressus sempervirens. Next base: position 33,106,442 of record CM053792.1, read on the forward strand.
AGTTCAGATAGTTGTTGAATCTTGACAGCTAGTGAGAAGATCTCATTAAATTCTATCCCCTTTTCTTGATCAAGCCCCTTTACCACCAATCTAGCCTTGAAGCTTTTTTTTCCTTCGACTTACTCTTTCAATTGGTATACCCACTTGTTCTTAAGCAGTCTTCAATTTGGTGGAAGAGTAACTAAATCCCAAGTTTGGTTCTTCCTTAAGGAATCTATTTTATCATGCATCGATGTTTGCTATTTCTCACTATTTATGTGTATGAGAGTAGATTTATAAGTGGTTGGTCCTAAGAATTTTGAAACCAATAAGTCTGTCTCTTGGTTTGATGAGACCTTTCATATGTAATGTTATTGGAGCCTATTTATATGTTGCTCCTACTCATTTGTAATTATCTTTTACACATTAAACTAATACTCTGCAGCCTAGATGTAGCCACTATTGTGGTGAACCAGGATAAATCTAGTGTTGTTTATTGGTCTTTTGCCTGCTATTATTCTTCCACATTTAAATCCTTCCAATTGGTATCGAAGCATAAGGTGTGTAGACTGGAAATTGGTCTTGAATTTCTAAAAAAATGGAGGATGTGAAAGTAGAGGAATTCAAGGCAAGAACCTTAGCCTATGGAAAATGTAGATGCACTCTTTGTTGGTTAAGCAAGACTTATCAATCACAATCAAAGGAAAGTCTAAGAAACTAGCTACAATGTCAAATGAAGATTGGAAAAAGACTAATGAAAATGCGATGGCATCAATTTTTCTCTTGCTATTGCAAAAGGTCTTGTTCAATGTCTCAAACAAAAAGACAATGAAATATTTTTGGGAAAAACTTCAAAATATGTATCAAATGGCGTTAGCTGCAAACTAAATCTGCATTATGAAGAAGCTCTACAAACTAAAAATGAAGGAAGGCACTGTGATGTCAAATCATATAAATTATTTGAACACTCTACTATGTCAACCAACCTCGGTTGGTATGACTCAAGATGACGAAGAGATAGCCATCATCGTGTTATGTTCCTTTGCCTGATAGTTGGAATCTCGTAAGTACAACTATAAGAATGTCAAACTCCACAAAGACAAAGCTAGCCTATGATGAAGTTGTTTCCACCCTACTAAGTGAAGACATGAGAAGAAGTGACAAAGACTCCTCATCCAGTGATGCTCTCACCATGGCCGACACTGAGTGAAGTGGAAGAAGCCATCACAGAGGTAATAATCATTACAATCAAAGGAAATCTAGATCACCCTATTGATCAAGGTCAAGAGGTAGAAATGGAGAATGCTAGTTTTGTGGTAAGCCCAGCCGTAGAAAGAGAAATTATCGAGCTTACAAGAAAGCACAAGAAAAAGTGAGAAATATTGAAGCAAATATAACCTATGAGAATGATGAAACTATTTTTATTCTTTCTACAAATGACTCAAAATTAGATTCTTGGGTGATAGATTCCGAAGACTCCTTCCATGCCACTTCATGTATGAATTATTTCACAAATTACCATGAAGGACAATTTGGAGAGGTATTTCTTGGAGACAAAAAATCATGTGAAATAGTTGGAAAAGGTGACATTTTGTTACAACTAGAAGATGGAGGATAATGGTTGTTAAAAGATGTTCACCATGTTCCCAAGTTAAGGTGAAATTTGATTTCTGTTAGTCAACTTTTTGCACAAGAATATTATCAATTCTTACATTTGGATACTTGGAAAGTCACCAAGGGTTCAAGGATCATTGCCAAGGGAAATAAAGTTCATAATCTTTATCTTTTTGAAAAGCCTACCAAAGTAGGGGCTATTAAGACAATCATGGGTAATGATGTGACACTTTGACATTAAATACTAGGCCACATGAGAAAAAAGGAATCAACTACCAGATCTCCAATTAGCAAACTTGGACTTTTGTGAACATTTCCTTTATGGAAAGCAAAAGCGGGTCAGTTTCTTGAAAGATGGACATGACCTGAAGGAAAAATCATTAAAACTTGTACACTCAGATGTCTTTGGTCCTATTAGGGTAAGTTCCTTAGGAGGTGTAAAGTTTTTTGTTACTTTCCTTGATGATTGTACTAGGAAAGTATGGATATATATGATGGCCAATAAATTTGAAATATTTTATAAGTTCAAAGTTTTCAAAGATCTTGCTGAAAACCAAAGAGGTCAAAGATTAAATGCTTTAAAAAAAATAATGGAGGTGAGTTTTGTTCACTAGAGTCTGATAATTATTGTGTAGATAATGGTATTCATAGGGTGAAATTTGTCCGCTACACCCCTCAAGAAAATGCGGCAGTAGAAAGACTCAACATAAAAATAATGTAGAAACCTTGGTGTATGCTTTCAAATGTAGGTTTGGCAAAAGAATTATGGGCTGAGGCATGTAATTTATTCGTATATCTGATTAATTGGAGTCCTTCTTCAAGGTTGAGCTTTGAAATTCTAGAAGAGGAATGGCAAGGAAGACGAATTGCATACTCTCATCTTTGGGTCTTTGGGTGTGAAGCCTATGTACATGTGCCCAAAGAAAAAAGGACTAAGCTAGATTTTAAATCACAAAAGGGAATCTTCATTGGTTATGGAGAAGACCAATTTGGATTCAGAATTTGGGATTTAGTGGAGAACAAGGTCATTTGAAGTAAAGACATTGTTTTCAATGAGAAAACATTTCTAGCACTGCATTCTTAGGAAATGTCTGAAAAATAATTTGTGCCAATCTCTACACAAAGGAATGTTGGATTGAATTAACAAATAGTTCCTAACACTATCTCATACAATCCTATCTCTATTTTAGCTACAATTTCCTCTCTAACTCAATTTGTTGAGTCTGATAACACTAGTACTGGCAATGAAGCAAACCAGTTAGCACAACCACAAGAAAATGATGACACCATGAATAGCAATGATATGATTAACATAAATCCAAACAGTTGTTTTCTTGATTCTATTGGAAGAAATAATCTATTTTCTCACAGTGAATGTGCAAATCATAGCTTTCTTGATGAAAGGACTCACGGGCTATAGGGCATGTATACTCCTATTGATTGTTCAAACCATAGTGTTGAAGGAATGGTAATTAAATATTCTCAGCAATATGATTCAAGACTTGGCAGGTTACAGAGCACTCACTCTCCTAATAGGTTCTCCAACCTCCCCTATGACAATATCTAGGCCTCGTGCTCTACTTCACATGGTCAGAGTAACACTACACAATATGGGATAGTGGGCATGGATGTCAATCGATCTCGACAAGAGTCTTCACAGGATCCATGTAATATATTCCCTTTGTAGAAATTCTCCTGTCCAATGGGTTTCATCGGTGAGCAGTCAAACACAAATCAAATGGAATTTGATGATAGACTCAACTGCTATCTTAATCATGAGTCTAGGACATCCAACATGAAAGACACAAATGCAAGAGAGATTAAAAGAAGGGTAAAAGTACTAAGTTGAGTCACCTTTCACGCTGACTTATCAAAATGACTAAATTTGAGTATTTCTATCTATAAATCAATTTTGTTCAAACATATTATCTAAATAAATTCATTCTAGCTAAGTTATATATTGTCTCACACGTTTCCAATTGGAAAGTCTTTTAAATACATGTTTTATACAAGTTTGTGTCTAATTATTAAAGAAATAAATTATTTCATAAAAGTGTCATTTCAATAAATCTTACTTTTTTATGATATTTTTTAATAACACATAAACACCATTTTATATAGCTCAAAGTCGAGAATATTTTCATATAGATTTAATATTGTTTTAATTAGATATAGTATATTTTAATTAAAAAATTCTACAAGCACATATTTTAAGACTCAAAAAGATGTCAATTTTGAGAAAGAATAAAATATTAAATTATATAAAAAAAATTAAAAAATTATATGATGTTTTAGAGGAGAGAGTCATCTTCTAGAATGTATAATTTTTCTTCTGGTTAGAATAGATTTGTTTTGAAAAATATGGTGGGAGATGAAAACTATCCATTTCAGGTGAGTTAAAATTTGAATCATTATTAAAGAGAAAATATAGGTCTAAAGACAATTTTTATTTTTGATTGTTCTAGCTATATATATTATCTATAACATAGTCTGAGATCAAACAAAAATACATTATTTTCCATATAGTTTTGTGGTGGGAACTAGACCCCTAATTTTCATCATTTTTTAGCAGCTAGAAAATTATCTATAAAATTAGGAAATATATATTATTTTAAATAATTATTAAAAATTATAATCCTAAATTTCATCTATTTCTACACATTTCATTAGTTTACTTCATTTTCAAATTCAAAATAATAATACTAGTTTTATGTCATTGAAGATGAACAGTTAACACCTTTGTTAGCCTTTTCCTTTACAAAAGGGTGACACAGGTTTGTGCTTTTATCCAAAAATATCGTGAAAACTGGCCAAGGCTCCTCGTTTCCAAATGAAACTCTGCCAAAAGGAAAGTGCATCTCATTGCATGAACATTACAATCAATGCTCCTTGGATGAAAGAGGAAATTCAAAGCCCACCAATCCAACTACTATCAATGGTCAAAGTCCCATGCAAGAGTCTTATAATAATTTTTTCTCCAGTAGTAGAGGGGGTATTCAAAATTTGAATCAATGAACTATAGTAATTAGTTCTCCATTTGAATTAGTTCTAATAGAGAACAAAAAGCCCCAAATGAGAAGGTCCACTAGAGAAAGGAGAATGCTAGCTAAATTCTTAGATTATGAGTTGTTATTTGTTGAAGAGGTAGAGCATTCACTTTTGATTTCTGAATTCTCATTACCAGCAACTTATAAATCTGCACTCAAAGATGTAAATAGTAAAAAATGGCAAGCTGTGATGCATGAAGAAATGGATTATTTACTCAAGAATTGAACTTAGGATTTGGTCTCTCATCTCGACTAAAAGAGGAAGTGGAAGGCAACAAATGCTTCAAGGCCAAATTGGTGGTCAAGGGATTTCATCAAGAAAAAGGGATAGATTTCAATGAAACCTTCTTACCTATTCTCAAGATGACAACTGTTCGAACTATTTTGGGATTAGCAACAACTTGGGATCTTGAGTTAGAATAGCTTGATTTGAAAACTACATTTCTACATGGTGATGTAGAAGAGGAACTGTATATGGAGCAGCCTCAAGGATTCATAAAGAAGGGACATAAACGTCTTTATTGCAAATTAAATTGGAGCTTGTATGACCTCAAACAAGCCTCAAGATAGTGGTATATAAAATTTGATCACTCCATGGCTGAACACAATTTCACAAGATGCAAATCAGATCCATGCATCTACTTTAAGAAACTTTCAAGAGGTGAGTTTATCATTCTTCTTCTTTATGTCGATGACATGTTAGTAGCTAGCACAAATAAAAGAATAGTTAATGAGTTCAAGGAGAAATTGGCAAGCAAATTTGTAATGAAAGACTTAGGGCAGCCAAAAAGATTCTTGGCATGATGATTACAAGGTATAGAAAAAAGAGGGAAATTACTTTGTCTCAAAAACAATACATTGACAAAGTTGTTGAGCTGATGCAAAAGTAGCTTCTATTCCTCTTGTTGGTCATTTTTTATTAAGTTCTGAATTATGCCCAAAAATACAAGAAGAAAAAGAATTCACGGAGAAAATTCCTTACAAATCAGAAATTGGTAGCATTATGTATGCTATGGTTTCTACTCACCTCGACATTTCTCATGTGATGGGAGTTGTGAGAAAGTTCATGAGCAATCTCGGAAAAGCTCATTGGGAAGTTGACAAATGGAAACTAAGGTATCAAAAAGGAACTTTAGATTATGTCTTATGTTTTGAAGGAAACAAAGTTCAGCTACAAGGTTACACTGATTCTAATCTTGCTGGAGACTTGGACAAACGAAGGTCTACCACTGGTTATAAATTCATGTTTGCCAGAGCTATGATTAGCTGGGCTTCATGGTTGGAACACTGCGTTGCTCTTTCTTCAGCTGAGGCTGAATACTTAGCTCTTTTTGAAGGTGCAAGGGAAATGATTTGGCTTCAGCAGTTGTTTGGTGACTTGAAAGTTCATCAAAGTGAAATATAATCTATTTTGTGATAGCCACAACATGATCTTCATGGCACATAATCAATCATCACAACATCGCTCCAAGCACGTTAACACACATGCTCACTTTTGCTTGTCATATAGTTGAAGAGGGCAAGCTGAAAGTTGTCAAGATTAACACCAAGATCAATCCAACTGATATATTCACAAAGGTTGTTGCAAAAGATAAGTTCAAATGTGCTAGAACTTCTCTTGGGCTTATGAAGAAAAGATAAATCATCCTTTGAGTAGGGTATTGGGTTATCAATTGCAACATTGGTTGTCCTTTAGGTGGGAGTTTGTTGATATGTTGAAGGCCAATATTCATTATTATCTTTCCCTCCAATAAGTGTGTCTCTTGGTTTCATGAGACCTTTCATATGTAATGTTATTAGAGCCTATTTATATGTTGCTCTAGCTCATTTGTAATTATCTTTTATACATTAATCTAATACTCTACAGTCTGGACATAGCCACTATTGCAGTGAATAGGATAAATCTAGTGTTGTGTATTTGTCTTGCATCTGCTATTATTCTTCTACATTTAGATCCTTTCAATATTGGTGCCAAGGAGATACTTGGAATGTTGGAAGTGCTATGATGTGTAGCAGACCAAGAACCATGGACATTATCACTGCTAGAATTGGTGATTTTATTAGTAGGTTGTGGGTCTACAGGCCTGTGTATTCCACTCAATTCATGATTTATAGATTAAGAGAGGGCATTTTTCATCCAACGTTGCTCCAAGGTATGATGCCTTTGATTTGAATTAAAGTCGAAGTGTCTTAATCCACCATTAGTATGGCTTGGGATGATGTCATTTAGATCCCTCTCAAGGCCATGAGTGGAGGTGTTACCATCGTGATTGGGATCCATGATGCTAGGTTTGTGCCCAAATTTTCCAATGCTGCCCATTGTATCATCACAGAGACTTTGTTTGTTAGAGTGCACATTAAAACGGTTCTTCTATTAACTTGGTAGTGATAGGTAAATATGTAAAAATGATAAAATAGTTATTCCATTAACTGAATTACTACTTAATGGTTAACAATGCAGAAATAAATGGTTTGAATCATTCAAATAAATTCTATATTTGAAATGACACAAACTGTCAAATTTTATCAAATTGAAAATAACATACATTGCTTTCATCAATTGAAAGCTATCAATTTGGGTCACCCTTAAACATCACACACTAAGGTAAAAACTAAGATTGGAAAAATAAGTCAACTTTGACTATTTAACACTTTTTACTCTACAAATCAAGCCTTGGCGTGTGATGTTTAAACCGTCTAGAATCAGTTTGAGTCATATTGCATTGTCCTAAGTAACCATGCCAAAAGAAACAACTATTTTTGAAGTATTAGATAGTAGCCAAAAGGACGAGGGACTAAATTTGGAGTACAAAAAGGCTGAGATATCAACCTTTTTGTACTCTAAATCATCTAATAGATACCAGTCTTATACTTCAAAAAGAAAAATGATTCAATACAGAACTAACAACATCAGTCCTACTGCTAACAAGCTGATAAAAATGAAAAACATTCCAGCAGTAAGGAAACATACTATTGCTATCATTTCAATAATTAAACTTATACATATAAAATAAAGCCCCATAGGGCATCAAGTTTAGAGTAGGCCCTATCTAGACCATCTTATTTTTTATGATGGTTTGGTCATATTAATGCCTTTCATTTTACATTTTGAGATAAATATTGAATGTCAAAAATCAATATAAGATACATATAAATTAGTAATATTCACAAAAATCTCATATTTATCAACAATATTTGTAACTTAAGAAAGTTTCAAAGTTCATATTTTGCATACTAATATTTTATATTAAGATTTTTTACACATTGAGTGCTCCTTAAGAACAACAATTACAACTTAGTCAAGCTCCTTTTGAGCAATCACACTAGAAACTACAATTGGAAAACCAAGAGTCAACCAATAGAAGACCAAGACTCACAAATTAAAATTTCACAAAGATGTCCCTCTTTGGATTTGAACCATTTGAACCATGGTGTCCACAATGAGAACTCTTTGCTTCAATCAACTAAGCTAAACCCTTTGGACTAATATTTCAAATTGTTCAAAAATATTATGCATGGTATATTTATAAATAGTATCTATAATGATTTTTGACAATTTATTTATAAACTTATGGATCATATTGATGGTTTTATAAAAAAATAACATGTCAATCAATACATCTCCACAAATTTGTAGCCTATAAATGACCAACACGACCATCAAATTCAAGACCTGGTTCAGAATAATCAATATCATAACTGCAAAAAGGAAAAAATAACAGCACTATAAAAATAATAATTGTTAATGCACTATAAAAATAAATAGATACATACATCACCCAACACACAAGTAGAATCCAACTATCACAAATTGTCAGTATTGATAATGAGAAGCACAAAAAATATCAATTCGAGAAAATATCTGAATAAAAGATCCGATCCTAAGATTACATATTGAGGCACTTTTGAGGTTTCTGTTTACTTCAGGAAAAAAATTCAAAAAAATAATCTTTGTTATAAATACGATATTTTTCTTTCTTATAGCGAAATAATGAGTTCTAAAGTGCCATTAAAACAGGGGTAGAGTGAAGGGAAATTTTGTTTGCTTCAATTCTCTAGTAATTTGAAGATTGGAAAAGTGGTTTCCATTGATGGGGAAGGATGATGATGATGTCATAAGTACTCTCGCTTTGAAGATTGCAATGTCGGTGACAGTTGCAGCAGCAGAAACATTTCCTGATGAGAAAGTAAGGAAAGAGAGAAGAAGGCGTTTGCGAAGTTTGGAAAGAGAGGAGTGCGGGTGTGGGGGAGAGGAGTGCCACTTGTTACGATGATGATTTGAGGAGAATCAAAGCAAAAAGATCGGCGGGACCAATTTCGCAAGCCCACTGAGTTGAAACATTCAGCTAACGTGGGCGGCCACTTCAGCGAGTGGAAAGAGCTCAAATTGGCCCGGCTGTCAGCGTTCTAAATGTTGTAGAAAACAATTTATTCATTTGAAACAAAGCACTAAATGAGGATATTATCAGAATGACTTGTACACAACTTGAGTATCTAGTGGAGCATATATATGATTTTTTTTCATTGATAGCCGAAGTCAAGTTTTATATTAATAATAAATATTCTATTGACAGTGTCCGTATATTGTTGGAAACCATATTTAGGAATATATTAAACAATGAGTTGTATTATATTACAATTATTAATTGTATTTAATAATAAAAACAGAATTATTTTGTGTTTAGTTTTTCATTTTTAAATTATATGTATCATATATAATAAAAGCTAATAGGAATACATATTTATAAATATATATATGCTAACAAATAATTGGAGTGGATATAAGATTATACTTAAACTTAATGGAGACTAAGTAAGAAATAAAGAAAAAATATAGAAAATAAAGTTGTTTATCAATGAGAGCAACACAATCCAGTCACTCAACTCACTCCATACATAAGTAGGATATTGTGCACTGGCAGATATTGTAATGTTTCTTAATTATTTTGTTTACTATAGCTTCTATTGTAATTGTGAGTCCTCCTCTATTAATAACCTTGAGCTCATTGAACTACCAAATAGCTCAATGTGAACAAATTTATTAAAGCACTATTATATACTACCAATTCTTTATTCTGGAACTCAATTTTATGTATAAGATCAAATTTACATGGATCAATATCAACCCCAAAGAACATGATGTAAAAACATAGAGAATTAAATTCTAGTATACAGATTCTAATATATTCATGGAACCAATCAAACAATCATTTTTTATATTATGTTGAATAGATTATACATAATATCAATGATATTATTTCGTCACTAAGTTCACAACTATATATCTTATCCTCTCACTTAAATATCACACTTAATAATGTTCATTTATCAATCTAATCAGTTTAAACTGAATTATTTACATAGACATTAATTGAAATCTTAATAGAATTCTAAAATAAAATTTAAGTTCAATAATTTCATATCTCATCAATAAAAGTGTCATTTTTTATGAATACCCCCATTTCTAAAACTATTAATACAAATGTACATATTCACAAAAAAAGCTTGGGGATATGAGATCACTCTACAAGAATTCACATGGCCTTAAATGTGAAAACTACAACTATTCATAGAAAAGAAATACAAGACATGTTAGGCTGATCCTACTAGTCCTTATAACTCTTTTTCATTAATAAGAATTTTCTATTAAGTATTAATATTAAATTACATATTTAAAAAAAGAAGAAGGGGGATATGAGGTTACACTAAGAGAGTCCACACGGCCTTAGGGATAGAAACTACAACTATTCATTAAAAAAAACTAATATAAGTTACCTTAGGTGACCAGTGTAGTTCCATCTAAGGGGTTTGGATCTTGGAGGTCCTAAAAACCCCAAATATCAATGGGGTTAGGTGAAGGGTCACATAAAGACCAATCACCATCTTCATTATTTCCTTTTTCTTTTTCTTCTCCTTCCTCTCTCCTAGGAGGTGATCTAGCCAACGATGGATTAGGAAACCATTTGTCATTGGTGGTAGAGGGTGACCCGAAAGTAGAAGCAACATAAGAAACATGGGACCAACCAAAACCATGCCAAGGAGCAGAGTGGGGGGGAAAGAAACATAGCCACCTTGCCCTTTTTCATTTTATAATTTTAAAAAAAAAATCACCTAAAATTTACTTCCATCTACCATGCCCCTCCACAAGTTGAGTTGTAGAATTTTAGTTTTGATTAAGAGATAGCTTGGATTAGTGCAAAACCTACCATAGGTATAAAGTAAGGTGTGTTTATGAATAAAGGACCTATCCAAAGATGGAGAGAATGGAAAAAGTAAAGTGCCCATCTGAAAAGTGTGTGCAAATAGGACCAGAGTCAACCAATTTGATCTTTCTTCTTTGAAATTAGTTTACCTTGATGATATTCTTGTTTTTAGCAATATACAATAAGAGCATATGGGGTAAGTGCACAAAGATGAGGGACCTAAAAAGGGGTATAAGTTGTCAATTTTTTGGAAATCAAACAAATCTAAACTTTGGTGAGAAATTGAAGATAGTTGGACTCAATATTTAAAGATATGATAAAAACAAAAGTTGTAGCCCTTTGAATCTAGTTTCTGAACTACTTATGTTTTTGTTAAATGGTGGAGTTGAAGACACTCAAAAAGGGGAAGCACAAAAGTTCCCTTGTTTTTTTAGTAAATTTATAACATAGCGTCAAGTGCTCTCCCCCTAAATTTTCATTTTTATTTTTTTGAAGTTTTTTAATCACTTTGGTGAGGAGATAGCTAACACTATGTAGTTTATCCCAGATTTGTTTAGTAATTTCTTACTGTATATTTGATATGATTATGAAATTTTAATGTGGAGCCATCTCAAAAACATGAAATTTTGTTGTGGCATTCCTAGAAATCATTGAAGAAGTTAATAACTATAAAGTTTTTTTTTTTTTTTTTTTGCAATTTTTTTTTCTAAAAGTGTGTAGAATGAAGTCTAGTTTCCAAAAATATAACTTCTTGCGAAAAATGATGAAACAATGAGAATCTATACCCAAAATACTACAAGTTGGTTTTTGACAAAAAATGGACATAAATTGAAAATAAATTAGTGATGAAAGGCTTAAAATAATCAAAATTAAAAATAAATATGGTTAGATAGCTAACAAGGAGATAAATAATTTTGTGTAACTTGAATCTCTTCTCATATAACCACAAGAAAACCTGATGGATGCCACATAATCAATTCTACATTTTTTTTGTGTAAACTCATTAGAAATCACATCTAAGACCTAGTTTAGATGTCCAAGCATTTAGGTTGGATATCCAATCCAAATCCAACCCTTAGGATTGTCAATCTTCAATGAAGATCATAACACTTACATGCTATTTAGATTTGAAAAATTTTCATTTTGTTTCTATTTTTAAATAGCGCATACCAACTATTTAAATATGAAGATTTGGATTTATTTTTTCTATTTTAAATAGCGCATATGTTTTATAGCATGTATGTGCTATGTTTTTCCTTGTCTAAGCCTATGGTTTGGGAAATACAAAGCATAGTGCATATGCAAAATAGTGCACACACACTATGTCTTAGATTGGGAAAAAATAAAAAGTGGTAAATTTTTGGTCCCTCATCTTTGTGCACACACTGTATGAGGCACTTAGAGGTTGTCTTAAGGAAGTTACATGAAGAGAAGTTTTAACCATCAATGTAGAGAACATTAAGTTCTTGAAAGAAGAGCTTGTGTATTTGGGATTTTCAGTTCCCTATGGTGAATACAAAATGGACCCAAGTAAGGTGGAAGCCATCCTTAATTGGTCCACTTCAAAAATAGGGACTAAAGTGAGAAGCTTTCATGGATTAGCTTAATTTTATAGGAAGTTTGTCAGGAGGTTCAGTGAGATATGTGTACCCATACTAGAAACTATCAAAGGTGGTATCTAGACTAAGTTTAAATTGACAAAGAAGGCTAATGAAGGGTTTGAGAAGTTGAAACAAGAAGTGGCCACATAACTTATCATAGTGTTGCCAAGTTTTGACAAATTGGTCATTGTGGAGTTTGATGAAAGTAATATAATTATGGGAGAATTCCTCAGTCAAGAAGGAAGACCACTATCATTTTTCACTGAGAGGTTGAATGAAGCCAAGTCAAGGTACGCATCTTATGACCTAGAGCTCTATGCATTGGTCCAAGCCCTTAGGAAGTGGAAGCATTATCTCTTTCCCAAAGAGTTTGTTTTTTACATGGATAATCAAGCTTTGAGATTCATAAACACACAAGAGAAGTTAAGTCTTAAACATATCAAGTGTATGGAGTTTCTCCAAACCTACACATTCATCAATAAGCATAAGACAATACAATAATAAGGTAGCAGATGTACTTAGCAAAAGGATTCTCACTAGATCTAAGAGATTAAGTTACAAAGCATATAAATTAGAGGATTCAAAGACCTATATGAAGGAGATGAAGACTTCTTATTATCTTATAAGGTATATGCCTTGATTTTAACAATCATTTTCATAACAATTTTGCTGACTATACATTGAAAAATGGACTTTTGTTTAAAGGTAACTAGTTATGTGTACCCAAGGGATCTATGAGGGAAAACCTCACTCAAGAGAACCATAATGGAAGCCTCAGTGACCATTTTGGCCTAAACAGGACAAGAGACCTAGTTTAGAGGTTCTAATACTAGCCAAAAATATAGAGAGAGGTGTGTTGAACAATGTGTGGTTTGCCAAAAATCCAAGGGGATCATCAAATGAAGGATTATACCAACCTTTTCCTACTCCAAATAGACCATGGGAGTGTCTTAGTGTGGACTTCATAGTGATCTTACCAAGGAAAAATACTGGTTTTGACAATGTGTTTGTGGTAGTAGATGGATTTAGTAAAATGGCTCATTTTATACCTTACAAAACAACTCATGACACTAGTTACATTGTGCATCTCTTATTCAAGGAAATAGTAAGGATTCACATCCTACCTATAAGTATAGTCTCTAATAGATATGTCAAATTCAGTGGGCATTTTTGGAAAACGCTATAGAAAAGACTAGGTAGAAACTTTTCATATGGATCAACATGTCATCCTCAAATAGATGGCCAGACATGGGTGATCAATAGAGTTCTTAGAAACCTTATAAGGTGCTTAAAAAAGGAGTATGGCTGATTTTGGAATAAAGTACTTCCTCAAGTTGAATTTTCTTACAATGATAGTATAAACGGATCCACTAGTAAGATCCCATTTGAGGTAGGTTATGGCATCCATCCAAGAGGAGTTTGTGAACTTAGGCAGTTGAGTAATGATGAAGGAAGTCATGGTCATATATATGAGTTTTCTTAGTCTATGAGAGAAGTTCATGACCATGTAAAGATGACATTGATTGAAGCAAACCAAAAGATCAAGACTAAAGTGGATGAAAGAAGAAAGGATATATAGTTTTTAGTAGGAGATTGAATGGTGGTGCATCTCAAAAAAGTTAGGTTGCAAAAAGACATCCTAAGAAAGTTATAAATGAGGAGAGTAGGAACATGCAAAGTCCTCACTTAGTATGGACAAAATAAATATAAGATAGACATTCCTAAAGAGCTAGCTATCTATACTATATTCAATGTGCAATATCTGGTAAAGTAAAAAGGTTCTTATGTAATAAATAGAGAATATAGTACAAAAGCTGATAATGATGTGAAGCAGATCAGGGTACCTATCCAAGTCAAGCCAAAAGTTGGTAGGATCCTAGATTCAAGGGTCAAGAAGAAAACAAGACATGGTGTCTACATGGAGCACCTAATAAAATGTGAACAACTTGAATCAAAGGCTACTTGGGTAGGAAAAAGTTAGTTTAAGAAATTAGGCATCAACATTGACTTGTTATCCCCAGGGGTAACTTGACTTGATTGTTGGAGGGGAGAATGGTATAGGAGCACCTAGGGTCTTAGGTCAAACCCTATATGATTATTTTTTGTAAGTGCTCTTGGCTAAGCCACAAAATAATAAGGACTAAAATAAAGTCCCAAGTGTGTATTTTAATTCATTTAGGAAGTTAGGATAGGTGTGGCTAAAGTTTTCCTTGAACTATTGTCAAAAGTTGTCATATAAACAACAAGTTGTCAACATGGGTCAATGTTGGTAAAATAGACAATTAAACTCCAATAAGTGTGGAAATAGGTGAAGGCGTATAGTCTAGGACAACTCTAGGTGATAGTTCACAACTTTGTGTTGCAAATTATTATGAGGAAGGTGCCCATGTGGGTTTCAATATTGTAATTCAAAATTCTATAATTTTGCATTTGGGGTGATAATAAGAAGCCCACATTTTGTTCTTGCCAATTGTTGTTATTTCTTTTTTCATGTTTTTTTTGTGGTATTAAGGGAAGCACCCTTCATTAGCTTGTACCATGCTCTAGGAGCTTTCTTGAGGCTATACAAGGCTCTCTTCAATCTACACATGTGGGTCTCTTTGTTTTGTGCTATAAAGCCTTTAGGTTGCTCATGTGTAACTTCTCCTTCAATTCACCATTAAGGAATTCTATCTTGACATCCATTTGGTGGATCTTCCATCTCATATATGCTTTAAATTTTAACACAACTCAAATAGAAGTATACCTAGCCACTGTAGAAAATGTCTCCTCATAGTCCATTCCCTCTTTCTGAGAGAACTCCTTTTCCACAAACCTTGTGTTAGGATTAAACCACCGAAAAAAATAAAAATTGCATGCAAATATCAAAAATATCAAAAAATAATTGACCACATAGAAAATAACACAAGACACCAAGATTTAACATGGTTCACCCAATCCCTAGGCTATGTCCACCAAATAGCAAGTCTGATATTATTACGATCCAGTGATTACAACTTGATTACAATCTATAATCCCTTACAACTTAATACCACCACAAGAACCAATTTTTCATCACAACAATAAAACAATCCCTAACTTCCCTGATCAATTACCACAAACTAACAATCTCTCATTGGGGACTAATTAGACTCCACACTAGACAACAATCTCCCACTTGGAGACTAATTCTATAGCAATACCACTACCACACGGGACTCCCACTAGATCAAACTACTCTAGAACCTATTGTTCTTTTATTCATGTTCAGTCTATAAGACCAACCAAAGCTAAAGAGGAATTTAGCTTCTCCCTTGTCACTAAATTTTTAAACATATCCACTAGATTGTCATCTGTATGTATCATATCCAGCTTTAATTATCCATCATCCAAAACTAATCGAATGAAATGGTACCACAACTAAATGTGTTTTGTATTTGAATACAAAGTGGAATTCTTGGCAAGATGAATGGCATTCTGGCTATTTGTAAATAAATAGTTATCCCTCTAAGGGTGTCCCAATTCTTCTAAGAAGATTTCAAGCCATATCATCATCTTGGTTGTCTCTATAGAAGCAACATACTCTACTTCTATAGTGAATAAATCATTAACCTTCTATAACCTAGAAACCTAGCTCATGGCTATCCCACCAATAGTAAAGACATAACTTGTAGTACTTTTTCTGGTATCAATATCCCCTACCAAATGTGAGTCAACATAGCCCTATAATTCAGTAGTAGAGCCTCTAAAGTGTAAACACTTATTGGATGTTCCTCTCAAATATCTAAGAATCTATTTGACTACATTCCAATGTTCAATTCCTGGATGACTCATATACCTACTAAGGACTCCCATTGCATGTGCAATATCTGACCTTGTACATACCATAGCATACATCAAGCTTCCTATAGCTAAAGCATAGGGTAACTTGGATATCTTATCCTCATCTTATTGTGTCTTGGATGACATCTCCTTAGTCAACTTCAAATGACCAGGTAAAGGTGTTCTAACAACTTTAGCATTCTCCATAGAGAAACGTTGCAACACCTTCTCAACATAATCAGCTTGAGATACCATCAATTTCTCGTGCTTCCTATCTCTAAAAATATTCATACCAAGGAGATTTTTTGCTGCCCCTAAATCCTTCATAGCAAATGCATGTGCTAACTAGTGTTTCAACCCCTTAATGTGATCCATGTTAGACCCAGTGACAAGCATATCATCAAGAAATAAACATAAAATAATGTACCTATCATCATCCAACCTCTTAAAATAAACACATTGATCTAAATGACACCTATATCCATGATCATGCACAAAACTATCAAATTTGAGACACCATTGTCATGGTGCTTGCTTCAAGTCATATAAACTTTTCTTCAATCTGCACACTAAGTTCTCCTTACCTTTGACCTCAAATTCTTATAGATGAGCCATATATATCTCTTCATCCAAATCACCATGAAGGAAGGTTATTTTAACATCAAGCTACTCCAAATGCAAATCTTCAGTAGCCACAATGCTTAAAACAGTACGAATAGAAGTCATTTTAGCAACAAGAGAGAATATCTTATCAAAATCAATGCCCTATTTTTGTGTAAATAATTTTACAACTAATCTAGTTTTAAATATTTTCTTACCTCTATCCTCTTCTTGTATCTTGTAAACCCATTTATTCTGTAAAGCCCTTTTACCTGTAGGCAATTTTGCATAAATCTCAAGTCTTATTTTTTAGCAAAGCATCCATTTCATCTTCCATGGTAGACTTACATTGAATCTTAGTATCCACTTGCATAGCTTCATCATAACATTCAGGTTCACTAGCATTTGTTAGTAAAATATAATACAAAGAGGGTCTTAGCCTTGTTGGTTGTCTAATGTTCACTAGTTTGTGTGGTATTTGTTGTTACAATTGTTGAACATTATGAGGAATGGTTGGAACATCATCTTTTGGAATATCATTCAACACTACATAATCATCTTCTTTCTTCTCATGTTGCTGCAATAGATCTTTGTAGAACACTTTCTCATTGAATATGAAATCCCTGCTTCTTACAATTTTATGATTTTTAAAATCCCAAAGCCTATAACCAAATTCATTAATGTCATCCAACAAATAAACATTTTTTTGACTTAGCTTTCAACTTGGTTCTATTTTCAGAATTTATATGAGAAAACACTTCACAATCAAAAGTTTGGAGAAAAGAATAACTCACCTTCTTACCAATCCATGCTTTCTCTAGAATACCATAACCCAAAGGAGTAGAGGGACTCTATTAATCAAATATACAATAGTATTGATAGCCTCTATCCACATGTATAAAGGCAACCCAGCGTGCAACATCAAGCTCCTTACATGCTCCATTAGAGTCCCATTCATGCATTCAACCACTCCATTTTCTTGTGAAGTCCTTGCAACAATTTTCTATCTATGAATACCATTAGTGGAGCAATAATCTTCCAATTCATTACTACAATATTCACCACCATTATCAAATTTGAGACATTTTAATTTTTTACCAGTATCATTTTCTACCAAGCATTTCCATTTCTTAAAAGTTTGAAATACATTAGATTTCTTTCTAAAGAAATAAACCCATACTTTTCTAGTTGTGTCATCAATAAATGTAACACAATAATGAGTGCCACCAAGGGAAGATACTTGAGCTGGTCCCCATATGCCTATATGCACAAGCTCTAATTTCTCTCTTTTATTTCCTTCCCAGTCTTCACAAAACTCACTCTCTTTTGTTTTCCATACACACAATTTTCACAAAAATCCATCTTAACACATTTTAGACTTGGTTAAACTTTCTTTGAATGAAGTACTTTCATACCTTTCTCACTCATGTACCCAAGTCTATTGTGCCACAACACTATATCAAAATCTATAGTAGTTATTTTTTCTCTCTAGTCAATTGAAGCAATTGTTCCTGAACATTCTTTTTTCTCTAAAAAAATTAAATTAGAAGGAACAATATGACCTGTATAAAGATATAAGGTGCCTAATTTCACACCTTTTGCTACTACAAGAGAACTTTTTGAAACTTTCCAATTTTTATCATTAAAAGTAACTACACAACCCTCACTACCGAGTTACCTTGCTAAAATTAAATTCCTACTTAGCCTTGGAATATTTCCTACCTCATGTAGTAGCCAATGATTCCCATTCTGCAAATTAATCTTAACTTTTCCCTTTACAACAATTTGACAGGGTTTATTATCCCCCAAATAAACAAGTCCAAAATCCCCTTGGACATAATCAATGAAATAACCTCTATGAGGTGTAGCATGAAATGAAGCACCAGAATCTAAAACACATGAATCATCAATACTTTCTAAAGATAGAAGAAAATCATCCTCTTTGGATTTGTTACTTACTACATTTTCCTCCTTGTCTCCATCTAGTTTATCTCCTTCATTTTTCTTTTAAGTCTAACAATCTTTCTTTTTATGCCCTAGTTTCTCACACTACCACCAATCATTCGATCCTCTCCATTGAGACCTCCTCCCCTTTGACTTTCTTATTGATTTCCCATGATTTCTAGAATTATTTCCTCTCTTAGTCATTCTACCTCAACTTCGTGCATTCAAAGCACTTCTAGATGTAGATCCTCCTAAGGGTTTCCTATGAGTTTTCTCACTCAAAATAACATCAATCACATCATCATATTTTATGGTACTAGATCCAAGAATAGAATCACTCACAACCATTACCAAGCAATTCTAGCTTTTAGGAAAAGAACACAAAATCAAGAGAGCCCTAATTTTTTCATCAAAATTGATACCCATAGAAGGTATCTGACTACTAATAGTATCAAAATCATTTAAATGATCTACAATAGATCCACCTTCTTCCTTTTTCATATTAAATAAATGCTTCATGAGAAATACTTTGTTTGATGTAGAGGGCTTTTCATACAATTTCGCTAGGGTTTGCATCAACTCTTCTGTCATCTTTTCTTTTGTAATATTAAATTCCACCAATGGTGCCATGCATAATTGAATGCTTCCAAGTGCCTTTCTTCCTAAAAGATTCCATTTTTCATTTGACATAGATCCCTAATTCTTTTTCTTTCCTTCCAACAACTTCCATAAATCCTTCTAATAAAGATAGTCTTCCATTTGCATATTGCATAACTAAAAGTTCTACCCATTAAACCTATCAACCCTCAGCTTACCCTCATCTGCCATTGCTCCCACTCAACCATGAGATTCCCACTCAACCGTGAGACTTTTCTACAAAGGATAACTAAAAAAAAAATCTTCTCTGATACCACTTGTTAGGATTAAACCACAGACAAAAATAACAATTATGTGCAAATATAAACAATATCTAGAAATAATAGATCACACAGAAAGTGACCAAGATTTAATGTGGTTCACCCAATCCTTGGGTGACACCCACCAAACAACAAGTCTGATATTATTATGATCTAGTGATTACAACCTGATTACAATCTGTAATCCCTTACAACTCAATACCACCACAGGAACCAATTTTGCATCACAACAATAAAATAATCCCTAACCCAAAGCCATTTTATACAAGTAATTTTATGTCACTTTAGGGTTACAACATGTTGGCCATATGTCGGCCATACATCAACCACAACGTCCCCCATATATGATGGAGTCAAATGCAACAATGTATCATGTGGGATTTACACTCACTACATACCATATTGATAATCCAAGCCTACACAGATGAAAGGTCAAAAGGTTTAAGGAACTCAAACCGATGACCCATGCTCTAATACCATGTAGATCTTTCCATCACACAAAAAGCACACTTGTGGTGGAGAGGGTTCTAATTGGAGATATAGTCACTACACCAACAGGATTGATTGTAAAAGGTTAAAAAAATATTTGTTAATGAAGAATCACATCTTAGATATTATTGAGTTACTTTTGATCATTTATTCTACTAGACGTATTTACTAATTATTTTATAATCTAATTGTACTGATAAAATAACAGCTTCTACAATGCCAAGAAAATAATAGGGTTAGAGCGAAGGGAATTGTGGTTTGCATCTTTAAAAGAAGAGTCTTCTACAAACATATCTACCATTTTCCACTTGATATATATGCTAGTTTTTATAAGGATGTACTTCAAATTCATTGAAATTGATAATAGTAGCACACAAGAGCATCAATTCCTCCTCTATAGTAGAATACAAAAAAATCAGCCACATATTTTCAACTAACACAACTAATCAAATTTTATCAAATATAACAATTATTAAGAACGTGTGTCTATAATGTGTTTAAAAAGTAATCAATGACTACATACATTGTTAGAAATGCTTTAAAATAACTAAGAGGGGGGGTGAATTACTTATTCAAGGTCCAAATGTCCTATTCAAACTTTTTCACTAAGTGTAGTGAACCCATTCAACCATTCATTCATCCAAGCTTTAACTTATCTAATCAGCAAGTTACTATAAACCAACATGCAAGTATAACACATAAGAAATCAACACATGACACAATGATTTACGTGGAAACCTAATTTGGAAAAAACCCCCAGTAATATGCTACTCAAATCTCACTCTTCTGAAGTGATGCCCTATGAAATGTCTACCCTGTTAAAGGCTTGCAACACACTATTAAATGTGACCTTGTTAGAGGGATTAACCACCCTATTAGATGTGGGTTCAATTAGAGGACTTATGAACATTCACTTGGAATGCCACCCTGTTAAAGGATTTACAAATGGTTGTTAAGCCAACCCAAGTCCACAGGATTTTCAGATCTAATACAATTGGTAGAGAGTATTAGAAAATATTGACCTGACTACAACATACAACTTATCTTGCAGATCTCAGATCACTTCTCAGCTCATACCCTTGTCTGGCCTTCAATCTCTACAACTCTTGACAGCTTGCCCTCCTTTCAAGATTTGTCTCCTTGAGTTTCCACACTTAATGTATCAATGAAATCATCCCTTCATGACCACCCATAGAAGTAGAGCCTCTGTGCTCTTCCTTCTCCTAGATGTCTCCTCCTTGACACCCTTGTAACCACTTCACAGATTTGTCTCTTTTTCAGCAACATTTTTAGCAGCTCTTTGCTTCTTGGTCTATGACTTCTTAAATAGAAGTCTTGGAGTACCTTTTCTAGCTTGATTCTTCTATTTTTCAATTTCAACTCACATGGATTAGATAGGATTCATTACATCTAACCCATATTCTATTTCCTCTATAATCTTTTTGAGTAATCCTTTAGAATTCACTCAAAAATGGTTTACATGGGATTCTATGCCACCAACTCATCAACCTTATCTTCCAACTCATTCACAAAATTCAATGTAACCATTATGTCAGCTTAGATTTGGCAAATCTTCATCATTTGAAATAATGCAGCAACTCAACACTATTGAAATACTGGTGCTTGACATATAATGTGTTACTCGACATCAACTATATTTTTCCTAATGCTTGGCACCTAAAGATCACTCAACACCAACTAAATTTTTTTTGATTCTTGACACTTAATCTTTGCTTGGCACATGAAGATCACTAGGCACACACTAGAATTGTTTGTTACTCGGCTTCTATTAAAAATTTTCTCAGCTTCAACTAACTTGCTCAACACCCACTTATGATCTTAGTTTAAGCTTTACAATCAACCTTGTTGCAACTTCTTCCTCCAATTTTTCTAAGTGTGACCAACCTCTATATCCTTGAGTATGTCATTAATACATTACTTAACCATTTTTTTAACTGATCCTTGCACTTCATTACAACATCATAACTCAACCTTTCCTTTAGGTGCTCTTGTTACATCTTGTTGATCAAATCCTCTTCATCAATCAACTTGTTATATCTTGTTGATCAAATCCTCTTCATCAATCAACTAAGTGATAGTACTTGGATCTTATAAGAAAATATCATCCTTACAAATAGAAATTTTGACATCAATGACAAAACAATGATTGAAAACATTCTTTTACAACAATCTCCCTCTTTGATCTTTAACAACGATGAGCTTTTCAATCAGATTTCCAACAATCTCCCTCTTTGGCATGGATGGTAAACCAAACTGGTCAATCATTAGACTAGACTATTCAACCAAATGCTAGCTAGGTTAGAATAGTGAGTCAAATGCAAAAAAGTAAATTAGAACATTGCATCTTTTTCTACTATTCTGATTGCTTCATTTCAGCTTCTCCCTCTTTGCTGTTGTAACCTTGTTCTTTGGCTTTCTCCCTCTGTATTGCTCATCTTGTCCCTCATACTATTGATCAGTTTTCTACTTCTCCCTCTTTGACAATAATTCCAAAGATATATTAGCATCTTTAATATGCAAGAGTAGCTTTTATAGGTTTATTTAATGTCTCCCTCTATCACCTTGCTTGTGACTAATTTTAAATTTCAACATTTCTACTACTTTAGGCATGGATCCCAAAGTAAACATTCTCTGCATCAATGTATAAAATCTTCAACATTCAGCTTATTTGATGTAGGGCATACTTTCTTTTTGGTTCAAGTAGCCTTAGCTAAGGGGTATCACCCCTAGCTTACCTCTAAGATACTCAAAAGCATATTTTGGTAGTGCTTTTGTGAAGATATCATGATGGGGACAACACCCAAGCACAGAATGGACACAACAAGAAAGGGAAAAATTTATTAACTGTAAAAATATGCTAGTACACTTAGCGTAGAGAAACAAAATCCAAAACATGCCCTAAGGGCTTACAATAGCATAAAATTGGAGATAAATTTCCTGAGTCATGTTTCTTCAAAATTTTGCAGGGGCCAAATTTCTTCATTTTCAGCTTGTTGTAAGTACCAGCTGGAAATCTTTCTTTTCGTAAGTGTACCATGACTAGATCCCCTACTTGGAATTCCTTATGTCTTCTCCTTTGATCAGCCCTAGCTTTATACTCTTGATTCATCTTGGTAATGTGTGCCTGAACCTCCTCATGTAGATGCTTAATATGTTCAGCAAATTCTTCAGCTTCAACACTTGTCCTCTCCCCTTGCTCTATCTTCCTCAATTCTGGTGCAGTCCTTGGGCTACTTCCATATACAATTTGGAATGGTGATCTACCAGTACTCCTATTTATAGAGTTATTGTAAGAAAACTCTTCTTGTGGTAGAATCAAATCCCACCCCTTGGGTTTATCCCCAACTAAACATCTCAGCAAATTGCCCAGACTTCTGTTTACCACTTATGTTTGGCCGTCAGTCTGCGAGTGATGTGTGGAACTAAATTTCAAGTTTGTTCTTAACTTCTTCCACAATGTTCTCCAAAAATACCCCACAAATTTAGTATCTCTGTCAGAAACTATACTCCTTGGGAGGCCATGTAGTCTTACCACCTCTATGAAAAACAAGTCTGCAATATGGACAACATCATGAGTTTTGTGGCATGGAATGAAATGTGCCATTTTGGAGAACCTATCAACCACCACAAATACTGAGTCATTACCCCTTTGTGTCCTCGGCAATCCAAGAAAAAAATCCATACTTATGTCCTCCCATGGCTTTAATGGAATAGACAATGGCTAATATAGTCCAGTATTGTGACTAAATCCCTTGGCAACTTGACAAATCTGACAACTCGGTACAAACTTCTTCACATCTTGTAAAATTTGAGGCCAAAAATAATGTTCTCTAAGAATGGCAATGGTCTTATCTTGACCAAAATGTCCTGCCATCCCTCCACTGTGTTTCTCCTTAATTAGATTTTCCCTCATGGAACTCCTTGGAATGCATAATTGACTTCCCTTGAATAACATACCATCCTGAATCAGATAGTCTAACCACTTAGTTCTATCTACAGAAATAGGCTCTTTACAAGCTTTTTACACTTCAACAAAATCAGGATCCTTAGGGTAAAGATTCTTGAGTTCATCAAACCCAACTACTTCAACTTGCATTACTGTAAGCAACAACTGTCTCCTACTTAGTGCATCTGCAACCCTGTTAGATTTTCCACTTCTATGCTTCAACACAAATGTATAGCTCTGCAAGAACTCTACCCACTTCATATGCCTCTGATTCAATTTACCTTGGCTATTTAGGTACTATAATGCCTGGTGATCATTATATAAAACAAATTCCTTTGGAAATAAATAATGCCTCCATTACTTTAAGGCCTGAACTATTGCATAGAACTCTTGATCATAAACAGAATATTTCTTTTTCGCATCATTCAATTTTTCACTAAAATATGCTATAGGCTTACCTTCTTGGCTTAATACAGTCCCAATAGCACTGCCACTAGCATCACAATCCACCTGGAACACCTTTCTAAAATTTGGAAGTGCCAACATAGGTTGTTTTGTCACCTTCTTCTTCAGCAATTCAAAACTTCTCACAGCTATCACAGTCCATTTGAACTTGTTTCTATCCCCTCTTATTGTGTCAGTCAGGGGTGCACATATGCCACTGAAATTCTTAATGAACTTCCTATAAAAACTAACCAAACCATGAAATGGTCTTACCTCAGTAGCAGACCTTGGAGTAGGCCATTCTAAGATGACTTTTACCTTCTCTAGATCCATTTTAAGACCTTCAGGTGATATAACAAACCCCAAGTAGACTAACTCCCTTTTTGCAAAGATACACTTCTTTAGAGTTTCTCTTCCCTTAACCTTTCAAAGACACTATGAATATGCAATAAATGTTCTTCCAAAGTCTTGCTGAAAATTAAAATATCATCCAAATAGACAATAACAAATTTTCCCAAGAACTTCTTAAGTACCTTCATAAGCCGCATGAAGGTGCTTGGGGCATCCTTCAATCCAAAGGGCATGACTAACCACTCATAAAGACCCTGCTTGGTCTTGAACGCTGTTTTCCACTCATCTCCTTCTCGTATCTGTATTTAATGATAGCCACTCTTGAGATCTATCTTTGTGAAGTACTAAGCTCCACTCAAGCAGTCCATAAGATCATCCATTCTTGGCAAAAGAAATTGATACTTGATGGTTATCCTATTTATAGCTCGAGAGTCTGTACACATCCTCCACTCTCCATCCTTCTTTGGTGCTAGTACTGCAGGTACTGCACATGGACTCAGGCTCTCCCGAATCAAGCCCTTCCTCAATAGCTCCTGAACCTATCTATTTAGCTCCTCAATTTCAGTAGGAGTCATCCTGTGAGTAGCCTTGTTAGGAAAACTAGCTTCTGGAATTAAATCTATCTGATGATTGATTTGCCTTACCGGTGGCAATCCTTTTGGAACATTATCAGAGATGATATCTCCAAAATCACCTAGTAAATCTAAAACTTCAAGTGGTATTTCACTACTACCTTCTTTATCTTTCCTAGGGATCAAAGCATAACACATACGTTGATGTTTCATGCCATCTAAAAACTTCCTTCCATCAACAAGACAAATCCTAGCATTGCTACATACCTTTTCACGTTCCTTTTTTATGGTCTTTAGTTTGTGTTGAGCTCCATCCTTTGTTAGAGAGTATGTGTTTGCATGACCATCATGTACTGCATGCCTATCAAACTACCATGGTCTTTCCAACAATAGATGGCAAACATCCATTGGAATAACATTGCAGAGAACTTCATCATGGTAACTCCCAATTTTGAATTTCACTAAACATTGTTCACTTACCAGGACCTTATGATCATCTTTCACCCAAGCAATCCAATAGGGTTGGGGGTGTTTCTTCCTCTTGAGCTTCAGCTTAGAGACCATCTCCTCTAATACCAAGTTATCAGTGCTACCACCATCAATGATCACATCACAACATTTATCCTCACACTTGCACCTGGTACAGAATAAACTCCTCCTTTGTCCTAGTTCAATCTCACCACTTAGTAGGACCCTTTCATTTACTAAAGTCTCTCCTCTTTCTGCATCTTTTGAATGTGATGATTGTGCATCCTCATCCACATGAGCAACCCTAGCTTGACCCTCATCTCTCCTATCTATCCTTCCTTGTAATTGAGGACATTCAAAGGCTCGATGACCTTCTTCATTTCAATGAAAACAAGTACCACGAAAGCCTCCTCTTCCTTGTCTATGTCCTCTACCTCTTCCTCTCTGATTTTCAAAGTCTTGATCATGAGAGCGGTTGAAACCCTCATTCCTCTGGTTTCTGCTAGTACCCACATCTTCATTTTTCTTTTGGGTTTCATTTCGGCCTCTAGATGACCTACCACTACCCCTTCCTCCTTGACCGCACCCTCTTTGTCTCCCTTCAAACCTCTTATTTAGCTTATCTTCAACTCATAGGGCAAACTGGTATGCCTCTTCAATGCTGGTCATTCTTACCATACTTAATTCCTCCTGGATGCTAGGTCTCAACCCACTGATATAACAAGCAACCTTCTCCTTATTTTCTTTTGCATGCCCTACTCTAATCAAAAGTTGGTAAAACTCCTCTATATATTCTTGGACTAATTTTCCTGCTTGCTTTAACCCATGCATCTTCTTAAAAAGCTCAAGCTCACGGTCAACAGGAGTAAATTGCTTCTTTAATTTGTCCACCATATGATCCCACCTTGTGATCTTTTCCTTTCCTCTTCTGTTTCTTTCCAATTGAACCTCTTTCTACCATATTTTGGCATGGCCTTTCAGTTTGGCCTTTGCAAACTTAACCCTATCTTGATCCTTGATATCCTCATACTCAAAGTACTCTTCTAGTTCATTGATCCAGTCAATCAACTCATCTGATTTCAGATTTCCTGAAAATACACCCACATCAATTGTAGGTCTTTTCCCAAACTTAGTAATGGCCCTAAAAAGCCTTTCCTCTACCTAATTTAGAACTTCCCTGTCAACTTCCCCTTCTGGTCCAATTTCTTCTTCTACATTATCGTCCTCACTTTCGTCACCTACATCAACATTTGTTCCTCTACGGAGCTCCTCCTGCAACACTTGTACTTTCCTTTGGAGGGCTCTAACCTCCTAAGGATTAATAGCTCTGGCCCTTCCACCACACTCTCTTCATGGAGGCATCTTCTTAACTCAAACCCATAACCATATAGTCTTGGTGCAAATTGCCTCACAGTCGGCGCTCTATCTACACACTTAGGAAAACCAGCTCTGATACCACTTGATGTGGACAACACCCAACCATAGAATGGACACAACAGGAAAGGAAAAATTTTATTAACTGTAAAAATATGCTAGTACACTTAGTGTAGAGAAATAGACTCCAAAACATGCCCTAAGGGCTTACAATAGCATAAAATTGGAGATAAATTCTTCTCCCAGTACCTTCTCTCAAACTCCACTCCGAACTGCCTTTTACAATGCCATAAATGTTCTTAAATAGACCCCGGAGGGTTAAGGATTAGGAATACATTCTAGAAAGTTCTATTTGGCATCCACTGACCAAATAGAAGGCTCTAGAAGTCACATTAGAAGTTGGCACAAAATTAGAAGAATCCAGAAATGATAACCGAACTCTTGAGAGGCATAACTTTTGAACTGTAGCTCCGATTGACGAACCGTTTACATTTTCGAAAAACTTTCAAAGCACTCTATAGCCCTATGGACCAGATTTTCTCACCCCCCATTTTTTGGCCCTATTTGAGGTCATTTAATGCCCCTAACCTGACTTTGAAGCATTCTTAGGATGTCTCCAAAAACTAAAAAAATGTGATAACTTTCAAACTGTGGGGCCTTTTGACCTGATTCTTTTTCTAGAATGCTCTAAATTACAATTACATTCATCCAAAAAATTTACACCTTCTAGTTCACCAAAATGATGGCTCAATTACATACTCCTATTGTTCTAGCATTTACACGTATCCCAAGGTGATTAAAAACTCTAACCTAGAACACTAATAGTGGAACTGTGAGAGTTAGAACCTTTATTTGACCCAAATGGGTATCTAGAAATGAAAACACATGAAATAGAAACTAAGTCTAAGTACATTTTTTTTGGATGACACAGGATTGGCCTTATGCCTCTGGATACTCCTGCCTCATATCAACAATCTATGCTTTTGAGCTAACATATCCCATCTTCACTTGTTTATCCTCCACTAGCTCTCTTACATAGTGATACTTGATTGTAATATGCTTAGTTTTACCATGCATTACTAGATTTTTTGATATGTTAATAGCACTTTTATTATCACAATAAAGTATCACAGGCTCAATTACCTCTTCCTTCATACCTTGCAAAAAATGTTTGACCCATACAATATTGGTGTAGTTTATAGTAGCTATCACATATTTAGCTTTAGTAGTAGACTGTGAGGTGTAGCTTTACTTTTTGCTAGTCTATGTAATCAACCTCTTTCATAAGAAAAGTGATCCTCCACTGGTGCTTTTTCTATCATCAATATTACCTCCCCAATCTACATCAGTGTAGGCTTTTGGTTCAAACTTCTCATTCCTCTTGTAGTATAAACCAAAGTCATCATTTCTTTTCATGTATCTCAATATTCTCTTTAATGTCATTAAGTGATTTTCTCTAGGATTTGCAAAAAATCTTGCTACTATTCCAATAGCTAATGCAATTTCTTCTCTACTATGTACAACATATTGCAGCTTTCCAATCATTGACCTATACAATGTCTAATTTACTCCAGTGGACTCATCATTCTTAGATAGTTTATGGCCTATTGCCATTAGTGTGCTGACTAGTTTTGAGTCTTCTAGCCCAAATTTTTTGAGTACTTCCTTGATGTATTTGGATTGAGTTACAAATATTTCATGCTTTAACTAATGTACTTGTAATCTAACAAAGAATTTTATTTCTCCAAACATTGATATCTCAAATGCATGCTTCATTTGGTCAGCAAAATCTTTGCATAAAACATCTTTTCCTCCAAATATTATATCATCAACAAAGATTTCTAATATCAAAATGTCTTTACCTTCCTCAACTTTGATGTACAAGTTGTTGTTGTCATCTGTTCTTTCAAATCCTATCTTCACAAGATATTTATGCAACCTCTCATACCATGCTCTAGGTGCTTGCTTTAATCCATAAAGTACTTTGTGTAGATTGTAGACAATGTCCTCATTCTTCTCATCAACAAATCCCTCTGGTTGTTCTATGTAAACTTCCTCTTCCAATATACCATTCAGAAAAGTAGACTACACATCCATCTGGTAGACTTTGAAACCTTTATATACAACATATGCAAGTAATGTTCTTACTCCTTCCATTCTTGCAACAGGGGAAAAAGTATCTCCATTATCCAATCCTTCTTCTTGTGCATAGCCTTTGCAAACTATTTTTTCTTTGTTTCTTGTTATCTCACCATTCTCATCAAGTTTGTTTTTAAACACTCATTTGGTACCAATCACATTCTTATCATCAGGTCTAGGGACTAGAGACCATGTTTTGTTTTTCTCAATCTAATTTATCTCTTCTTCCATGGCTTTATACCAGTCATCATCTTGTAGTGCATCTTTCACTATTTTAGGTTCAACCTTGCTTAGCAAACAAGATTCAATTCTGAGCCTATTCCTTGTCACTAGTCTGGCATCCTTGTCACCAATGATTTGATCTGTAGGGTGATGTTTTCTTACATACTTGGCTGATCTAAGTCCAGTCCTTCTCTCCATGTTTGATCCTTCAACTTCAAAGTCATTTCGTTCTTCTTCATCTAGTATTTCATCATTCCTTATTTGAATACTATTTTCAGAATCAGAACATGCATTTTCTACATTTTGTAGCTCAGCTTCTGAATGCAGCTTGGCATTCATAGGCTAAGACTCGGTAGATATTGAATTTTTTTGTTGATTCCCAACTTGATTCACAACATTGTCTTCAACTGTCATTCCTTCATAGAAGTATGCAAAGGATCTATAATCCTCTGTTTGCTTTGACTCATCAACCTAAACTTTTGCATGCTCATCAAAATTTACATTTGCACTCTCCACAACTTTTTTAGTGTTAGTATTCAAACACTTATATGCCTTATTTCTAGTGGAGTATCCAAGAAATATGCCTCCATCACTTTTTGCATCAAACTTGCCATTTCTAGTATCTTTTAGAATATAGCATTTACAACCAAATACTTTTGAAATTTTTAACATTAGGTGAATGACCATACCCTAATTGAAAAGGTGTTGCATTTGTACCTTTCTTGACTTGAACTCTATTCAGTGTGTAGAATGTAGTACTTACAGCTTCTCTCCAGTACTTTAGTGCAATGTTTTTTTGCATCATCAAAATTCTAGCATAGTCAATCACTAAACTATTCCTCCTTTCAAAAATACCATTTTGTGGTGGAGTTCTTGGTGCTGATTTTTGTTTTATACCTTTGTCATTGCAAAATGTTTCAAACTCTCTTGATGTGAGCTAACGTTCTCTATCTAACCTTAGGCATTTGAGGTTCTTCCCTGTTTCCTTCTCAACTCTAGCCAAATACCACTTGAACATTTGAAATGCATCATATTTTGCTTTAAGAACATAGTAGTCATCATCTTGGAGTAGTCATCTACAAATAATATTATGTTTCTATTTCCTAGGTAGCTTTACACTTCTATTGGGCCACATAAGTCTATATGGACTAACTCTAGTACTTCATTGGGAGTGTATGTTTTCTTTTGAAACTAGACTTAGTCATCTTTCCTAGTTGGCATTGTTTACACATTGTGTTTTTCAGGTTTCTTCAACTTGGCAACCCTCTGACCTTCTTTTTCTTGTTGATGCTAATCAGATTATCAAAGTTCACATGACACAGCCTTTTATGCCACAACCACACATCATCAAGTTTAACAACAAGACATGTTGCATCTTCCATATCTAGATAAAATAAATTACTCCTAATTTTTTCACCCTTTCCTATCAACTTTCCATTAGTGTCATAGATATTGGCAGTTTTGTTTCCAAATTCAACTTTGCAACCTACATTGCCTAACTATGATACACTCAACAAGTTGTAGTTCATTCCTTCAACATAGTATGCATTATCACTTGAAATTTTCTCTATAAGTTTGATAGATCCTTTTCCTTTGATTTGGCATGGGGCATCATTACCAAATCTAACACTATTTTCATCATATTGAGTAAAGGTAATGAACTTACTTTTATCTCCTATCATGTGATGTGAGCATCCACTATCTATGATCCACTTGTCATTCTCATTCATATAGGTAACCAATGTTGTTGCTTCATCTTCATCTTTTTCTAATTCATCCTTCATGGCTACATAGACTACTTCATCATCATTCTCATCAGAGTCTTCTTCAACAATGTAGCATCTCTTGCCTTTCTCTTTGTAATCTTTGCTATCATCTTCTATTTTGTTCCTGTACTTGTTTCCTTCTTTGGAGTTCTTCTTCTATGGACATCTTGTAGCTATATGACCTACTTCATTGCAATTGAAACATATGATAGGGAGCTTACCTTTGAATTTTCCTTTACCTCTATGGAATCTCCTAGCTAGCAGTGCTTCTAACTGTTCCACATCTTCCTCATCTATGCTACTATCACTGGATGCATGTTTTCCTTTTCTTCTTTTCTTGCTTGATGTGTCCTCGTTAGTATCTTTTATTGTCATCTTGGCCTTGAAAGCAGATTCAAGATTCTTAGGTCTGTAGTTGTTAAAATTGGATAGCTCAAATGCAGTAAGTCTTCCAACTATTCATTCAAAGGTAAGTGTGTTCCATTGTACACACCTCAGCTCTTGGATGGCTAAACCTCTTATAGCACAGATAAGGAGCAGAGTTCTTAAGTATTTTCTGATAGCTATTTCTTCTTCCAATTGTCCACCTAGACTTCTTATTGCACTCACCACTTCTTTCATTCTTCTAGCGTACTGAGTAGCATTTTCACCTTCCTCCATCTTCATGTCATCAAAATTTACTCTTAGGCTTTCTCTCTTTTCTCTTTCGACATTTTGATCTCCTCCATAGATTTCTAATAAGGTTTTCCACATCTTGAATGTAGTGTCACAATTGTTGATGTCATCATATTCTGCATAGTTGAGTGCAAAGGCAATCTCCAACATTGCTTGGTTATGCTCCTTCCTTTTATTCAAACCATCTGCAGTAAGAGGTCCTACTAGATTTACATGTTCTATTCCAATTAAAGTTTTTGCATAGTCACCTATTGATCCAAGGTGAAATTCCATCAAACTCTACCATGCAACAAAGTTGTCTTTGTTGAGCTTGGGAACTTCTGTCTTGGACATCTTGATCTTTCTACTTCTAGTACCTTGAAACTAAATCAACAGATGGATCTAATACCAATTGTTAGAAATGCTTTAGAATAACTGAGAGGGGGGGTGACTCAGTTATTTAAGGTCCAAATGTCCTATTCAAAAAATTTTGCTAAGTGTAGTGAACCCATTCAACCATTCATTCATCCAAGCTTTAACTTATCTAATCAGCAAGTTACTGTAAATCAACACACAAATATAACACATAAGAAATCAACACATGGCATAATGATTTATGTGGAAACCCAATTTGGGAAAAACCACTAGTAACATGCTACTCAATTCTCACTCTTCTGAAGTGATGCCCTATGAAAGGCCTGTGTTATTAAAGGCTTACAACATAGTGTTAAATGTGACCTTGTTAGAGGATTTAACCACCCTATTAGAAGTGGGCCTAGTTAGAGGACTTTTGAACATTCGCTTGCAATGCCACCATGTTAAAGAATTTACAAATGGCTATTAAGCCAACCTAAGTCCATAAGATTTTTAGATCTAATACAATTGCTAGAGAGTATTAGAAATCTTGACCTGACTACAATTTACAACTTATCTTATAGATCTTAGATCACTTCCCAGCTCATACCCTTGTTTGGCCTTCAATCTCTGCAACTCTTGATAGCTTGCCCTCCTTTCAAGCTTTGTCTCCTTGAGTCTCTACACTCAATGTACCAGTGCAACCATCCCTTCATGACAACTTGTAGAAGTAGAGCCTCTGTGCTCTTCCTTCTCCTAGATGTCTCCTCCTTGACACCCTTATAACCACTTCACAGATTTGGCTCTTTTTCAACAACAATATCAACAAATCTTTGCTTCTTGGTCTATGACTTCTTAAATAGAATTATTGGAGTCCCTTTTCTAGCTCAATTCTTCCATTTTTCAATTTCAACTCACATGGATTAGGTAGGATTCATTACATCTAACCCATATTCTATTTCCTCTATAATATTATCGAGTAATCCTTTAGAATTCACCCAAAAATAGTTTACATAGGACTCTATGCCACCAACTCATCAACCTTATCTTCCAACTCATTTACAAAATTCAAGGTAACCATTATATCAGCTTAGATTTGGAAAATCTTTGTAATTTAAAATAATGTAGCAGCTCGACACTATTGAAATACTGGTGCTTGGCATATAATGTGTTACTCGGCATCAACTAGGTTTTTCCTGATGCTCAGCACCTGAAGATCACTCAACACCAACTGAAATTTCTTTGATGCTCAAAACCTGATCTTTGCTCGACACATGAAGATCACTCAACACACACTAGAATTGTTTGTTACTCAGCTTCTACTAAAAATTTTCTCGGCTTCAACTAACTTGCTCAACACCCACTTATGATCTTAGTTTAAGCTTTATAGTCAACCTTGTTGCAACTTCTTCCTCCAATGTTTCTAATTGTGACCAACCTCTGTATCCTTGAGTATGTCATTAATACATTACTTAACCATTGTCTTAACTGATCCTTGCACTTCATTACAACATCATATCTCAACCTTTCCTTTATGTGCTCTTGTTACATCTTGTTGATCAAATCCTCGTCATCCATCAACTACGTGATAGTACTTGGATTTTATAAGAAAATATCATCCCTACAAATAGTAGGTTTGACATCAATGACAAAACAATGATTGAAAACATTCTTTTACAAAAATATCGCTCTTTGATCTTCAACAACAATGAGCTTTTCAATCAAATTTCCAACATACATTGCTTTCATCAATCGAGAGCTATCAATTTGATTCATATTGTACTATCCTAGGTAACAATGTTAGTATAAACAATTGTTAATCTACTATAAAAATATAAATATAAATAAGAAGCTAGGAATACATCATTGAATGCACTTGTAGAGTTGGATTACTTTTCACAAATTGTTAGTAGTGAAAATGTGATGCAAAATATCATTCAAGAAAAATCTAAAGGTAAAGCTCAGTATTAGGATATTATTGAGGTACTTTCGAAGCTCATGGTCACCTATATTTCTTTTTACTTTACAACATTCATAAATATGTCCAAATTTCATATCTTGTTGGCAACCACATTTTAGCAAGAAAAAATAAAAATAAATGTTTACACTCACACTATATATGTGTATTAATAGATAAAGTGAGTGGATATAAGATTTTACTTTAAACTTAACGTGGCTAAGTGAGAAAAAAAAATATAGAAAATAATGTTGTTTAGCAATGAGAGCAACATGGTCAAGTCACTCAACTTATCTCATAATTAAGTAGGGTATTGTGCACCATCAAATATTGTAATGTTTCTTATTTATTGTGTTTGCCATTGCTTGTTTTATTATACTTGTGAATCCTCTACCAATAACATCGAGTTCATTGAATTGCCAAAAACTTCAATTTGACCCAATTTATTCAAGAAATATTTTATAGTACCAAATATTTTTGAATAAATTTATTTTTATGTATAAGATAAAACTTACATGGATCAATATCAACCCTAAATAAAATGGTATTAAACCATATAGAATTATAGCAATACACAAATTCTAACATATTCATAGAACCAAGAAGTCATGTTTTAATCTATGCCACCCTACAACAAGTCAACCAAGGATTCACAACTTATGGTTCAAAAACTCAATCTTAAACCACAATTGCAGGCTAAATCCCAATCTATGCTACCCTACAACTAGTCAGCCAAGGATTCACAAACTATAATTCAACAACTCAATCCTCAAGAACACAAACATTTTTCTAGTACCAACTGATGTAGCCATAGATGGAGGGACCTCAATGATATCTATCCAATAAAGAAACAAGAGTAAATGCAATAAAATCAATGAGGAATAAATCACAATATGATAGACCGCCTTTATTCAATAGGAGAAAAAATTAAATTTATTTGGAAACACACATGACTCCTATATGCTAGGCTACAATAGGCCTTCTTGATTATAATTTTTGGTTAAATACATTAGTCCCAAACTTACTTCATACTACTCTACGGAACCATTCTATTACATATATAGCCATTGTGCTACAAAAGTCAATCTCAAGATCCATAACATTCCCCAAGAAGAGGATACATATTACAACAAGTAGATATGGCCTCGAATAATAAGAAACTCAAGACATAAACTATCTAAATGATTGTGGTTATATATTTATGTCCCTATATGATCTAAGCACATATCTAGAAGCACCACAAAAAATCACAAGTCATAGATATTGATCATAAATCTAATTTCCATGATCATGTCCAAGAATAGATAAGAACATGCTACTTGAGAGAGAATAACTAATAATCAAGCAACACCAATCCATATCTAAGATCATGATCCAAAATAGGTCCTTAATATACTCTAATCATCACAAATGCTAACTTGGTGATATAAAGAATCACTAGATTGGTCCTCCAGACTATACTAATGAGAAAACTAACAAACTAAAAACAAAACATTTTGTGTTGATGCTTTAGGTCCAACATTGTCTAGCCATCATCATTATCCTTGTCCTTGTTTTCTTCTCTCAAAGGGGAGATTAAAAGTGCCAATCATGAGAAGCCTTTGGAAGAAGAAGATCATCCTAAAGTGTCCCCTCCAAGCAACCATCCAATAGTTATTATTTGATTCCAAGTTGGAAAAGATGTCACCCAACCTATGGGAGATACTCTATGGTGTAGAGGCACAACCAAGCCTTAAGGAGAAAAATGTTAAGAGGGTGAAAAATGATGCAAAGAATAAGGATAAGAACCTCCCCACTTACTAGAACTAATTATGGATGGTAATGTTGAGCACAAGAGTTGGAGTGGGTGTAAGAAGTGGGTGCAAGAAGTTGAGGCATCTGGAGGAACACTTGTCCATAATGAAAGGAGCATTTCTCTAGTGTTGGAGAACTTCTTGTAGATGAGAAACCTCAAGGGTGAATTTATCCACCTAAAGTTGTGTTTTTAACATTCCAATATCAGATATATAGGTGTTAGAAAACAAAAATACATTAGCATCAATTAAAGTGTTTTAAAAAAGCAATGAGTTCTTTTCCTTCCAAAGTTTAAAAATAAGGGAGCATGTTGGCCATACTAAAAAGCCCAAATATAAACACCTTCCCAAATAACAATTATGTTTGCAAGGATATATTGAGATTGAATAAAACTCATTTATTCTAGAAGAACAATCAAGGGAGTAGATGGTGTATTTTCAAAGACAAAGTTGTAGGAATATTTTTATAAGAAATATTGAGGAAAGTGTTTAGGCATCAATTACAAATATCCTAAGGATTGCTAGCTTTATGAATTAATTTTATGTTTCCTTTATTTATTTATGGGACTAAGATGCCTAGATGAAAAGATTCCAAATAAATATTGTGATTCGGGTCTACCCAACACAATCCCAAAGGGCTTTGCAATATTTACATGGGAAACCATCACAACCAAGGGATTTATCATTGGCCATGGAGAAGGCATCCTTCCTAAGTTCTTCAATAGAAAATAAATATTCTTAGAAGGCTTATTGAGACTTGTAATAGATAATGAGAGACATAGGATGAACAATCCTCTAAGTCTTTTTGAGAGGTTGGAGTGGGGGCATGAGCAGTAAAAACTTGCTTATAATGAGAAATAAAATATTGGAGAATATCTTGATGTAGGAGCATCTTGGGGTAGTTGGCCATCTTGCATGATTAAGGGATTTTGGTGAGGTTGAGTGGACCTATTTGGGTCTTGGGTTGTAGTGCCTACCCCTAGGTCGCATTTTTGTTGTCATTGTCGAGCTCTTTTGGGGCTAGTCTCATGTTGATGGTTAGCAGCATTGTTTTGAGACTATCAGATATTGTGCTATGGATTCAATTTATTATGTGATGAAATCACTTAGACTTTATATTTCATGTATGCATGATGATCATTACATTGATTTCAGTTATTTATGATGATTAGTTAGATGGTTTATTATCATATGTGTTTTCTTATGGATACTTACCCCATACTTACATGTGTATGGTGTGTGTGTTTGTTCTTATGTATGGTGTGTCTGATGTGGTTAAGGAAAGGAGTCGTAGTCACCTGCTAGTTGAGATCTACATGATGCACCACTTCCTACCATTGCCTATTTAGTTTAGTATATATTGTGCTTGTACATGCATGGTTTTTATGCAGGTTATAGGTACCGGGTATCGACTTCCCTGAATTGTCAAGATGAGCATACCCTATCACATTATCTCAATGGTAAGAGAGGGGAGATAAATTTTCAAGTCCAAATCCCAACCCTTTAAGCCATTTGTCCTAATTGTAAATCAGGACAAGTATCTGAGTTGAGTACCCTCTGAATATGTTAGATGACGTAATTCATGATATTAACCCTTTTGGTTTGATTTTGTATGTATTTGGCTACGATGGGTTTTTGTATTTTTACCTTGAGAGTCTATGGAGTATTTTCTATTAATTAAGCCTAATTAAAAGATTTAATTAATGATTTAATTTAATGAAAAATTAATATGGTATTTTATTTAATTAATTGGGAAATTAATTAAATAAAATAATTAAATTTGAAAATAAAAGTTATAAGTTTAAATTTGGAATGTGACAATATTTATTTTAATAATAATATATTTGGAGTTCATTTTTAAATAAATGACTAAATAATATTATTATTAAAGCTAATAAATATTTTAGCAATTAAGTTTTGAAAATGAAATTTAAAAGTGGAAATTATATTAAAATTGTTAAAAGATTCTAGATTTCATGTGATTAAAATATAAATATATTAAGATAAGAATAAGTGGAATTATTAAAGTTAGTGCATAAGATTTAATAAATAAATAAATTACATTGGAGAGAGTAAATTAAATATTATATTAATTAATGTGCATTATTTTCATGTTTGCTCGCATAGGAGTTTGCAAATTCTCGAGAGTTGTCATATAGACAACACAGAAGTTTGCACTCTAAGAATGCACTAGTTGTCTACACTTAGGAGTTAGCATTTTATTTTAGCACATGGTGTCTACAACCTTATGACTCATTTAGAAGGATAGAGAAGACTCATGCTTAGTTGTCATGCTTATCTTCTAGTTGTTCTAGACACATTCTAGATGCATCTTAGAGGCCTTTAAATAGAGACTCTCCTAGTGTGTTTAGACAAGCTTCAAAGCTTACATGCATTTGAGAAGCTCATATGCTTCTACATGCTCATATGTTTCTACATGATTCTATGCTTTTTCAAGCACTTCTAGTCACGTGAGAATTTTGGTTGGCTTGGACCTTGAAGGAATTGTGTATGAGAAGAAGGAAGGGAATTTCTGTGGACTTTTGAGGCATGGCAAATTAGCATCAGTGTCTAGGTGCACTCGTGATAATCACATATTCTATTTGCACTCTTTCTCTTCCTGTCTTCATCGTGTCTGTTATATGTGTCTAAAAATTCTCTATGATTGGATCTATAATTTGAAATTGGAATCTAGATATGTATTTATCTGGTTGCAAAAGAAATCAATAGAGAACTCATTAGAGAACCCTAGCTTCAATTTAAGAAAGAAATTAGATCTGAATCAGGTTTGGGTTTGAATTTATATTGTGAAATTAGATAGACAAGATTTGAAATTAAAATAGAAATTCTAAGTTGAAAATTTGAATGGTTAGATGTAATCTTTCTATCAAATTATATTTTCAGATGCGTATGGACAAACCTATTAGATGGATGAATGGGTAAATTTAGAGAACAATTATCTTTTAGGAGAAATTCTTAATTCATCACAAACTAACCTGTCGCTGCCCTTTGGATAGATCCAAACTCAGTCATTCATAACTTTTTATCGTGATCAAATTTATTCGATCGCTCCAGTCAAAATTGGTGCAACTTGGCCCTCTCCAACATATTTCAATTTCAGCCCAATCCAATGGTTTATTAGGGAGATATGACCCTCGTACTGGGACTGTTTTATTCAAGGACAGATATTTATCCATTTCTCATAACCAAGAGTTTTTTATGCTTAAACTTCACAAAAATAATATATCAAAGCATGGAATGAATTAAAGATATTATTGCAATCTTCCCTTAGTAGAATCTTATTTTTATGCATTAGTTTTATATGATTTATTAACTAATCTAATTTAATTAAGATTAGTTAATAGTAGAAGAAGTATAATTAATCTATTTATCAACCAACATAGGAGGTATTTAGTTGAGATATTAATATTGGGGATTTATTATAATTTTTTATTAGTAAAGTAATAATTTGAACATTGATGGAATGATACATAGTTGACTCTTAATGAATGAAACTATTATCAGCTGATAATCATGTAGTTGTTGACATAGCTACTAGTTAATTTAATCATAGAATTAATTAGATTTAATTGATAATAGAGTTTTAATTATTTTATCAAAGGAATATTAGTATTCATTGAAAGAATGACGAATGTGGTCATTATAGATTTATTAATAAGATTCCCAATATAGCTTGTTATTAAATATTAACAAGTTATTATTATTGAACTATGAATATGAATATTTGTATACTAGATTATAGTTGACTTTTAACTTACAAAATTAAAGTTAGTTATTAGTCAACTGATATTAATTGAAATGTTGTCATGAATATGTAATTATTAATTAAATTAATTAGATTTAATTAATAATTAAGTTATGTAATAAAATTTTAATTGATATGCTAATATCGATTCCTCTAGCAAAGTTGTGAAGTATGTATATCGAAGTTGACAAGTCGTACTCTCATGACTTGAATAATGACCTTAGATATTTTAATAGTGAGACTTAGTAATATTTAATTGAGAACTATTAGAATGTTAATAGGTCATGGATGGTGTACCTATGTTAATTGATTGATTAAATTGATCATTTTAATAAAGTTATAATCTTCTTATTCGAAGACTAGTAATTGGCTCTCTTATAATTTAGACGAATAATGATCCTTGATTTATGTTAAAAGTTGAAGTAACATTAAGAAGAGTCATTCAATTTATAACATTGATCTTAGCAAAATAAAGTGAATGATTTTATTAAGTTTCAAATGATTTAATATTTATCCTTTAGCTATTCTTAGAATATTATTTTAATGGTGGAAAGAACAATGCTATTGAGGAACAAACAGGTTGACTTGTAGGTCAAATGATTAAACTTAGACACTTGAAGTATACTTGAAATGAAAATTGAAGCTCTACACTTAATTCAACTATGTGATTTTATTAAACCAAAACATGTGTTTGCATTGTGTATTCTCTATGCTTCTTGTTTTGGATTTTGGGTTGACTAGATTGTTGACCAGTCTTGGTTGTAACTAGAGGCTCGGGGGTTATGAGATGTGATGGCATGTTGATCTTATTTGGTCTTGATCTTTATAAACCCAACCATAGTTATGTGATGGAATGCTCTATGAGATGTTGTGTAATTATTGATTGTTATAGTTGAGATTCTTATGAATGAGACACTTGAGCTAATCATTTTTGAATCATCGATCAGTTATCCTTGGGTTACTTTCTAGTCGCCATGATGGGACTGAAATGTTGATTTATTTCTTGATGATGTCATGTTGTGACATGTTTTGACTCAACCATTTTGAATTCTTTGATCAGTATGATTTTGAGATATTCTTGGTTGCTTGTTGAGAACCAATGGATATTGTGATTTATTTTGAGATATATTTTGTTTATTGAGAACCAATGATTATTATGATTATTAGTGATGCCTTCAGTTGCTAATAGAGAACTATTGTGGTCATGATTTTTTATGGATGATTTTCAGATGCTCATGGAGATTTGATGCTTTTATTGTGGATATTTGATGATTCTTTGTATGGATTTTATTTCCAGTCACTTGTATAGGACTGGGGTGATTTTATGATTCTATGAGCTTAGGGTAGGTTATCTACTTGTAGTGTCAAAAAGTGGCTTGCAATGGGGGTCGGGGCCCTAAGTGGCTGCCAGGGTAACTCATTGTAAGTTTGGTTAATAAGTGATAACATTTACACACTAAATGGGGATTAAATGAACCTAAAAAGATAATTGTTTTGGTTCTCGCCCATGCCTCGAGTGCTTGTACAGGCTAAGATGAGAGTAGAGAGAATGCATGGTTGCGACCTTGCATTCCATAGTATGCCTCGTTAGTATGAGAGGATACTAGTGGCTGCATGAGGATCAGTATGGACTCGTGGAGTTTAGCTAACTGCCAGGGTAACTTGTACATGATATATGCAATGACACTTTCTCGCTTGCAGAGTAGATTTCCTACATGTCATTGTGTGCCTCTGGGAATTAGATGTCGGTTTTGTGTGATGGAATCTTTGAGTTAGCATACTTTTAGGATTCTTGGACTTAGAGAGTATTTATACTTTGTGGTTTTGATATCCTATTTGAGACTTGAGATTATCTCCTCAGCACGGTGGGAGTGGACCACTTAGGTTCCATGCGATCGGGTGGTAGTGTTTTTCCACTCTTATCATTTGAGATCCATCCAAGACACCGTGGCTGGAGCATTCTTGGTTGGTATTTATCTTCATTCTATTCTTGGATCATTATGATAGATGATATACCCTATGTTGGATGTATTTACTAGTATGTTTCTTACATAGATGATCTGCATATGTTAGATGATGTTATCTTATGTTTTACTTGCATGTTAGATTACTTTCTGCATATGATGTAGTATGTTTTAGGAGTGACATTCCTACTATCTTAATACCGATGATCTCTTCGGTGATTTGGGATGTTATGCACAGAGGGATGGCTAGGATCCATGATGTTCTAATGATACTATTAACAGTTGGGAGGAACCGTGCACTTAGTTAGTTATGTTTTGTGATATATGGTTATCTTTTATGATGGATGTTTATTCTTTCAAGCCTTTCATACCTTGTGACATGTACAGTGGATGATTGAGCAATCTAAAATGTAATTACAAAAAAAGGAGACTTGTAATATTGTTTATGAACATTGGATGTAACATTGCTAAGGATGTGATGTTAGATAAATAGTTAATTTAGATGTGATATAACGTTAAGGGATCTTTAAAGAATGTAACTATTATGTGTGTTATGTTTACTTTCATTTGAATTGTTGCTATTGCCTCTATTACTATGTATAAGTTGTGAATGGTTTATATTTCATGTTTAAAAAAAAATTGTTTGGCAAACTTATTGAAATTTTTGATTAATTCTTTGGATCCCTTGGTGGGGCATTACATGGGTAGTTCATTTTGATGTATTTAATCATTATCATAAGCCTTTAAAGGCATTTGGTATTTAACTTCTGTTGGAGGTCAAGTTGTGGCTCTTCAAGTATTTAATGTTAGGATTATTTAGTTTTTAGCATTCTAAGATGACTTGTGGCTTAGATTGGTATAAATAGGGCTTGTGGTGAAGTCTTTAGTCATTGTTCATCCTTCTTGGAGAAGAGGTGGTAGAGGAGAAAATTTTGAGAACTTGGTTAGTAGCTAAGGCTTGGGAAACAAGGAGATTTCTTGCTGAGCTTGCAAGTACCAGTTGGATCTTCTTTGGAGGTTTCTACCAAAGTGTAAATCTGGACTAGCTAGGGTTTGGATTGGATCTTGAGGGATCTTGCAGAATTATTACTTTCTTTGTATTTGGTTGTAACTAGGAAGGCCTTACAACCTAACACATTGCATGCAATCAATTATATCTATGAATAAAATATGGTGACTTGGTTTTAAATCTTGCATTTTTGTTTATCTTTTGTTGTGTGGTTATTTTCTAGGGGATAGGACATATCCTTTGGGGATACTCCTATCTTGTACTACATCAAGTGGTATCAAAGTCAAGTTGTTCCGGAGTGTGTAGACTGAGCATTGAAGTTGAGGCAGTTTGCACCAAGATCTTGTGAAGTGGATTTATTCCTTACTGGTTTGCAAAAATCTTGGAAGATTCCTCTAA
This sequence comes from Cupressus sempervirens, assembly GCA_028749045.1. Lineage (NCBI taxonomy): Eukaryota > Viridiplantae > Streptophyta > Pinopsida > Cupressales > Cupressaceae > Cupressus > Cupressus sempervirens. The sequence goes on from CM053792.1 coordinate 33,149,836, forward strand.
GAAGATTGGACCCTAGGGTGATTGATGATCTTAATGATGCTATGGAAGATAGTATCTCAAAGAAAGTTAAAGCAGATTTAAAATTTGAAATAGAGGAGGTTAAAGCAACTTTCAGATCTGAGATGGCATTGATGAAGAGAGATATGATTGCTAAGATCATAAGTGCTATAGGTGGTGTACCTTGGCATATGGGTACTTAAGATGGTTATGAGGATGCTGCTGAAGATTTTGAATTTGTTGGATCAAATGGTGAGGCCAAAACTGATCATGTGGAAATAGGGTTGGTCATTTTGCTAGATCTAGATCTCATTTGAAGTTGAAGCATAAGATAGAGGTTTCTAATTTTTCATGTACTTTGAATCCTAAAGACCTGATTGATTGGATTGCTGAATTGGAAGACTACTTTGAGCTTGAGGATACTAAGGATCCACTCAAAGTAAGGTTGGCACAAACTAAGCTAAAGAGACATGCTTCTCTTTGGTGCAAGGAACTGCAAAGAGATAGAGAAGAAGAATGTAAGTTGAAAATCACTAGATGGAGGTTGATGGTGACTAAATTGAAGGCTAAGTTCAATCTTGCTAATTATAAACTTGAGTTGTTTAAGAGGTTACATCATCTAAAATAGAAAGATATGTCTATGAAAGATTATACTGAGGAGTTCTATAAGTTGACTATTTAGTCTGGGCATAAGAATTGTCATAGGAGAAGGTAGCTTGGTACATTAATGGTTTGAGATTCAATACTCAGGATGAGATTGGTATGCTTAATATTTCTTTAGTTGGGTATGCTTATCAATATGCTTTGAGAGCAGAGGAGAAGTTGAAGAGGAAGAATCAAGGTAATTCCTAAGGAAAGGAGAAGTAGGACTACTTGGAAAAGGCTAAGTCGAGTGCAGAAGATGAACTAAAACCTATTGATTAGAAGAGAAGGATAGGTAGATGTGAGTTTAAGTTGTTTCAAATGTCATGAAGAGGGACATAGATCATATGAGTGTCCACAGAAGGTTGGTGATAAAAGAGCTGCTATTGCAAATGAGGTTGAAGAAAACAAACTTGAGCAAGGAGAGAATTTTCTAGCTCGACGAGTACTAGTTGGTTAGAGGATACTAGATTTTTGTTAGAGGATTAGTTTTTTTAGGGCTCATTGTAAGTCTTGTGGTAAAGTTTACAATGTGATTATGGATGGTGGTAGTATTAATAACCTAGTTCCTAAGGGGATGGTTTAGAAGATTGGTTTGAGGAGAGTGAGACATCCTTACCCTTATAGGATTGGTTGGTTGTGGGGTGAGCATGCTTTGAAAGTGAGAGAAAAGTGCCTTGTTGATTTCCAGATTAGGTAGTATAAGGATCAAGTGTTTTGTGATATTGTGGACATGAATAGTTGCCATGTGTTTCTTGGCAGACCTTGGCAATATGATTGCAAGGTTGTACATAACTATGTGCAGAATGTGTTCACAATTGTCAAAGGTGGCATGAAGCATTCCTTGATTCCTTTTCATAATGAAGAGGTTGGTAGAAGGAACCTGAGTATTGGAAACCAAGTTCAGTTGGTAGATTCTTAAAGTGTTAGCGATTAGTGTGAGAAAAAAACCTATGGAACACAAAGGATGGAGGTGAAGAAGTAAAATAAGAGAAAGGGAAAGAGTGTACAAGTTGAAGACTTGGAGGACATGTATGTGAAGAACTAGTTTGGGATTTATGTGTTGAATCCTAGAAGATGTTCCTCCAGCTATTGAGAACATCTTTTTGCACTTGGGGAGTCTAATGCAGGACCATCCTGGGGTAGTTGGCTATCCTACATGATTAAGGGATTTTGGTGGGGTTGACTGGACTTATTTGGGTCAAGGGTATTTAATTTTGATGTATTTAATCATTATTGTAAGCTTTTAAAGGAATTTCATATTTAATTTTTGTTGGAGGCTAACTTGTGGCTATTCAAGTATTTAATGTTAGATTTATTTAGTTTTTGGAATTTTGGGCTGAATTGTGTCTTAAATTGGTATAAGTAGGGGTTGTGGTGAAGTCTTTAGTCATTATTCATCCATCTTGGAGAAGAGGAGGTAGTAGAGGAGCAAATTTTGAGAAAGGCTAGTAGATGAAGATTGGAAAACAAGGAGATTTCTTGGTAGGCTTGTGAATACCAGTTGGATCTTCCTTAGAGATTTCTACCAGAGTGTAGATCTAGACTAGCTATGTTTTGGATTGGACCTTGAGGGATCTTGAAGAACCATTACTTGCTTTCTATTTGGCCATAACCAGAAAGACCTTATAGCTTGACACATTGCATGTAATCAGTTATATCTATGAATAAATTATTGTGACTTGGCTTCAAATCTTGCATTGTTGTTTATCTTCCATTGTGTGGCTATTTTTGGGGGGCTAGGACATCTCCTTTGGGGATTCTCCTACCTTGCACTACATCATATCTATAAGTTAAATTAAAACTAAATTACCTTCTATAATCCTTTTGATGTCTTGGGTGTAGTGAAGAAAGAAATCTTTACTAGCAAAATTGTCCACTTTCAACTAATGCAAACATGATTTTAGTTGAGCTCCTATGAATGCATAAGTATCAGATGCCTACTATTTATGAAAATTTTGTGCTAACTAAAATTTTAAATCAATTAAAAGAGACAAGCTACCAAGTTCTTGATTCTCACACATAAATCCTTGGTGGTGTGTGCATACGAATAATAATGGGAGATAGATAGTTATTTTCCATAGAACCAAATAAATGTAGAGGTATGAATAATAACATTGTTCCATGATGAAATCAAATCTCTAAGGTTAGTGGGCCTAGGTTGAATTTTCCAAACATGTCTTTTGTAGGCTAGGGTAGGTGGATGTTTCAAGAATGAAGTGTAAAATAAAAAAGGAGACTAGTTGGGATGAGGCATTTGAGCACACCATTCAATAAAAAAATTTATAGAAAAATGATCTTATAAAGTAATGTGAGACAAAGGAAAAATTAGAGAGTGTTGCTTTGTGCCAAAAGTGTAAAACGATATCCCCCAATTAAGATGTTTGAAAAAACCACTCAATTTTTTTCCTTCCAATGGATATAACATTTTCCTTACCAATATCTTACCACTTTGATAGGAAATGCTTGTGAATGGCTCTGCTAGGGTTTTTGGCAGCAAGAAGGAGATGGTGACTAAGGATGATGATGGTGATCTAGATGGCTTGCTAGGTTGGGGTACTATTTTGTAATGGGCACCCTAGAAATTCCCAAAAATTGAAGCAACTACTGATAAAGATTCTAATGCTTTTGCATAGATTTTGAAACCATAGAACATGAACAAGAAGGAATTTATGCAAACTTGAGATTGAACCAGGGTAAGTGCACAAAGTTGTGGTGCCAAAAGGGGGTATAAGTGGACACCTTTTTCCTAAAATCTGCAAATTTTGAACTTCAACAAGAATTTGAAGATAGTTACGCTCAAAATTTTTAGATATGACAAAAAATAAGTCGTAGTCCTTTGAATCTAGTTTCTAAACTACTAATTTTTTTTCAAAATGGTTTAGTTTTAGGTCCTCAAAAAAGGGGACCACAAAAAGTGGTACTATTTATTCCAAAAAAACATAACACAGTACAAAGTGTGGCCCCACTAAAATTTTAACTTTTTTTTTTGAAAATTTTTAATTGCTCTAGTCAAAAGTTACTTAACACTATGTAGTTTATCCCAGATTTTTCGGGTTATTTTATAATGTGTATTTTTTTTAATGAATTTTTTAACTAGACACATCCCAAAAATGTGAAATATTTGTTCATACTCCCCCTAGAAATAATTGAAAACTAATCTAAAATCAAAACTTTTTTTTTTCAAAGTTTGTAGAATGGAGTCTAGTTTCTAAAAAACTAAGTTGTTACAAAATTCGATGAACAAGCTAAAATCTATAGCCCAATTAATATGTGGTGGTTTTTGACAAAAAATTAACATACATTCAAAAGAAATTATAGATGAAAGGCTTGAAATAGTTCAAATTAAAAATAAATTATATGGTTAGATAGCTAACACGGAGACCTATAATACTATGGAACCTGATCTTATCGATACCCAACCACGAGAAATCTTGAAGGGGAGCATAGAAGAAAAAAAATCATTTTTTGTATGTTTGTTGGAAAACACGTCTCAGGCTTGTTCATCAAATCCAAACCTTTGGGTTGGATCTCCAAGGCAAAACCAAGCCTTAGGCTTGGGTTTGATTAAGGTTTAAATAGCATGTGCACCCTATAGCACGCACACGCTATTTAAACCTCAGTTCTAAATAGCACATGCACGCTATAGGGCGCACACACTATAGTGTGCATGCACTATTAAGATGTAAGTTACAAAATAGAACTAAGTAGGAGGGGGATAGGGGAATGGCTATGTGTGTGCATGAAAGAGATAGAGAGAAAGTAGGGGATAGGAGAGGGGAGAGAGTACATGATGGGAGAGAGAAAGTGAGAAAGAGTAGGGGTGGCAAAGAGAGTATAGGATGAGAGAGAGAGAGAGAGAGAGAGAGAGAGAGAGAGAGAGATTAGGGGTGGCAAAGAGAGGAAGTGTGAGAGAGAGTAGGGGTGGAAAAGAGAGAGTGCGGGATGGGGGAAAGAGATTTAAAGTAGGGGATGGGAGAGAGAGGAAGTGTGAGAGAGAGAGTATAGGTTGGGAGAGAGAGATTAAGAGTAGGGGATGGGGGAGAGAGAGAGTAGGCGATGGGAGACAGAGTGGGAGAGGAAGAAATTGAGAGAGAGGAGGATGGGAGTGCATGTGTGTGAAAGAGAGAGAGTATGGAATGGGAGAGGGGGAAGACAAAGTAGCTCAAGAGAGAGTAGGGGATGGAAGAGAGAGTAGGCGATGGGAGAGGGAGTGGGAGAGGGGGAGACAGGGGGGAATAAAAATGTGTGTAAGAGAGAGAGAGAGAGAGAGAGAGAGAGAGAGAGAGAGAGAGAGAGAGAGAGAGAGTAGGGGATAGGAGAGAGTGTGAAAATTTAAGAGAGACTAGAGGGTAGCAGAGAGAGAGAGAGTTGAGAGGGAGAGAGTGAGAGTGAGAGTGAGAGTGAGAGAGAGAGTAGGCAGTGGGAGAGGGAGTGGGAGAGGGAGAGCAAGTGAGACAAAAAGTAGGGGATAGAAGAGGAGAGAGGGGGGATGGGTGTGTGTGTGTCAAAGAGAGAGAGTCAAGAATGAGAGAGGGGAGAGAGGTGTAGAGAGACTAGGCAATGGTGGAGGGATGGGAGAGAGAGGGAGAGAGAGAGAGAGAGAAGGAGAGAGAGAGAGAGAGAGGGAGTTAGAGGGAGAGAGAGGTGGAGTGGAAGCATTTAAGAGAGATAGAGTAGGGGATGGGAGAGAGTAGAAAGTGGGACAAGGACTACGAGAGAGAGAGTAGGGGGAATGGGAATGTGTATTTATTTATAAGAGAGATAAGGTAAAGGATGGGAGAGAGTGTGAGAGTTTGAGAGAAAGTAGTAGGGGATGGGAGAGAAAGTGAGAGTAAGGGATGAGAGAGAGAGAGAGAGAGAGAGTAGAGAGGAAGAAAGATAACTTGAGAGAGATAGACAATAGGCAGTAGGAGAGGGAGTGGGAGAGGGAGAGGAAGAGGTAGAGAAATAGGTGGGATGGGAGTGTGTGTGACAGATGTAGAGATTAGGGGATGGGAGAGAAGAAGAAGAGTGAGGGGATAAGAGTGTGTGTATCTATGAAAGTGAGAGAGTAGGGGATGGGAGAGAGTGTGAAAGTGTGAAAGTAGGGGGTGGCTGAGAGAGAGTATGACAATGGGGGAGAGAAAGTAGGTGGTGGCAGAGGAAAAGAGAGAGGGGGGATGGGAGTGTGTGTGTAAGAGAGACAGAGTAGGGGATGGGATAGAGTGTGAGAGTGTGAGAGTAGGGGGTGGCTGAGAGAGACAGTACGATGATGGGGGAGAGAAAGTAGGCGGTAGAAGAGGGAAATAGAGGGGGGCGGATGGGGGTGTATGTGTAAGAGAGATAGAGTAGGGGATGGGAGAGAGTGAGAGTGTGAGAGTATAGAGGATGGGAGAGGAGAGAGAGAGAGTAGGGGATGGGGGAGAGCGTGAGAGTGTGAGAGAGTAGGGGATGAGAGATGAGAGATAGAGTAGGGGATGGGGGAGAGAAAGTAGGTGATGGGAGAGAGAGTGGGAGAGGCAGAGAGAGCTTGTACAAGATGGGGGAGAGAGAGAGTAGAGAGGGAGAGAGATAACTTGAGAGAGAGAGAGAGAGATAGTAGGTAGTAGTAGTGTGAGTGTGAGAGAGAGTAGGGGGTGGTAGAGAGAGTATGACAATGGGAGAGAGAAAGTAGGATGTGGGAGAGGGAGAGAGAGGGAGAATGGGAATGTGTGTAAGAGAGACAAAGTAGGGGATGGGAGAGAAGAGAGAGAGTAGGGGATGGGGGAGAGAAATTAGGTGGTAGGAGAGGGAGAGGGAGAGAGATAGGGGGGATAAGAGTGTGTGAGAGATCTAAAGAGTTGGGGATGGCAGAGGAGAGGGGGTGAGAGAGGTAGAGAGAGTAGGTGGTGGGAGAGGGAGAGTGAGAGAGAGTAAAGGATGGGTGAGAGTAGGAAGAGAGAGAGAGACGGGATGGGAGAGAGAGTATGGAGGATAGAGAGTAGGGAGGATGGGGAATGATGTGTTTTGAGATAGTGTGTACGTGCTATAGTGCGTACGCACTATCTCAAATCACCAAAAAGGTCAAAAACCAACCTTGGGGCCCATTTCATCCATTTTTAACTTTTGGTCTATTATGCTCTCTGTTATTCTGACAGAAAACACGGGTTTCAACATCTAGCAAACACTATTTCAACACTTTTTGAAGCTAGCAAACACCAAATTCAATCATTGGATACATGATTTGAAGAATTTTTGAATATTCCTTTAATAGAAAAGGTTAGTGCAATCCATTTTAAATATTGTTTGTCAATATAAAGATACAAATTTGATTATAATTTGATATGTTATGTAATATATAGTGAATTCATTGAAAATTGTATGTTTGAATGAAATGTTATTTCAAAATGGTTAGAAATTTGACAAGTTGTTTGATATATATTGTGTATTTGTTCAAATAATTATAATTTTTATATGTAATTGAATAATTTGTAATTTACACATTTTATGTAATTCGGATGTTTGAATAATTTGACATGTAGAAATCATCATCATGCCAAGGAAGAAACCAAAGATTCAAACAAATGCAGATAGGGAGAGAGATTTGACAATTAAAAGAGATAAAATGAAATTACTACATGAATAAAGAAAATTGCAAAGCAATGATGAAGAATTAACTTTCGAAGAGGATCAAGAACCACCGGTACAAAGAAACAAGGAGGAAGAATTAGAAAGACAAAGAGAACGAATGAGATTTTTACGCTCAAAAAGGCAATTGAATTGTGAAGCTACACCATCCTCCAATGTTGGAGTCATATCGTCCACTACACCATCTTCGAATGTTGGAGTCATATCATCCGCTACACCATCTTCCAATGTTGAAGTCATATCATCCTCTCATGTTGAAGAGACATTTATTTATAGATCCGACGATATACACACTCCATCATGTCATGTTGAAAGCACAACATCAACACATCAAGTAGGTGATATTCCATCTTTTACATCTTATTGCCAAGGCACATCATCTTCGGTTCAAGGTACACAATACACTCAATCTTAAATTGATGTTCAAAATGTTGAGAGAATTGAAGAGATTAGAACACCTTCTAGAATTCGTTTTAGAAAACCAAAATATTTGATTGATATTGATACTAACATTTTGAAATCAATGCCTGACAAGATCAGCAAGCGTACTTGTCAAAAAAAAGTTAATCATATGTGGAGATTATTTTTTGAAGAATTAAATATTACATTTCAATGCCAATTATTTGTTGAAATGATGAGGAATTTGAAATTTAGGCCCTATCATGAAGATTCTTGGGCTAAGAACAATGGATGATTCAAATGAAAGAAATATTGTAAAGAATCTAATGAGTGCTTATACAAAGTGGGTTCTAAATCATGCACCAAAGATAGTAATATCACAAGACAAGTACTCACATCGACAATAGTAAGTAGCCAAATGAAGAAAGCTCGACTCATGAGAAAGACAAGCAAAACATTAAAAATTGGTAGAGGTACCTTAAGGAGAGCCATGCTAAGGTGTGAGAGATTAGAAGATCCAACAAAAAATGAGTTATGGACATTTAGCGGTAGACTACCGCAAAAGGATAAAGAAATTAGTGAAGCTTTGAAATCATTGATCGAAGATTTTTGGAAAAATAACACATGTGTTTCTCCTAATCAAAGAGATGTTGTAAGAAGGAGGATTGGTAGCCAAAATCGCAAGCCACATGCAAAACATTTTTTGGACTCAACTCAAACACAATTTTTTGCAAAATATATTCGTATGTATCCTCAAATTCGAATAAGTCAAAGATTTTTTGAGATGGGTAAAACTTTTTATGTGAAAATAAATCACACGCGCACAACTTGTTGTTGTAGGATACATATTGAATTTTCTGACCATTTTGATGTTTTTAGGCACATATGCGTAGTTTTGCATTCTTAGTTTGTTTTACAGGATTGTGACATAAAAGAGCACCAAGATCTTCAAGGGAATTAATATCCAACATTTTATGTGAAATAGGGGATGGCCAACAATTTTACAAGACATCATGCTTGGATGGTATGTGCTTATTTTGTGGTTCGAGTTTGCAACTTTTATCAACTTGTCAACATATGGATAGTACACATGCAATTGGAAATGAAATAGTAGATTATGGAAAATTCAAGACAATGACATATGCTCTAAAAGATGGGAAACATGGTAAAAGATGTGATCTAGTTATTGAAAAGATTCTAGTGTATGAGTTCACAAATATTTTTTGTGAAAAGATTATGTACAAGTATGCAAGGCATACCCATAGAGCTCGATGGTTGGATTTGCAATTCAAGTTGTGCAAGGATACGTTTCCATTGGATACCATTGTTTCGATTGTAAATTTTGCAGATAACTACACACTACAACCACAAAATGAGGTGCAAGCAAAGTATTATACATCTCAATAGGTTTCCATATCTGTTCACATAACATTCATGCATTCACCTACAAGTTCAGAGGATGACAGGAACATTTTGAGGGAGTACCATTTTTACATCAACGATGATCGATCACATTCTATAGAGTTTGTACATGGTTGTTTTCAACTATTTTGTGGAGATTTGGCTAACCGGGGCATATCATATCGTCAACAAATTATTTGGTCAGACAATTGTGCATCTCAATTTAAGAATGCATGAATGTTCTATTGGTTGAGCAGGATGCATAGGTTGTGTAGAATTCAATATATGTGAAATTTCACAGAGGCTAGTCATGGTAAGGGAGAGTATGATGGTGCAGGTGCATGCATTAAAAGAGCCTTGGATCGTGAAGAACTAAAGTACAAAGATGGAGCAATATTGATAGATGCAAAATCCATCGTCCAATGGTGTAACACTACAATGGGTCCAGGTAAGGAAGGTGAGTCTACAGTTCGTAGATTTTCTTGGTTGATAGATAATACTAACATTGCACCATATCAAGATTGTTGCACACTAATAGGATCTAGTGAGTTACACTCTTTTAGAAGCTCTGATGTAGGTTCATGGAGTATCCACACATGAAAAATGGCATGCTATTGTCCATCATGTGTAGAGGAAAATTGGGATGATTGTGAGTCAACTGAATGGGTGGACAAACGGGATATATGGGTTTTGGATCCAATTGACACCTATCATCCCCCACAAGCACTGGAAATGGTAGAGATGGATTCATCTATTGACTTTGACCACTTGTTAGATCTAGTGCAACTTAGTAATATATATATATATATATATATATATATATATATATATATATATATATATATATATATATATATATATATATATATATATATATATATATATATATATATATATATCTTTGTAATTTCAATATGTAACTTTATAACTTTTACCCAAGTATTTTTTGAATTAATGATCGCATTTTGCACATTTGTCACTGTAGGCCATGTTTTTGTTGTTATTGCACCTGAAGACAATGAAGAAGGGACAGATTATTATTTGTGTCATTGTGTTGAAGCCAAATAAAAATTGGATCACTCAGTTATAGATGGTGAAGGTTATAGTACCATGTCGATGTGGTGGTTGTAACAAGCACATGGCTTAGACGATATCCTATGAAGAATCCTAACTTGTGGTTATTCGAGGATTGGCAAACAGAGAGGAAGATTCTTCATTATTCAAACCTTGTTGTCGCATCAAATGTCCACTTGATAAAATATGGTGGAAAACCACATAATAAGATTCTTTGGAAAGTTCATGAGTCAGACCATGAGGCAATACTTGAGACATTAAAATGTCGAGCAGATCCAGTTGGCTCATTAGATTGAATTGGGAGAGAGAGAAAAAGTGATTAATTGGATCCAAATACAATGTTACAACCTCTTCCCCAAGACTATCACATGACTAAGGTGGACCGTATTGTTATGATGTGTAAGTGATGAGATTTAGTTTTGATTTGTTTAGAATCTAGATACATTATTTGAATTTATATTAGATTCTTTAATAGGACCCATTTTTTTAATCTTATCTTAGATTTTTTATTGTGCTAATTCTTCATTTGTAGGTCACCAAAGAAGAGGGCTAATAAATTTGATGCACAAGTGATAAAGGGTGAGATGCCAAAATCATCTACGAAATGGTATTATCAATTCACATCCTCAATATTTATTAGTATTCTTTGTTCAAGTACCATTGTATGCTAATCATCTTATGCCTGGAAATGCAGAGGTTAAATTATGTCAATACTAAGGTTTGTAGCATAAATACTAAGGTTTTTAGCATCAATTGGTTACGCTAAGTATAGTAGTTGTATCATGAATCCTTCTGAACCAATATGACTAAGATTCTTGGAAGAAGACTAAACCATATCATCTGTCTACTCCCTCTTTATATAAGAGTTTGTCAAACAATGAGAATGAAACATTGATTATTACTCCCCCCTAAATGTAAAATTCTCATTGATTTCATTTTGTAAAGTTTTAAGTCACTATCAACCTCTATGTCATTGTATTCTTCTTATCATCAAATTACACAATAATGAGAATATGAGCGATGACTTCTTCACATGAACCTGACAATTATAAATGCTACACCTTAATAAATGTTTAGGCTTGGTCTTTACCATTCGAGCTTATAATAAAATACATTGGCTTCATTTGTATTTGGAAGTATTTATTATGTTTGTTCCAAAAGTCATTCTTCATTTGCCAATATGAAAATGCGACTATCATGAAAGGCATAGTCTTATAATTTGTAATTTGTATAATGGTATAAAAGCGTGGTTGTGGGTTTGAATCCATACAAACTATGATGAGTGAATAGTGTCATACAAAATACCCTTCGTTTCTTTTTCTATTTCAAACACATTCAACCATAATTACCACCATTACCACTACCAAGGGATGAAGTCTTGTAGGCTTATAGGTAAAATTGTGATTGGTAGTGATCTCCTTAACAAGGTCATCACCAACATTGGTGATCTTGCTACGAGGTGGACTAGTATCAGTGTCTAATGCAATACTCTCCTTCTAGTTGAGAAACATATTTGACCCATTCTCCTAATTGCTTCCCTCCCCAAATTTTCCATTGCCCCCATCACCCTCCTTCTCATGCATTTATTCTATTTATTCTTCTATCTCCTCCTCCACTTGGCCATTTTGCAACACCATCTGGATGGAACTTTAGCTTTCCTCAAAATCATTATACATGACCTCTCCTTCTTCAAGATATTCTATAAAAAGTTCCACAACCCTTGAACCTTTCAAAACCCCAATCTCAATGGAAGGCTTCTAGACCAAAGGAACTAGTAGATCCGGTTCTTTAAGAGAAAGAGACAACAAATCCAATTTTCTAGTGACTAGATGAAAATTGGGGAAATCATTTCAATTAGTTGTAAATCGAAAGGAATTATAAGTAAACTATATCAATATAATAAGTAACTTAGTAATTATATCAATATTATTTAATTACTAAGAAAATAAATTTATTGCTCTAACATATAGTACATTATTTTGCAGACAAAGGTGTTGAATTTGATGCTTAATAGATTTACATACATGTGTAATAAATAATAAGTGTTGTAGCTTTGGGATCAACACTATAAAATGAAGGATGTCATACTACATTCACAGAGGTACCAAAATATTTTATTTGATATGGAGACAAAAGAAAATGTGTATTCTTCATAACTGCATTTGAGTCTCATGTATTATCATTTTCAGCTATTGACATCAGAGATTCCTTTACATCTTCATCATTGTATTGATCAACGAGTCCTTATTGCACTCACTAGTTCTAACCCAATGACTAAGGTATGAAAGAGTTTACATTAAAATTTCATTAGTACTGAAATTCAATATAAAATTCATAGGCACAATTGAGTGATAACTTTGATGGTTTTTGTAGGGTCTTATTACTCCTAACCATTAGTGTATCCCTGAGGTGTATATACAGAGGAATTATCAGCTAGCTATAACAAAATATTAAGTTTTATGTGTAAATATATTTCATTTTTTAATATGAAATAGTTATTTATTCATATATAATTTTGATTGTAACATGTCGAGTTACATAAGATTCTAGACTAATGGACTAGTGAGCATGTTAGGAAGACCTCGTTATATACACCATCTCCCACTTGTTGGAAATTAAAGACAATTAAGGATTTATTTTGTTCCCCTAGTTGGAAAGAGTATATATCTAATGATGTACATTTTACACCTATATGGCATTATTGGGCATATGTTTTGTATAATTTTTTCTATGTATGTCATTTTTTACATATATTTCATGTATGACATTATTAGACATATGCTTATGATGTTTCAAATTATTGATAAATGAATTATACATGATATTGTTAGACCTTATGGAATCAACTTTGATTTTTTGTTATCACATTGGTTTGATGCTTGTATTATTGGATTAGTTGATTGGATGCTAAGATTTGATGATTGTGAATTTTAAGATATAATATTTTGAAAAATCAAGAAATTTCATATTGCATATTACCTTAGACCCATACAAATGTTTTTATATTTAAAGATGAATAGTTATCCATAGCTTACATAGTTTAGCACCTTTATGTTGGTTGAATTCTTTGTTGAAATTTGTGACTATGGCTACATGAATGGTTTGAACGTATGATTTTATCACATGTTCTAGATTTTTTTGCATGTGAATGGTTTTATGCCACTTTAATTTTATGCCTATAAAACACTATATACAATGATGCTTCTTGTTAGCTTCAATAAGACCCTATCTTGTGCAACATCCTAAAACCTCAATAATGATGTTTTTTTTGTTCATAGTTTGAATACCCATGTTTGTAGAGTTTGATTCTATTAGTTTGATTTTATTAATAGCCCCATGATATATTTTTTAATATTCCACATGTTTGGTTTTATATTCAATCAATCAACATATTTTCCTTTTAATTCTTCCACATTTGGCATATCCATCTAACAATGAACTTATGATACTCCCATCAAGAAGTGCATGATTGCATGGTTTTATGGTGGATGTCCCTCTCTTTTTTAAATTCCAATTTTATTCATCTACATGAGTAAGGGATATCAATTCCATTTCTTTCAATTGTATTTAAAATTCATTAAAGTTTTTTCAAAAAATGTGATTTAATAAATATTATTCAGCATTTACCTCTATCATCAAGGTTGATTCATTCCTCCTCTTATTTTACCAAATAATTTGGATGAATCACCCATGGCACCTTACATTTCTTGAAAAAAAATTTCAAAGACTTTGCAACATGTCTTCTTTTCTTCCATATAGTTCATGGTCATTGAAGACATTTGGTCAAACAATATATATGCTTTGTATATTCTCACAACACCAATAGTCATGGTACGATGCTTACAAGATCCATAGTTGAAGAGAAGCTATATGAAGCTTCTCGAACCATGGACCTATACTTAATTTAGTATTATTGCATCCATGTTACTTAGATAAGTAGGGAAACCAAAATTGAAAGCCAAACTTAACATAGAAAAGTAAAGCAAGCCTCAACTATATTCTCATTAAACACTATGAATTCAAATATCTTTGGCAGGGCATTTCTCGAAGCTCATGCAAGATATGGATGAGGTTCTAGTTCCTACAGGACCATGTTGTAGAGACCTACAATAAACTTGCTCAGTTTTTGGAGATCGCATTCCATTTTCATTCTACAATGCCATCTCGGGTGATGCTGAAACTTGCAGTGTTGGCCAGTACAAAGTTGCCAACTGCCAAATCTCTTTCATCTTTCATCATGGGATCAAACTGTCTACTCCTTTAGCTCTAAGTGGCTAGGTAAACCCTATCCCCAACCTCATCTTGTCCCCTTCAATGCTCAAATGTTATTCGACACACCAAACCAAAATGTCCCTAAAGGTCACTAAATGCCACAGGGCTATAATCTTTGACGGGGCATATCTCAGAGCTCGTGTGAGATATGGATGAGATTCTACTTCCTACAAGACTGTGTTGTAGAGATCTACAATAACCTCTCTCTTTTTGGAGATCACATTCCATTTTCATTCTACAATGCCATTTGAGTGATGTTGAAACTTGCAGTGTTGACGAGTATAGAGTTGCCAACTGCCAAATCTCTCTCATCTTTCATTGTGGGATCAAACTATCTACTCCATTAGCTTTGGGTGGCTAGGTAAACCCTATCCCCAACCTCATCTTGTCCCCTTCAGTGCTCAAACATTCTCAGGCACGCTGAACCGGAATGTCCCTAAGCGTCACTAAATGCCACAGGGCTGCAATCTTTGACAGGGCATATCTCAGAGCTCGTGCAAGATATCGATGAGATTCTAGTTCTTACAGGACCATGTTGTAGAGACCTACAATAACCTCTCTCACTTTTTGGAGATCGCATTCTTTTTTCATTCTACAATGTCATCTCGAGTGATGCTGAAACTTGCAGTGTTGGTGAGTACAAAGTTGCCAACTGCCATATCTCTCTCATCTTTCAGCATGGGATCAAAATGTCTGCTCCATTAGCTTCAAGTGGCTAGGTGAACCCTATCCCCAACCTCTTCTTTTCCCCTTCAATGCTCAAACATTCTCAGGCATGCTGAACCAGAATGTCCCTAAGGGTCACTAAATGCCACAGGGCTACAATCTTTGACGGGGCATATCTCAAAGCTCGTGTGAGATATGGATGAGATTCTAGTTCTTAAAGGACTGTGTTGCAGAGACCTACAATAACCTCTCTCACTTTTTGGAGATCACATTCCATTTTCATTCTACAACACCATCTCGGGTGATGCTAAAACTTGCAGTGTTGGCCAGTACAAAGTTGCCACCTGCTAAATCTCTCTCATCCTTCTTCGTGGGATCAAACTATCTACTCCATTAGCTCTAGGTGGTCGAGTAAACCCTATCCCCAACCTTGGCTTTGAATTTAAACTTGTGCACTTTGGTTTTTGAAATTTTATGTTCTTGAGGTGGCTAGGAGGTATGTTCTATGTTGCTAGTTATGTGTTGTGATGTTCTCTATCAGGTTCAATGTGGAACATTGATAGAATATATAAGGGAGTATATTGTGAAGAACATACCATTCTCCTTTTTGTAATACACTATTTATTATGTTTTAATTAAACTCACTTCTAAATCCTATCTTCCACTTGGACCCATTCCTCTTTTGGCAATCCCTGAGATTGCCAATTCTTATTAATTTGAGTAGAGACAAGATGAACTAGATTAATATAGTGACCTATAGATTGAAGGAGGATGGTTAAGAAATGGTCTACCAGAGATCAGCCAAGGATAAGGATAGCATAGTAAGAAAATGATTATTTATCTGGTGGGTATAAGTCTTTTGTATAACAAACCATTTATATGCATAGTAAAAGAACTGAATATAGATTTCAGACATATTGATCACCTGTAGTCTGATCATCTTCACAAGTATGCAACTTTTGTTTCACTATTTCATGCCGGTTTATTGAACTTTCTTTATGAGGTCATTTACAGATGAGATGTTCAAAGGTTGACTTCCTATGGGCTGTCAATACTTTGACTATATTTTAAGTCAACGATTATCAATATGGGAAAAAATGGAACTCATTGTATTTTGAAGTACTAAGAAGATGGCCTTGCCCTTCCCCAAGAGTTTCAAAAATGGGAGACATTAGGTAAGAGAGTGAAAATGTTACTATCACTTCAATGCACATGACACAATTGGAAATGAAAATTTTGATGGTAATCATTTTGTGATAAGGGAGAGACTAGGGATGATCATTGTTACTATCTCTTTAGTAATGGATTTTTGTTTTCTCTTGAATTTCATGGTGGGGGATCAGTGGTAAGTCTCTTTGGATATTCCTTCTTATGATGTTATTGATAAGTGTTTCTCTTTGAAAACACTTGGACAATCTTTTTTAAAGTATTAGATAAAAATAGAGAATTGTAAGTATTAAACATGATTAGCCTTTAGTTCCTAGAAGATCTTTATTTCCCCATCAATGCATTTAAAAATTTAAGTTTTAAGAACATCATAAATATAAAAAATTAGAGAAGCAATTTAAACATTTATATTGATTGGAAACATGCGAGTCTTGAGTTTCCTCTGCCTTTTAAAGAATTTTTCTTAGCTAGCATACCTAATTCCACATTTCATAAGAGTGTCATTGCGCTAAAGATTTAGGAAACCAACTGCTCTAAGATAAAGCTTCCCAGTCAATAATAATCTAGCCTATTGAGGTACATAATACTTCTCAATTAAACTTGTGTTAATTCAGTGTTAATTTTGTAATTAACTACAATTTCAGTATTTGTGTACAGGGGGTGACTGAGAAAACTATTTGAGGTCCAATTTGAAAATATATTTGTAAGGATCTCGACCAAGGTTCACAACTTTGATGATTAATACATTCATTCAGGCTAGAACCTCACTACAAAATAATAATATATATAACAGGTAGTGAATAATGTCATGTCTAGACCCAAATCAACCAATGAAAGTCAAATCAGCATAATGTGGAACAACAATATATGCATTGAGTGGGTTGTCATAAAAAAGCTTTAGAATAAAATTCATGTCTAGAATTAAAAGACCTTAAAGAATATTTATGCTTGTAAAACAAATGGCCATTCAAAACTGAATATGATTACAATATGTGAAATAGCATTACAAGAACTTGTAATGCTCTTGTGAACATCGTGTTAATTCTTGTAAGAATCCCTAGGATGCTTGTTATACTCAAAATTTTGTTGAAATTGAATTAATTTTTATCCTGTCGGTTAATTGTCTTAGGGTGATATATGCTTCTTGGATGGAATAATGAGTTCGTGATTAACTCTGTATTAAGATTCATAGCATCTTCTAGTTATTTGCAAAGGAAATTTATAAATTAAGCTAATGTCATATGGCTTGCTTGAGAAAGATGTCTGTGTTCTTATTGATGGGTACTAATGACTGTCCACATTTAGTTCTTCAATATCCTATTTGACAAGCTTTCCATAGACATTTCTTTGCCATACTAAGTATTTTTGAAAACTTATTTGAGTAGAAGCACTACAGTAGATACTACATGATGTTTTAACAAATAAAGTAATGGGTTAAAGACTATTATTTCCAAGGTATTATTTCATAGTATTTTAATTGTAATGATCTTAGACTAATGACATTCTTGAAGGTAACTTTGACATGCAGCAAGAAAGACAACCTACAGCCAAGGCTATATTGTGCCTACAAGCAAAGCCATAAATGCTCACAACCAAAGCCACTAGTGCACATAGCCAAAGCCATGGATGCTTATAGCCA
Organism: Cupressus sempervirens; assembly: GCA_028749045.1. NCBI lineage: Eukaryota > Viridiplantae > Streptophyta > Pinopsida > Cupressales > Cupressaceae > Cupressus > Cupressus sempervirens. The sequence goes on from CM053792.1 coordinate 33,167,702, forward strand.
AAGTTATGAGTGTTCGTAGCCAAAGCCATGAGTACATGAAGTTGATGATCACAATTGTTTACAACTATTCACCAGAAACAGCTTCTTTGCAGTTTTTGAGAAATACTAATAAAGCAAAAAAGAATATCTACTAGTTGGTAGACATAATGCAAACTCTCTAGCAATTGAATTTAATTTCATACATGCATATATCTAATTTAATGTCATACACGAACATATCTAATTTAACGTCATACATGAACAAACATATAATATAAAATGATAACCAATAATGTCATATACATTATCAAACACATAATATATTATGATAACCAATAATGTCGTATATGAACAAACATATCATATATTAACCAATAATGTCATACATCAAATATAGAATGTCATATGTACATCAAATGTATGTCGAATATGTCTCTCTGATGCCTATATATATACATGGGGAAGGAAACAAGTTTCTATATATATATATATATATATATATATATATATATATATATATATATATATATATATATATATATATATATATATATATATATATGTATCGAATATCTCAACTACATCTTTTCCTTCCCATGAGGGGAAGGAAACAAGTCTCTCGACGTCCTCTACCTTCGTATGGAGGGAGACAGTGGAGATCATGAGGCCCTCCTAACACGCTCACTTGACCTCTTGTTGAGGCTCTTCTCCAAGTCCAACTAATACAAAGAAAGTAGATATGAATCAATATTTATTATACGTTGAAATCAAATATATGTACACACAAAATCAATTATTTTCTTACCGCCAACAAATAGTCACTCTATAAGTTCACCTCAAATGCTCGTGGATGATCAGGCGTGACAAGACCCTACAACAATTCAATAAATATAATCACTTATAAATAACATTAGAAATTTTGATATTAACTATTATAAACTAAAACTAAAACAAATAAAATTCTTTCATACCTCCGTCAGTGGCTGTGAGCTAGCCACAGCTGCGGCCACTCCACTATCAACAGACTATCGCAGATGAGGAGGTGTGTCCGACATCATGAGCTGCATGTCATACAATAAACGTTATATCTAACATGAAACATGGAATAAATATAATCAAATGAATTAAATTAACATGAAACAACTGTACCTTTGTGAAGCTCATATGATGTCTCTGCTTTGTGTCTATGGTAAAGGTTGAGGGTCCTGTGGAGAACTGATGCACATGCATAATTTTTTTTGTCAATATTTAATATGATTATGTAATAAATATATGTATTAATTAAAATGATTAAATTGATACATACCTCAGGACTCGTCGAAGGGACAAAAAATGGGCCTGGAGGATCGCTGCTAGGCCCAGCAACACTTTGACCCTAAATTTTGAACAATGTCAATAAATGATCATTAATTAATATTCACTATACATATGAAATGTGATCAAATTAGTAATTTACCTATGTGTCAATGCCAAATGTCTCGTTCAGGAACTGATCGGTGACAAGCCCATCATTCGCACCATCTCCGGCATGAGTGCCAAATGTGCATAGGGATCCGCATGAAGTGCGCATGTGGCCACAATGCATAGAAGGCTCCCCCTCAACTAATGGGCTTATGGAATGGATGAGGGTCTACCTCAAAGCATTAGTGGTCCCTAAAGTGCTGGCCTCTACATGTTCCTTCACAACTGAAGGAATAATCACATGCTTGTGTTGTGGATGGACCACAGGTGCCCTAACTACATTAGGGTCACAACGTGCTCCTTGCCTCTCAAATGATGATCCCCCACATCTACCCTAAGAGTCTAACATATCAAAATAATTGGGGATCTCCCCAAGGACAAATTCACAATATAATTTCTTCAAAAAATACATGGGGACCTCATGATTGTTGCGAGGGGCATCAAAAACCATCCACTATCTATCCCAAAAATTATTTCTAATAGCATCATGTATGCACCAATGGATGGGGAATCGTTTAGTACCCTCTCTAACAGTATTTCGTTCACTGGGTTTTCTAAATAATGCACATATACTACCTTTTGGTATTTCTTTTTTTTTTAACATCTTCATATGACAATTTATTTTCATAAAATCTTTTTTGTTCATCCCTCTTAGCCTGCCAAATATCTAACTGACCACTAATTGAGGCTATCTGAGTGTTAATAGATTCAAGGGATGATGCCAATTGAGCCCTCATTGGATTGGTTTGTCCAGATTCTTTCAATCGAGCAATGAGTCTTTCTAATTTAGTTTTGCCTCTGTCATTTCATTTATTATATTTTCTTGTGTGCCTGGCGGAGGTCTTGCAATTGGTTCGGGTTGTGGAATTTGTTGCTCTTTTGGAGGAGGGTTTTGATTTTGAGGTTCTTGAGGGTTTTGATTTTGAGGTTCTTGTGGGTTTTGTGGATTTTTCAGTTGATTATGGACATTTCTTGATAAAAAATCAATTGAAATCCAACTAAATAAACAAATCTAAATGAAATTTGTAAAAACCCTACAAAAGAATATCAAAAACCAATAAAACAATATGGAAAACATATTAAACAATGCAAAGTTAAGTTTATATCACTTACCTTGTCATCGTGGGTGTGCTCATTGTCTTGGATTTCGTTTATTGAGGAGGAATTTTGGCAAATGGTGGTGAAATTTCACTGTCAAACTCACGTACACGTTGGTGGAGAGCCAAAAAATAAGATGAAAATGATGAGTCGCGAGTCTGCAGCCCATCATATAACTTTTTTATCATCAGAATAGCATGTACGCACTATAGTGCGTACGTGCTATGGCTTGGGTGACCTAAGCCATAGCATGTACACGCTATAGTGCATACGCGCTATTGAAAATTAGAAAAAAAAAAAAAAAAAAACTTGTCATCTTTTTGGCACCACAACTTGGTGCATATGTCCACCACTACTAAAACAATATTAGTTTTCAAACTAATAAAATTAAATACATAGCAAACTCACTAATTACTCCAGCATCATAAAATCAAATACATAAAAAACTCTTCAACTCACTAATTACACCCAATCTGCTTGTAGCTGGAAATGCACCCAAGCTACTTATTAATGAAGTTGATGACAATGAATTCCAAAGGCCAAACCCCAAAGGAATTACATCTAGAATGTCACAAAAGAATATAGACATCCTCTAATGCCAAGAATAGATCTGTAACTCACACATGTATCCATGTCCTTCTCATATTCCACCATACTTAGCAATAGCTACAAGCTCTACTTTTATTCCTACTTCATAAGGTTGACCACTTTACACAAGAAATGTGGGATGAAAAAAATAAAATAAAACGCTAATGGTTGCACAACTAGACAATTGCTAAAGTGGGAACATTACAGTCTGCCCCCCTTGAAATTTATTTTCCTCAAGTAATCTTAGTCCTATTTGTTGTAACACCTACTCACTCTCCCAAGTAGCATCTTCCTCTGGTAGGTCTCTCCATCTAAATAAGTATTATTTAATCACCTTATTCCATAGAGTCCTTTCCCTGGTATCTAGAATAGCCTCAGGAAATAATACAAGCTTCCCCTCCTCATCCAATGGTGGAAAATCTGTAGAAGGAACATCTCTCTAACCAATGGCTTTCTTGATCCTCAACACATGAAACATATTATGCACCCAACTACCCTCTAGAAGCTCAATCTCATAAGAAACCTCATCCACCCTATGAATCATTCTCTAGGGGCTATAAAATCTAGGCTTCAACTTCATTGCTTTGCTCTTCTTGAGTGATGACTATCTGTATGATTGTAACCTCAAGTAAACCATATCCCCAACCTCAAAGTTGTGCTCTATTTTCTACTAATCACCATACAATTTCTAGTAATTTTGGGCTTTCTATATATTCTCCTTGAGCACCTTCAAAATATCCTCACTATCTTTCAAGAAGTATTTGGCTTTGGGCACTCTACTATCCCCCAAAACTAGATCCATGAAGCTATGTGCTTCATAACCATAGAGTTCCATGAATGGAGTCATCTTGATGGACATATGAGGAGTGGTGTTATAATAGTACTCTGCCATATGTATCTATTTGACCCAAGATCTCTATTGTGCAGTCACATAGTTCCTCAGATATCCTTTCACCCATTTGTTCAAAATGACTATCTGCTCATCTGTCTATGGATGATAAGTAGTGATAGGTGTAATATCTATGCCACACAACCCAAATAATTCCTACCAAAATACACTCATAAATTTACTATCTTGATCACTGACAATGAAACTAGGTACCCCATGTAACCTAAATATCTCTTTGAAGAAAATATTGGCCACCAACGTTGTTGTGTAGGTGGATGGAATAGCAAAGAAGTGAGAAAATTCCATTAGTTGATCAACTACCACATAGATACAATCTCTCCCCTATAACCATAGTAACCTAGTGATGAAGTCCATAGAAATACTTTCCCATTTCCTATTCAGAATGGGTAAAGGTTGTAACAACCCTCCAGGATATGTGTGCTCTCCCTTATTCTACTAACAAACTACACACTCCTTGGCATGCTTTTGAACATCATCCTGGAGCCCTTTCCATGTGAACTACTCATGAATCTTCTTGTAGTTCTTAAAGACCCCTAGATGTCTAGTTGTAGGTGCATCATGAAATGCCTTTAGTATTACCTCCCTAAACTATGATGAAGGAATCAAATATATCCTACCTTGGAACTTGATCAATCTATCCATCACCATGTAAAATTCATCATGTATGGTGCCTGCAATCACTCTAGAAGCCCAAGTATCCCTTGTATACTCTATTATAATCTTATTTCTTCAATCTCCTATAATCTTAGCTAGAGATCAAATATGAGGTCTACTAGATAAAGCATCTACCACCACATTCTTCTTACCTTTGACAAACTCAATGTCATAATCATAAGCCTACAACTTTTTAGTCCACTTTTGTTGTCTATCATTCAAATCACATTGGCTCATGAAGTATTTGATGAGCTATTATGATCAGTTTTGGTAACAAACTTCCCCCCAACTAGGTAGGAGCAAAACTTGGTCAATGCATGCATAATAGCCAACATCTCTTGATCATAGATGGAATAGCTCCTCTCCTCTCTAGGGAACATCCTACTCTCAAAAGTAATGAGATGCTTCTCTTGCATCAAGACTGCCCCAATCCCATCACTTGACACATCATAATGAAGCTCAAATGGCTTCATGAAGTCTGATAGATCTAATATTGGACATGACGACATCACTTTCTTGAAATGATCAAAGCATCTTTGAGCTTCCCCTGTCCATACAAAGGTTCCTTTCTTGGCAAGGTTTGCCAAGGGTGCAACGGTCTGTGAAAATCCCTTAACAAATCTCTTATAAAAATCATAGAGACCAAAGAACCCCTTAAGTTGTGTGAGGTTCATAGGAGTAGGCTAATCAATAATAGCTCTAACCTCTTTGGGATTTACTCAAACTCTATCTGCATTGATGATATGCCTAAGGTATAGTAGCTCAGTCAACCCAAACTCACACTTAGATTCCTTGGCATATAGTGACTCTTTTTCCAAAATGGACAACACCATCTCAAGATTTTGTAAATGCTCCTCCCAAGTCTTACTGAAGAAAATAAAATGTCATCAAAGAAAATTAGGACAAATCTCCTAAGCTGCCCCTTAAATACCTAATTCATACAACTTTGGAAAGTAGCACGGGCATTGGTTAGCCCAAATTATGGCATAAAAAAACTCAAAGTGGCCATAGTGACACTAAAAGGTTGTCTTCTCAATGTCCTCCACCCTTCTCCTAATCTGATGATACTTTGACCATAAATAAATCTTCATAAAAAAGCATGCACCATGTAGATCATCAATCAAATCATCTATTCATTGAATGAAATATCTATTCTTAATGGTTTTCTTATTTAATGCCCTATAATCGATGCACATGTGCATCGTCCAATCCTTTTTCTTTACCAATACTACTACTGAAGTGAAGGGGCTCTTACTAGGCCTGATGCTCCATCTCCAACAACTGTTTAATTTCCTTCTCAATGTCATCCTTGTGTTTCTTAGGATGATGATAGGGAGTAATCATAACTAGTTTGGCTTCCTTATCGAGCTCAATAACATGCTCTATCCCCCTATTAGGAGGAACCCCATGCAGAATCTCACCAAATACCTTATTGTGCATGTCAAGTATCTCCTAGATATCATGTGGATGACTCTTCACCTATGGCTTTCGTGAAGTTGACATAGTGAAACATTCTGTTGCCCGCTCTATGTCATTATGCTAAAAAAGTCTCTGCATTCTCCTCAGGGAGACTACTCTACAACTCCTATCTAAAAGTCCTCTAAATACAATAGTTCTCCCCTCATGCTGAAACCTCATCCCCAATTTTTCTAGGTTGAGTGTGAACTCAACTAGTGAGGCCATCCATGTCATGTCGAGGATGACATCATAGTATTTCATTTCTACTACATAGAACTCATCCTCCAACTCATGGCCATCTCCAAACCTGATGTGAAGATAAGATATCTTTCGAGTGCATAATAATTTGTCATCATTAGCTACCATGACTCTAAAATTGGTGTGCTCCTTAGTCTATAAACCTCTCTTGGCTACCAATCCTGCATCTATGAAATTATGTGTAGCCCCTGTGTCAATGAGTGAGATCACTTTCTTCTCTTAGATAGTACCCCTAACCTTAAATGTGATTCCCTTCTAAGCCTCCATTAATCATGCCAATGAATTCTCATCCTCAAGAATGCTACTCTCCTCTGTAGTTCCATTCTCATCTAAATTAGAGTGTTGATCCTCCCTCTTTGACTGTGACTCATCTACTGAGAAATACTCTATTTGATTTGCTTTAGCCTTGAGAGGACACTTATGAGATAAATCCCAAGGCTTTCTGCAATGAAGACATAGCTTCTTTTTCAACTCATTCAGGGTGTTGTTATCCAACTTATTATCCCTTTTTGGCTGAGCATCCTTCTGAAAAGATTTTTTGTCCTTCTCCTTGTCCTTTTTCATATATAAATATCTATGCTAAAATCTGCTCCTAAAAGAAGAAGGTGCTAAGTCACTAGCCTTCTTAGTAGCCTCTTGTAATGTAGCTAGGTCATGCCCCTTGACCCAACCCCTCAAAGGATCTGAGAGTCCATCCATAAACAGCACTACTAACCTCCTCTCTCAAATATCTATGAACAACACAACTAACCTCTAAAATTTGCTGATATATGTCTCAACTGATCCCCACCATTTGAGTTGTGCCAACTCCTTAAACTATTACTCGGGATCCCTAGTATCAAATCTCTCTTTGAGCTTCTTAGTGAACTCCTTGTAAGATGTGATCTAATTATGCCCCAAGGTTACCATGCCATGGTGCCACCACTCATGTGCCATTCCATATAAGTGAATAGCCACATACTTTATAACCTCCTCCTTAGGCATAGGATTTAGCTACAAGTATGTATCTACCTTCTACACCCAAGCTTGTGCGGTCATCTTCCCTAAAGCATCATAATAAGGTAAAGAAAGTTTCCCAACTTTCTTTCTCAGCTCAAAGTTTTGATTTCTCCTTCCTAATCTAGGCATGTCTCTTATCTTCAAGTCCATATAATCTCTTAAGGAAATATCTACCTAAAACTCCAATCCACAAGCCTCCCAGTCCCTCTTGAATTGGTCCTGTAACTTGATAATTTGCATTTCATTAATTGGTTGAACTAGATCTCTAGGTGGAAAGGTGGGTAGAAGAGGTCGCAAGCTTGCTGTTCGAGCTAGGAATGCAACATGTCTAAAGTTATCAACCTCATTTCCATTGATTCCATGTCCATTATTACCATTAATGTTATTCTCAGGACCATTGTTATTGACTTGGACTCCATTATTATTGCCCCTATTGTTGTTATTTCCCCCTTGTTATTGTTTCCATTGTTGACATCACTTGGATTAATATTGATGCCCATCTATCTAGCCATAAGTTGCAACATCATATCCATTCACCTATTCTGTGCCTATTGCATACGTTGACCCTCTTCTAATGTACCTAGTAACCATTTGAAAATTATATACTCTTGATTTGGACAGGTATTCCTGCCTCAGTCACCCATACTACCATCTTGTTCAAAAAATATCTCCTCTATGTTTGTATGACTAGATTGTATGTCCCTTTGCATGGATGAACTAGCCTATTCGCTCTGCAAGTCTAAACTCCTACTTTGTCTTGCTCTGGTATTACGAAAATTATAAAGCCCTTCTCACATGCTCAAACATAAATGATTAGCCCCTTTTAATTTTTGCTTCTAGTGTTTTGACATTTTGTCAAACATTTTTCCCTCTATTCGGTTGTCCCAGATTCTCTATAAGACCTCCACAAGATGGCAGGACTTATAGCTTTGATACTACTATAATAGGCACCCTAGAAATGCCCAAAATATGAACCAACTACTGATAAAGATTTTAATGCTTTTGCATAGATTTTGATTCCAAATAACATGAACAAGAAGGAATTTATGCAAATTGGAGATTGAACTACTGCTAAAATAATATTATTTTTTAAACTAATAAAATTAAATACATAGTAAACTCACTAATTACTCTACATCATAAAATCAAATGCATAACAAACTCTTTAACTCACTAATTACACCCATTCTACCTATAGGTGGAAACGTACCCAGGCTACTGGTTAATGAAGTTTATAGAAATGAATTCTAAAAGCCAAATCCTAAGGGAATGATGACTAGAATGTCACAAGAGAGGATAGACATCCTCTAATGCCAAGAATAGATCTGTAACTCGCACATCCATGTTCTTCTCATATTCCACCATGCTGAACAATAGCTAGAAGCTCTTCTTTTATTCCTACTTCATAGGGTAGACCACTTTACACAAGCAATGTGGGATAAATAAAATAAAAGGCTAATGGTCACACAACTAGACAACTACTAAAGTGGGGACATTACATATTTTATGTAGATAGTGTGGTTGTGTGAGCTTGTGGCTTGTCTTTCTATTTTGGAGGTGCCGTCTATTTTTTCTTGCAATATATGGCAGCCCTGTTGCTGTTGATTTGAGGCTTTGTTCTCTTCTCCTTTTCTTTGTGGGTGTTGCCTATGCCCTTGTTTGGTTGCTCTAGCTTGATTTTGGGAGCACTTCTATTGGTGTTTTGGACAAGCTAGAGTTGTTTTTAAGGTTGGGGTTCTCTTATGCCCTGCCTCTTTCTAGGTTGTCAATCTTTCACTTTTCTGTGACTCTTCTATTAGTGAGGATTCTTGGGGTTAGATCTAGTGGTGGGTATCTCTTCTTTATCTTTCTAGATTTTCTTTTCTTTCTAGTGGTGGTGTGTGAGATTTTCTCTAGTCTTTCTACCCCTTTTGAGCTGGGGTTTTCTTTTCATGGCTTAGTATGGGTTGAGGTTCTTCTTGCTAGTTGTTTCATCTTTCTTTCTTCTTGTTGAGATAGAAGCCTTATTGTGATGGAGGCACAACATTTTGAGATGGTTAATTGCTAGTGGGAAGCTTTTTTCTTTGCAGGTGGTCCTCTTCTTCTTTCAGTGGTGTGTTGGGAGCTTGGACTAGGGTTCTCTCCTTTTAGGTTGTTCTATTTTGGCTCTACTCCCTAGATCACTCTGTTTGTATGGATTTTAGTGTGTTGGGATTTCATCTTTCTTTCTAGTGGTAGTTTGGGTGCTTGTTCTTGTAGTGGTGGTGTTGGTGTCATATTGGTTTCTTTGTCTTCTCCCCAACCCTTCAACCTTTCATGGTTGATGAATCTAGTTATTCTTTGTTGGCATATTTCTTGCTTCTTTGTTCCTTCTTCTCCTTGGCTTTTGGTGATGTATTCACAATTCCTTCTTTTGTTGTGCTATGTCTTTCTACATCAGGGTTTTTGGGACTCTGTGGCAATTCTTTTTTGTGGTTATTTTTCAGCCATCTTAATACTATGGTTTCTTCCCCTACTTGGTGTGAGAGTGTTGTTGGTATTGTTTCTTCGCCTTTTCCAATACTTATTCCCTCCCATATTTTGTATGGTTGTCTGGGTTTTTGCTTGAGGTTGTTGGATGTCTTCTCTCCCCAAACATTTATTTTGTGGTTTGGATTGGTTCTTTCTTCTTCCAATTCTCTTGCATCTTGTTGTTTGGTTTCTTGGCTCCTTTGATTTTAGGTACCTTTGGTTGTGACTTCATTCAAAACCCTTTTGAATTCACTTCTCATGAATTTTTTTCCACTGGTTTTTTGAACTTGATGTTTCTTTATGATCTTGTTGGTTTTTTTTTGTATAGCCCTATTTTGCTTTATCTAATCATAACATCTTAGTACTTTTATTTCCCACCAATCCTAAAATATATTATTTTTAAGCTTTACTTTTGTATTATATCTTTATGTTCCAAAATTTAAAAAATTGTTGGCATACAACTCTCTAGTTAAGAGTGTCTATCTCTATCACTTGCATAGAACAAGTGGAGTTATATTAGTATTAATAAGTATAAGATTGATAATTAGAAAAGGAGAAATATCACTTTTTCACAAACAAACAAAGAAAAAATATTATTGAGATACTATTTGATCTCCTATTTTGGACACTCGAATTTTTGTTTACTACCTATAAAATGGAATCTTTTTTTTCTACTAAATAAACTAGTATATCTAAAAATTTAATTCAATTTTTTTAAAAATAAGCCAAGAGGTATCTAATTTTTAAAATAATTAATATAAATTTAGTAAATATCGTATTCAAATGAACACAAAAATTCCATGAATAAACTATTGTATTTGTATGTGTTTTTATATATATTATGCCTTGATACTAATACATAGAAGATTTATGAGACAAGAAAATTCAGCAAATCAAATTTAGACAATGATTTATTTCACCATATACAAATTTTTAAAAAATCATATTTGATTAAAATCATAGCAATAAAAAAATGCATATTTCTATTTTGTTTTTCTTACATGTAAATGATCATCAATTTCTTTTCAAAATGTAAAATGTTTAAATTAAAGATTGTTGGCACTATAGAAAACCTCTCAGGTTAATCACAATAAATATTATATTCAAATGAATACAAAAATTCCATGAATAAACTATTGTATTTGTATTTATTTTTATATATACTATGCCTTGATATTAATACATAGAAGTTTTATGAGACAGAAAATTCAGCAAATCAAAATTTAGACAATGATTTAGTTCACCATGTACAAATTTTTAAAAAATCATATTCCATGAAAATTATAGCAATAAAAAAATGCATATTTCTATTTTGTTTTTTTGACATGTAAATGAACATCAATTTTTTTTTAAATGAAAAATGTTTACATTGAAGATTGCTGCGACTGTAGAAAACCTCTCGGCTTAATCACAATAAATATTGTATTCAAATGAACACAAAAATTTTATGAATAAACTATTGTATTTGTATTTTTTTTTATATATACTATGCCTTGATATTAATACATAGAAATTTTATTAGACAGGAAATTTCACCATGTACAAATTTTAAAAAATCATTATCCATAAAATTCATAAAAGTCATAACAATAAAAAATGTATATTTCTATTTTATTTTTCTGACATGTAAGTGAACGTCAATATTTTTTCAAAATGAAAAATGTTTACATTGAAGAATACTGTAACTGTAGAAACCCTTTTGACTTAATGAAAAATGTTTACATTGAAGAATATTTTGATTGGTATGCGGTATATCATGGCTTTGGGTTTTCCTTAACGCATTATCAAATAAAATAAATCTTTCAGTCATGTTGCGAGATCAATCAAGATTCATTGAAGATTGTCCCGAATACATTGTATTTAACACGAATGGGTGGAAAACAATCTCCAGCGAAGAAAACCACCGTCGCCAAATCCATAAATTCTGAAACAATATAATAACATAAGAGCACCACTTTAATCAATTGGCTACGGTAGAATACGATTTCTAGCCATATATTTTCGAGTGGATGACCACGCCAGGTAAAGCGATAAGGGATGGATTTCATTCTCATAGAAGCAGTTGGTGGATGGTGAAATCATTAGTTGTATCATATTATCCCCGATCTTCACTTTACCTTTTTGGAGATCTATGCAGGATAACTATGCATATCCGAGTCAGAAGAGTAAAATCTGATACGAGGTGAATCACTTTATATACCTCTTTCCTCTTCTTCTCCTCTCATCCCATCTCAGTGTTTGTCCGGAAGAGCGATCATATATTCTTCAACAAGGATACTCATTAATGGAGGAGACAAGGCAAAGATGTTCATGTGTACAGCTCAAGTTAGATGTTGTTGGAGCCAAAAATATTTCTCTTCTTGATCAGCATAGTTCCGAATTAGGAAGCCTGTTTGTCCGGTGTCATCTGAACAAGAAGATCGCTGTGAATACTAAGGAGGTCGAGGCTTCTACAGATCCACATTGGGGAGAGACATTCAGCTTGGAATGTGAGGGAAAAGGAGTTGATGAAATGCTGTCTAAATCAGAGTCGGTTGTGTTTGAAGTGAGGTGGAGAAGAAGAAGAGGAGGAGGAGAAATATTTGGAGGATCGAAGAGCAAAGTGTTGGGAAGGGTGGAAGTCTCGTGGGAGGAGTTGTTGTCATCTCCCACTCTTTCTCTGCAAAAGTGGTTTCCATTGATGGGGAAAGATGATGATGATATCATGCTTATAAGTACTCCCGCTTTGAAGATTGCAGTGTCGGTGACAGTTGCAGCAGCAGAAAAAGTACCTCATCAGAAAATAGGGAAATGCAGGGAGGAAAGAAGAAGGCGTTTGAGAAGTTTGGAAAGAGATGAGTGCAGGTGTCGAGGACAGGTGTGCAGGGCAGATTATTATTATAATGAGTGTCAAGTTTAATTGAAATTATGATGATGATCTTCTTCATTGCCAGGTCCAAAGTTTTGGCAGGACCATTTTTGCCATCAGCTCAAATATTCAACAAATGTTGAGGACTTTTTCAGCAAAGCTATCTTTAAACTATTATATTCTAAGGAAGAAATTAAGCTTGAAAAAATAAGTGGACTTTTACCATTTAACACTTTTAGCCTAAAAATCTAGCCTTAGTGGTAGATGTTTAAGCCGTCCAAACACAAAAAGCTCAAATTGTACCGTTCTTGTAAACATTCAAGTTGGTTATGGTGTGTAATAGCGAACCGTGGCTATCAGCATTGTGAATGTACATTTTAGAAAACAATTTATTCATTTAAACCATACTACTAAATGAGGATGTTATCAGAGTGACTTGTACACGATTTGAATATCTAATGGAATATCTACAATTTTTTTTAATAAATAACTGAATTCAAATTTTTTATAAATAATAATTTTTTCCAGCATTCATATGTTGTTGATAACCATATTTATGTCGAAGGCATTCCCTATATGGGGTGGATGAACCGATTATGTCCATCAATGATTGAGTGTCATTAAAAAACTTGGACGACCATCCAATTCATCATGATCGCTCGTTGTTTGAAGCCTGTTATCAATTTTCCCATGAATCTTTTCACCAATCTACTATTAGCGCCTCCATTGATGGGTATTCAAAGGTACTGTTCATTACAACTTTGTCGAATGGATCACTTGTTTGACCAGTGTCAGTGGTAATTGGAAAAATGGTTGGTAAGCGGAAATTTTTCTGCCCTATAATTTTTGTGGCGAGGCCTATGCGTGTATCTGTACTACTGAGCAAACAATGCAAAGTTATGTCTTTTATGTGACCAACAGGTGCATTCAACAAATCTATTGAGGGATTCAATTGCTGCCCATCTACAAAAGCCAACGATGTTTGAGTAGTTGCTGAATATGGCCAATGAGGAGGAGAGCACAGATGAACTCTTATTGTTTCCACAAATCTACACCAAGTGATCCAATACAAAATAACCTTCCCGTGGCTGAAAATGTGGATATTGGAAGCCACAAGCAATTACGGGACATTCGAAACAATAATCAATCACAAGATAGAGATGTAACATAGTGTTGTTTGTCGTTGGAAATGATGTAGAGACATGGAAATAATTCCACGAGCCAAACGACATAGGTCCATTGACAATCTTTACTTCCTTTTTAGTTCTGACATTACTAGTGCTTGTGTTCTTCACTTTGTGAGCATCACCAATGTACACGAGTGAAGGTTTTTAAAGAAGTGGCTACACTTAAGAAAATGGTCATTGAAGTGAAGACTTTGAGTAGAAAATTGCATCACAAGAATAAATCCCACAAAACTAAAATACACAAACCCTCTCCTAGTTGGGTTCTTGAACTATGCTACAACTTAGTTGTCTCATTTGGAGTACTTAAGGGCTTTTGACATGTAATTTGTAATTTTTCATGATTAAAACAATCTATCCAACAAATTTGGGTTTTACCAGAAACAACTACACTTGGATAACGATCATCCAAGTAAAAAGACTTTGACTAGAAAATCACCTCAATGAATAAATCTCGCAAAACTAAAATGCACAAACCCATTCCTAGCTATGTTCTTGAACTATGTGATGACTTAGTTGCTTCATTTCTAGCTCTTAAGACACGTGATTTTTCACATATAATTTGTTCATTGTCATGATTAATGGATTCCATCTAACAAATTTGGGTTTTAAAAGAAATGGCTACACTTGGAAAATGGTCATTGAAGTGAAGACTTTGAGTAGAAAATCACCTCGCACAAATAAATTCCACAAGACTAAAATGTATGATATACATTTTTCTTAGTTGGGATCTTGAACTAAGATATGACTTAGTTACCTCATTTCGAACGCTTAAGGCACATGGGCTTTTACATGTAATTTGTACATTGTCATTTTTAATGCAATTCATCTGACACATTTCTAACTAATTGAAAAGTGCTCCAAACAATAACTATCAATTATTTATTCTTATAGAAATCAAAATAGATATAATCTCCTTTAATGTTGAACTCATGACAAAAACCAAATGTATGGAATCTAAAATTTTAAAAACAAATTTAAAATGATAAGTTTATTTTACCATAAACATTAACCTTAATACCTTATCACAACCATTAAATCACAATCCTAAACATGATCCTAATCCTAAACAAGACCACAACCTAAATTGTAAACATAACCTTAGTCATTGTATACATCTAAACCATTATCCTACAACTAACATTAACCACAAAAGTAATCATAATCCTAAATCTAACATCAATTTTAACATTAAAAATAGCCCTAAGAAAGAAATCATTATCATAACCATAATACTACCTATGATGGTAGGCAAGAACATACAACGCAATGGTAAATCATGAGCCTCTTATCTAGGAGGTCTTGAGTTTGAATCTACTTGAGTTAAATAGATAAATAATAATAATGAATCAAAACACATAAGATTTATTCTTGGCTTCAGCCTCTTAGAGATTTTTTTTTTGAAATACTACCCATGATGGCCCTTATTGTAAGTATAATTGTAACCCTATATAACCACACCCCAACCTCAATCATAACAATAATTTGAATCCTAGAAACATTAAATAGTAATCATAAGAAAGATCGTAAACTAAACTATCAACTAAAACCTAACAATAACCAATGTTTAAACCTTAAAAAGTGCAACACAACATAGGTGTGTTTATCTAAGAGACTATAATTATCAATGGTTAAGTTATAAGCACAAGTAGTGCAAAGTACCACGTATTGTCTATTGTAATGTAACGAACTACATTAGAGTCATTTTTAAATATTGACTTCTTAATTTTGTATTTGATGGAGCACCATTTTTATGTGGAGGAGGCCCCACTCCCCATTGGCCTTCTCATTCTTCAATGACACGAACTCCTCCATTGGTCATTCCATGATAAAACTAATTTGGTTCATATGGTTGTGATGTAATTACTATAAGATAAACATTATAAGAATAGTCAAGATATATATTGAATCATAAAATATTCAACCCATTTATTTGACCACCACTTAATTTTTCATCTATGAACCATTTTACACCTATTCATGATTGATCCTAATTATATGGAAGGTTTACTATGACAGTGTGGCCTCAAGCTCGCTATATCAAATACTCCTACTACACCATCACAAAATCTTGGAAATTCTACAAGGTTGTCACCTGATTATATCACACTTGAAATGGGAGATTTTAGAGAAACATGAGAAGTCTACTACATAATCTAAGTCTAATGCTACTTTAAGCAATAATTTTTATGATGGAAATAATTCTCCACGAAAATATTGCAAACCTTATGTCTGCATCAAAATCCCCAAATCTAGTTCAATAGGAGAAAAAATTAGTGGGCACAAGAAGAACCCTATCTATGACTTCAACCACAAAATTCACATTATCATTTAAGCTGAATTTAGACATAATAATTAAGAATCTATACTACACAACAGAGTTCTTAGACATTGACGGAGGGTCACAGAAACAAGATTTAATTCTTGCTACATTGATAATTAATGTGATTCCAAAAAGCAAGTAATATTTTTGTGGTGCCACATTCACACAATAGTTTTGGTTTATTGTCTAACATCTAGGAGTATCATCTTGCCAAGACATGTCATATTTTGGAGACCATTTTTCATCCACTTACTATGGTTTGGCCCTCCAAATAGAAATGAGAACAATTGTCTTAGCATAAATTAAATTAATTTATGAACTCAAAATTGATTGTTCATAACAAGGAAATATGAGGGGTGGTAAAAGTACAAAGTTGTGTCACTTTTCAAGCTAACTTTTCCAAATAACTGAATTTGAGTGTTTCTATGCAAATATCAATTTTTTTCAAACATATGATCTAGATAAATCCATTCTAGCTAAGTTATATATGTTCTCATATTTTTTCAATTGGAAATGTATATTAAATGCATATTTTATACTAGTTTGTGTCCAAATACTAAAGAAATAAAATTATTTAAGAAAACTAACATTTCAATAACTCTTTTTAATATTTTTTTTTAATAACATGTAAACACTGTTTTAGAGAGCTTAAAGACAAAAATATTCTCATATAGAGTTTATAGTGTTTTATATACATATAGTATATTGTAATTAAAAAATAATACAAGTACATATTTTAACACTCGAGAAGATTTTGGTTTTGAGAAAGAAAAAATAGTAAATCATATCATTTTATAAAAAAAGAATATGATGTTCTAGAGGAGAGAATCCTCTTCCAGAATGTATAATTTTTCTTTTGGTTAGAATATGTGTGTGTGTGTGTGTGTGTGTGTGTGTGTGTGTGTGTGTGTGTGTGTGGTCAGACATGAAAAGTATCAATTTAAGGTGAGTTTAAATTTGAATTAATATAAAAAAGAAAATATATTTCAAAAGCCAATTTTAATTTTTGACTGATCTAGCTATATATGTCATTTATAACATAATTTAAGGTAAAGGAGAAAAGGTTTACGTCCATATAGTTTTGCGGTAGGAACTAGAACCCTAATTTTCAACATTTTGTAGAAACTAAAAAAATATCCTTAAAAATTAAGAAAATATATTAATTCTTAATACAAATAATTTTTAAAAATAATAATCCTAAACTTCATCCATTTTTGCACATTTTATTGATTTATTTCATTTTTAAATTCTAAATAACAATACTAGTTTTATGTTATTGAAGTTGAGCAATTATACTTTTTTTAGCCTTTTCCTTCATAAAAGGGTGGCATAGGTTTGTGCTTTTACCCATGGACATTAGAAAATATTTAGTATTAATATATCTATATATAGTAAAAAATAATTATTTCAATTTTATTAATTTTTAGTTTATAATAAAAATATGTTTAGAGATGAAGAGGGGGGAGATACAGAGGGAGAGAGGAGAGGGTAGATATAGAGAGAGAAATATAAGGAGATGGGTAGAGAGTGGAAGGGATAGTCAGGGAGAGATAAGGATAGAAAGTAGAGAAGTGCAAAGGGAAGAGTAAAAGAGAGTGAGAGAGTAATGAGATAGAAAGGGGTATGGTGATGAAGATTTAGAATAAGAACATGGAGGGAAATGAGATAGAAATATGGATGAACATAGAGTGAGAGGATGAGAGAAAAATAGATTAAGAAATAGAGATAAAGAGATAAAGAGATGAGGAGATATAGAGAGGATGAGAGGGAGAGATATTTATAACTTTCATTTTCAAACTTATCAATTTATAACTAGACATTTAGTTCATCAATTTATATTTTTGTCTCTTCCTCTTATGTTCATCAATATTTAATTCAAATTAGACATAATCTATAACTAATAATTTTAAGGTTATAATGATATCCATAAAAAAGTATATTTTTAGTCAAATGAGCTTAATGTATATTTTTAAAAAAAATATTAAATTGGTAGTAATGAAGTCTAATACTATTGTTTCCATACAATCATATTTTCATTAGTATCGTTGGCATAAATAATAAGAATTTTATACATAGATATGTACAAATATACGGAGATAGATGTACAGAAAGAGAAGGATATAAGGAAATATAGAAAGGAGCACAATGGAGATGTAATGAGTGAGAAAGGAAAGAGGGAATAACATAATTAGATAGAGGTATAGGAAATGGATAGAAAAAAAAGTGATAGAAAGAGATAGAGCAAGGTAGATAGATGTAGCTAGAACCAAAGGGATATAGAAAGCTAGATAGACATAAATAGTTATATATGTTAGAAATGTTTTAGAATAACTGAGAGGGGGGTGAATTAGTTATTCAAGTTCTAGATGTTCTAATAAAAAAATTTGACTAATAATAGTGAGCCCATCCAAACTAACCATGCATCCAAGCTACTTTGTTATTTTAGCAAGTTATTGAAAAATCAACATGCAAGAATGAAACATGGAAGATCAACACATAACATAGTGATTTATGTAGAAACTAATTTGGGAAAAACCACTAGTAACATGCTACTCCTTTCTCACTCTTCTGAAGTGATGCCCTGTGAAAGGCCTACCCTGTTAAAGGCTACAAAACACACTGTTAAATGTGACCCTGTTAAAGAATTTCAACCACCTTATTAGAAGTGGGCCTAGTTAAAGGAATTTAGAACATTCACTTGGAATGTCACCTTGTTAAAGGATTTATAAATGGCTATTAAACCAACCTAAGTCCATAAGATTTTACCCTAACTGATACAATTGCTAGAGAGTAACAATAAGGGCTTTTGACTTGATATAAATCACAACTTAACTTGCAAATTTTAGATCTCAATTCAGCTCACAAAATTTGCTTGGCTTTCAGTCTTTGTAGCTCTAACAACTTGTCCTCCTTTCAAGCTTTATCTCCTTGAGTCTCCATGCTCCTTATGCCAATGTAGTCACCTATCAAAGTAGAGTCTCTATACTCTATTCCTCCCTCTCGATGTCTTCTTCTTGACACCACACACTCTCTCCAACCACTCTTGTTTCTTGACCTATAACTCTTTAAATAGAAGTCTAAAATACTTTTCCCACTCTAATCTCCCCTCTCTTATTTTTAGTTTGAATGGATTAGGTAAGATTCAATGAATCTACCCCTTATCTTGTTTCTTCTAGAAATATCATGTAGAATCCACTTGTATTTTCCCAAAAATGGTTTGCCTAAAATTCTATACCACCAGCTCATCATCCTTATCTTCCGTCTGGTTCACAAAATTTAAGGTAACGAACTTGTCAGCTCAGATCTAGCAAATCTTTTACTTTTCAAATAATGCAACAGCTTGGCACTATTGAATTTCTAATGCTCAGCACATACTATGTTACTTGACATCAACTAAGTTTTTCTGATGTTCGAGACCTATTATTAGCTCAACACCTGAACTTGCTCAACAACTTCTATCTCAGTTGACACACACTAGATTTTACATTTTCTCGGCACTTACTGATAATTTTTTCAGCATGAACTAACTTGCTCAGAACCCATTGATGAATTTAGTCATGCTTTGCAGACAACTTTGTTACAACTTATTCTTCTAGAGTTTCTAAGTGTAGCCAACCTCTATATCTTCAAGTGTATTATCAATATATCATTTTACCATTATCTTAACTAATCCTTGTACTTCATTACAAAACCATAACTGAACATTTCTCTTAGATGCTTTTGTTACATCTTATTGATTAAATCATCCTCATCAATGAACTAAGTGATAGTACTTGAAACTTATAAGAAATTGTCATTCCAACAAATAGAAGGTCTGACATCAATGGCAAAACAATGATTGAAAACATTCTTTACCAAAAATCTCCCTTCTTCTCAACAATCTCCCTTCTTTAATATTGATCTTTTCAATCAGATTTCAACAATATAGAGTTAGAGAGAGTTATAAAAGGAGTTGGAGAGAGAGATATATAGATATATCCATAAAGAGTAATTCCATTTTCCTCTATCCACCCCTCCAATCTTTATATAGTTTTTCATATTTAATCTTCAATATATATTTTGTATACCTATTGCACACACAAAGCTGGGATTGCTAGTTAAGAATATAATCACAACAACTTGTATTATATAATAATTATTGGTCTTGTTTAATTATAAATTTGGAATTATTTTATGTTTTTTTTTCATTTTTAAACAAGTGTCATGTGGTGGTTAGTATTTGCCTAATAATTAATTATAACTTTAATATTTAATTAAATATTAAATGACTTAATAAAATTATAAATTAACAATATTAATAAAAAAAGTTATTTATATATTAATTTTATTTTTTAATATATTTTAAATTTATTAAAATCCTTTATATAAAGTAGATATTTTATCAAGTTTGAAAGAAATTTTTGAAAATATATTAAAAACACATATACAACAGATTACTCAGAAATGAGCCTTGATATCCCAGGCTTAGATATTCTATTTAAAATTTTAAAAAATTGTGCAAATTGTGGTGGTTTATGAAGTAAATATAACATTAATGATGGAGGGCAAGAAAAATAGTTGTGGACAATTGTGAGCAGTGGCACATGGTTTTAATATTTTTCTAGATTTTTCTTTGGTCTATCCCAACCAAACCAATGAGGGTAATTTATTTATTTTAACATCTCCCCTAAATTAATTACACTGACTACTAAGTATCTATACTAACTATCTAAAATATCCTCCCCGATAATCTAGAAAGGATGGGTCCTGACCTAAAGCTATGTTAGGTACCCATTTATAATCATATATTTTCTTAATAAAATGATTGGAACTCATTATAATCCCCTCTAGATAACAACCATGACATATTCATGTGACTTCTCGTAAGTTGAAAATATGTCAAAGAGATACAAACTTGGTTTCACATAGTGCTTTGGAGAAGAGATCAGCTATTTGGTCCTCTATTTTGTAGTATTGTAGATGAATCACCTAAATTGTTGGATCATATGTCAAATATAATGATAAACCTCAATATGTTTGGTCTAAGCATGAAACATTGGATTCTTGGACAATGAGATGGCACTTTATTATCACAATGAAGTAAAGCATGCCCTGCATGATGTTGCTTGAAGACTGATAGAATAGCATGTAGCTAAGTGATTTCTTTTATTTTTTCATTTTCCATAATGTATTTAACTTATGTATTTGATAGAGCAATGATATATTTCTTCTTACTGAACAAAGAAATGAGACCTCTACCAAGATAGACAACATAACCTATAGTGGACTTTCAATCATTTGCACATCCTACCCATTCAAAATATGAATAACCAATAAGGGGAAGATCTCCATGATATGAATAATAGATTCCCATTGCTAAAGTCCTTTTCACATATCTTAGTATTCTTTTGGCTACTATCCAATGTGGGACCTTAGAGGGACTCAAAAATTTGGAAACTGCATTAATTATAAAAGAAATATCTAGTCAAGTCTATGTAAAATACAAAAGACTACCAACGAAGTGCCTATATAAGGTAGGATCAACATCTTTATCTTCCATATCTTTTCATAATTTTAATCCTAGAGAAACTGGAGTAGAAACACTCTTACAATCTTCTATTCTAAACATTCTTAACAAGTCTAGAGCATACTTTGTTTGAGAAAATTAAATACCCATCATCATTTTTCCATACTTGCATGCCAATAAAATAGTGTAGAAAACCAAGATATGTCATCTCAAATGTATCTTACAAGATTAACTTTAAGTTATTGATTTGATCCATGCTATGCTCTATAATAATAAGATCATCAACATAAAGCACAATAATTATGATGTCCCCATCACCAAACTCTTTCAAATACAAATTTGGATCATGAGGAATATTATGGAAGCCTTGAGTTTGAAAATAGTCATCAATTTTAGCATACCAAGCATGTGGAGCTTATTTTTAGCTATATAAAGACTTCGTTAATTTGCAAACGAAGTGTTCTTTTCCTAGAATTCAAATCCTTGTGGTTGAGTCATATAGATTCCTTCATCAATTTCACCATTCAAAAATGTATTTTTAACATCATTTAGTGAAGGGGCCACTTGAAATGAGCTACCAATATGATAATAGTCTGGGTGGTACTAATCTTTACTAGGTGCCACTTTTGTGGCATGAAGAAATTGGGAAAACATTGGAAAAAAATGCAATTTCCATTTTACATATGTTCACGTAAACATAATAGAATGATATGTTCACATGAACATTTATGCATAAAATAAGTTATGTTCGGGGTAATCCCACAATAGTGGGTGCCACTTTTTGGCCAATTTTAACATTGAAGTCAATATTTTTGAAACAAACCTCACATTCAAGTGACTATATCTCTAAACCTATGAATAATTTAAAGATGACATAAACTAGTAATTTCTAGTACTCTATTCCTACTTTCTAACCATATATTTTAAATTTTTTTTAAAAAATATTTAAGTGAAATTTTTTTCTCCCTTGAAAAGTGGTACATATGAAAAATCAATATTTTTAAAGAGTGATACTCATTTTGACAAACATAATTTTTTTCCTAGAATTTGATAATGAAGTAATTCTTTCGATGTTGGATTTATAACATGAAGATCTAGAAGATGCATTTGGTTTGATTCAATTTGGTTGAATATTGAATATGACTCAAAATAGACAAATATCTTCAATTTTGTCTGAAATGGGTTTTAGCAGGAAAATAATGAGAGAATATGTTAAGAGAAGATTAATTTTGGATGATCATACTATGGAAGGAAATTGAGCAATCATGTGTAGAGCACCTCATTCTAATAGGATTGATGAGGGATTCAAAAATTAATTCATATCATTTTAGATTGATAACACTCGTCTTTAATCAAATAGTAGAGATGTTATTAGGCATAGGATTGCATTTGGTCAATATGAATATCATACCAAATATTGATTGAGCACAACACAACATGAGTTATATATGTCATTTTGTAGTGAACATCCTAATGTAAAAGTTGGGCAAACATTGTTTGAAAAATTGAAGCCATACCTTGTGAGGTCAAACAAAGTGTTTGAAACATGTTGTTATCATCATCATATTGAGTATGATCTCCACTATTAGGTATATCAAAAGTTTGTAGAAGACAAATATGGTTTCATGCTGCTCCTCCTAGTAGGAGAAGTGAGTTTATATCATCCATTCTATGTGACAAATAGATGATCTAGTTGGTCAAATAGATTGTATCAAAGGATTATGTGAAACATGTGGTGAATTGGCTCTATTTTCTTTGAAAATTAAAAATATTGATGTAATAAAAAAGTTGAATTACAAAAGTTGCAAGTATGTGAAGAATGAAATAAAGTTGGGGAAAGAGGAAAAAAGGTTGAAATATGTTGAAGAGTTACCTATTGTAACATTTATGGATAGATTTAAGGATTTGATTCAACCTTATATTCGTCACACATTTTTGGAAAGTGGCAAGCACAACTATTTTAAACTTTAAGAGATAATTTTCCATTTGGAATGATTGTATTAGGGTCAGTGCAAGAAGTTGGGTCTCACTTTTGGCCAAAAAGTGTAAGTGTTTTTCGTGTTTTTGAAATATTTCGTCAATTGATGCCAAAATTTTAGACATTTAAAGATTAAATATAAAAAAACTTCATAAATAAAAATTGTAGTGTCTAGAATCTTCTTTCTGAATATGTAATTTATTTGTATACTCATATGATAGATTTTTTTTTGGTATGGATCTTTAAAAACCACTTTTTCAAAATGCTTGTTTCAGGACCATACCATGCTCGTGTATGGACACCATAATTTGACACAAATGAATGAATTTTTGTGAATCCTTTTAAATGGAGTTCCCTGACACACCAAAGATTGATGAGAATATTTTTCTTGAATTTTTTAACAATTTTTTTTTTTAAATTAATTTTTAATTTGCTATAAAGGAAATTTTTTTAAACCTCTCGTGTACAGACACCATAATTTGATCAAATTTTCACTATTTTCAATTTTTTTTTTTAAACTTCAAAAGAATTGAATGTAGATTGATGACATATAAATTAATTTAAGAAAAAATATAAAATAAAAAAGTTATTAAAGTTTTACTAAACGTTGTTATTTTACATTTAAGTACCACCTTTGATTAAAAAATAATAATAAAATAGTAAATAAAATCATAAATCTATAAAATTTATATTTTTGAAATCAAGATAGTGAGAGCTCTAATGAGTTTTTGTTTTGTAAAAAAATTTGATCAGGAAGACCCTCTAAAAATTATGGCAAGGCATGAATTTGTCAATTCAGTGCCTTAGCCAAATCTTGAGAGGCCAAGGCATAGGCTTGGTCTAACCAAGCCTGTCCCAAACCTAAATCTAAGGTAGGAAAAAAAAATCCCACCTCATGTTGTAAGAAACGGGCACCCGTTATTTGAATTTCAAAAAATGGGTGCTCGTTTTGAAAAGCTAAAAGTGGCATGTAAAATCTACCGAAAACTTAAAAAATTGAATTTTTAAGAAATGAGTACCCATTTTTTACTTTTAAAAAATGGGTACCCGATTTTAAAAAAATGGGTGCCTGTTTCTTAAAAATTTAATTTTTTAATTTTTTGAGAAACGGGTACCCATTTTTTGAAAATAAAAAACGGGTACTCGATTTTAAAAATAATGGGTGCTCATTTTTTAAATTTAGGGTCGGGCACCCAAGCTGAAAATGGGTGCCCATTTTTTAAAATCAGGTACCTATTTCTAAGAGGTCTCATTTTGCGAATTTGACTTTTGCGGAATTGCGACCCAACTTTGTGCATTCACCCAATGGTTATTAATTTTGCAAAGAACTATTCATTTATTCAACAGAAAGAAATTCAATTAGGTTATTTCTTTTCTAAGCAAGTCACTATTGTGGTACATGTTTGTTATAGACATGCAAGTTAGATTTGGATGGTGTTTAGAGTACACTTGAAGCATGAGTCATTAAAAAGGAATATCACTTTTATCTAAGTGATGATAAAGAACAAGGTATTCATTATGTCAAACATTGCTTCAATATGTTCTTTTATTATTTGAAAGAAGGAGACATAAATGTTGATAAACATTATGTTTGGTTTGATGGTGTGCCACATAGTTTAAATCATCTAGACCATTTTATGCATTATGTAGATATCATCATAATGCGAATATAAAACACATGAAATTTCTTTGAGAGTGAGCATGGAAAAGGTGGACATGATGGTGTTGGAGCTTGCATCAAACGTGCTCTGTGAAAGTGTGAAATGAATTATCAGGGAGTTCATATAAATGATGTAGATGATGTTGTTGAATGGTGTAAGACATTTTGCATCAGATGAGGTTGGGACATCATCAAGAATGAGTCGATAGATACCATATAGAGTCTTTTGGGAGATAAAAAGTATGGATGTGTACATTTTAAAAAAAAAATTGTAACCAAGTTTTAAAATTTTCTTTTTAAGTTTTATCTTGATTCGTTGAAGTTTAAATTTAATTTGTCCATATTTTCAATCTAATGAACTTTTGGGTGTATTAAAAAATATGTATCTTTAGTCTTACTAATTGATTATTTTATAATGATTACAAATAAATATAACAATTCAAATCTATAATCTATTTCATTTGGGTTAATTTAGTAGTTTTAAGCACCTATATTAATATAATTGGCATGAAAATAATTCAATCACTTAGATAAAATGGGCACACAATTTGAACATAAGCTAGTAATGATAACAATACAACAACCAATGTATTCAATTCAATCACCTTATATTATTATTATTTTTCTAAATTATAAATTAGGTTCATAGATCAATTTGGAACTTCTTCATATTTAACTATTGAAGTAAGTAAAGAGAAGTTAATTTGATTATTTTATAATGATCACAAAAGAATCTAAAGTTGAAAATCTATAATCTAATTCATTAAGAATGTTCTACTAAAATACAAAAATATACACATACATACGTCTCAACAACGGACATCTAGATCTAATATCTCTACTGAAATGCATGTATGCAAATTGTAAGTCTTGAATAAACATGTATGTACTAAAATATAAATAGTCAAATACATGTCATCCAACTACTGAAGTACTAAATAGTCAAATAAATAGTGAAATGTACATATCATTGAGGTACTGAAATACACATGTATGTAAGTCTTTGGAAAATACAAAGTCTCCAATATGTAAATGAATCATAATATATATAAATCTACTACTACTAGAGTGACCCCTCAAGACACATATGAACAAAATGACCCTCTGATCGAGTCTCCTATACATCTTGTGGCTAAGGCACAACAACCGAGTCCTACAAATATATATATGTATACACATTAGAACTATCTAAACATATATATACATGTGTACATGAATATAAGAGCATATAGTTTGAAACATAAATACCTTTGCAAATTATTTAAAACTTGTACCTAAGCACTATTGGGTGTCTCAATAGAATCCTCTCTTTGACATACATACCCTAACCCAACACTAGATGCAATAATGTGCTCAGCAACTGTGCCTACACAATTTATTATAACTTTTAAACATCTATCTAAACTAGTTTTAAATTTCATATATTTAAATTTAAAAATATTATATATGTATACATATATCTATACATATATGTATACATGTATACATATATGTATACATGTATATATATGTATAAATGTATATATATGTATACATGTATACATATATGTATATATATATATATACATATACATATATACATATATATACATATATATATACATATATACATATATATACATATATATATATATACATATATATATACATATATATACATATATATATGTATACATACATATATATATAACTTTTAAACATCTATCTGAACTAGTTTTAAATTTCATATATTTAAATTTAAAAATATTTTATACATATATATATATATATATGTATGTATGTATGTATGTATATGTATACATGTATGTATGTATATGTATACATATATGTATACATATGTATACATATATGTATACATATGTATATATATACATGTATGTATACATATACATATGTATATACATGTATGTATACATATACATATGTATATATATATATATATATGTATATACATGTATGTATATATATATATATATGTATACATATATACATATATATACACACAAACACATACACACATATATATATACATATGTGTGTGTGTGTGTGTGTGTGTGTACACATACATACCTAGGTGTTAGGAGCTGGAGGATGATCATCAAACTCCATCGTATCATCTATCAATGCACCTCTAGTGTTAAAATACCATCCTAATACACCAACATCATCTCCTAAATCTCTAACACCTACTGAACCACCCTTAGCACTACAATCTCCTAAAGCACCCTTCACACCACAATCTCCAACTACTATTAATGATGAGTGAAGTGGTGTGTGTAACTAGCTAGATAATGGTGTAGAATTAGTGTCAGGTCAGAATAACATGTTTGTGTACGATGAAAATCCCATGCTCTGACTAGTATAAATCTCAGATAGCCCTTGTAGCTGCTCACAAAAATCATCAAGGCCCTCAACTATGATCTTGACATCTCCAACTCATATGTCTAAGCCATCTATAGAGTGTCATGAGCTTGGTGGAGAATGCTATAACCTATGTTGTGTGGTGACTATGTGCCTGTGGAACTATGGGGCTCTGATGTTGTCTAATGGTGTCTATCATTGAGTGAACTAGTATCCCCTGTGTATTAAAAATATAACTAATACCCTACAATAGATCCTCCAAAAAATACAACACTAGATCCATATGTGTATGCTATATAGAAAGAGCATGAACATTGCCTAGTATTGGTAGTCTAACAACTCTATATGCCTCATTAGGGGAGTTTCTTGAAGTGTTACTCAATGCCTCTGAAGATGGTTGACCTACACGACTCTATCAAGTGTGAATATAGTGACCAAGAGAGTTAGATGTGATACTAGAAACTACAAATGTAATGTGTCCAATACTCTCGATTGCTCCCCTCTAGGAAGCAATGACAACTCTATCGACAATAAGAGCTAGTGTCAGAGTCACTAGAGGAAGTCTCTATCCAGAAAACTGTTTGGTAGCTAGAGGCGGCAGATGTTATTTACTATGATATTGGTCATGGCCTATTATCAGACCACACCCTTGTCTGCAATAATCTCGAATATCTAAGTGGTTAACATTAAGCCCCATGTGGAACTCAACATTTAATTGTTGTGCAAAATAAAGAGGTATCTAATAATTATTAGGATAATGACCATGCGCAACAAAAAAATAAGGATAGATCATACTGGCAAAAATAGGATATCTGCAACGTGTCACTCGATAGCCTCTCGCCCCATCCTAGGTACCCTTATATAATGGAAATAAAACTCATTTTATGACATCTTTGGGGGCCACCCTCTTGATGTCATCAAAAGATGCATCTCCTAAAATCTTAGCTCTACACTCCCTAGATATGGTAGCTAATCCATTAGGGCTAAATGGATGATGTGCTCTAAATCTAGCAGTGAGATCATGTAAACTGCTACATATGGTTGCACATATGTCTCTATATAAACAATCAGCGAAGGACAATATAGATTGATCTAATCTAATAACCTCCTGCTCTACAAATGCAAATAATGCATCAATATCAATGTGTGGAGTTGCCACACCAAGACCCACACTAGGACCTCTAATAGTAGCCACACTAGGAGCCACACCAAGACCTACACCAAGTGCTGCACCAAGAGCCACACCATGAGGTACAGTAGGAGTTGCACTAGGAGCTGCAACATAAGCCCAACCACGAGCATTAGCATGAGTCCCACCATGAGTGCCACCATGAGCAACACCACAAGCAACATCATGAGCTATAGTAGGAGTCATAATAGGAGCCTCATTTACCCTTAGGCTGATGAGAAGGCTAATTATGTGAAGTCATATCTACAACGATGGAGCTAATACATATTGTAAATACACATATACATACATGTAGTCTAGTACACAAATTTTATTTAAAAGATATCTAATCACACATCCTCTAATCTACACATCAAGATATCATACATGAGAGTTAGAGTTAGGGTTAAATTAGGGTTTGATTAGGGTTTGACTTTTTAGTTAGGATTAGATTAGTGTTTGAGTTAGGGTTAGGGTTAAATTAGGGCTACAGTTCTAGGGTTAGATTAGGGTTTGAGTTTGGGTTAGGGTTAGATTAAGGTTTGAGCTATATGATTACACTTAGATTAGGGTTATAGTTCTAGGGTTAGATTAGGGTTTGAGTTAGCCTTAGGGTTAGATTAGGGTTTTAGTTAGGGTTAGGGTTAGATTAGTGTTAGATTTTTCAAGTTAGGGTTAGATTAGGGTTAGATTTTTTAAGTTAGGGTTAGAAATTATGGTTTGAGTAAGTTAGGGTTAGGGTTAGGGTTAGGGTTTGAGTATTAGGGATACGTTTAGATTAGTGTTATAGTTCCAGGGTTAGATTAGGGTTTGAGTTCTAAGGTTATGGTTAGATTAGGGTTATCATTATAGGGTTCGATTACGGTTTTAGTTAGGGTTAGGGTTAGATTAGGGTTAGAGTTTTCAAGTTATAGTTAGAAATTAGGGTTTGAGTTTGAGTTAGGTTAGGGTGAGGGTTTGAGATATAAGGTTATAATTAGATTAGGATTATGGTTGTAGGTTTAGATTAGGGTTTGAGTTAGGTTAGAGTTTGATTCCTAAGGTTACGATTAGATTAGGGTTATGATTCTAGGGTTAGATTAGGGTTCGGGTTAGAGTTAGGTTTGGAGTTTTTAAGTTAGGGTTAGAGTTTTCTAGTTAGGGTTAGATTAGGGTTTGAGCTAGGGTTAGGGTTAGATTAGGGTTTGAGTTATAGGGTTATGATTATATTAGGGTTATGGTTCTAGGGTTAGATTAGGGTTTCAATTAGGGTTAGGACTAGATTAGGGTTAGAGCTTTCAAGTTAGGGTTTGATTAGGGTTAGAAATTTGGGTTTGAGTTTGAGTTAGGGATAGATTAGGGTTTGAGTTAGGGTTAGGGTTAGATTAGAGTTTGAGTTCTAGGGCTATGGTTAGATTAGGGTTATAGTTTTAGGGTTGGATTAGGAGGGTTAAGGTTAGATTAGGGTTTGATTTCTAGGATTATGATTAGATTAGGGTTATAGTTCTAGGGTTAGATTAGGGTTTGAGTTAGAAAATATTAGAGAAGCATTAGAAAATATTTTTAAAATAATAGTCTAGAATATTAAAAAAATTTAGAAAAACATAAGAAAATATTTAAAAATATTATTCCAAAATATTAGAAAATTATTAATTTAAGATTAGGAAACAAATTTTGAAAAAGAAATAATATTTAACATTAGAAAATACATAATAATAAGTAAAAAAACTCTAACCCTAACCCTATATACAACCCTTGTTCTAATCTTAACCCTAACGCTAAGCCAAACCCTAAATCTAAATGTAGCTCTACGTCTAACTCAAACCCTAATCTAACCCTAACCCTATCTCAAACTCAAACCCTAATATAACCTTAACTCAAACTCAAACCCTAATCTAACCCTAACTCTAATTCTAACACAAACTTAAACTCTAACTAGATAACCCTTTAATTCTAACCCTAACCCTAACCCCAATCCTAACTCTATCTCTTGTTGTAACCTTAACCACATAATCCTATTTTCTAATTCCACCACTAACCTTAACCCTAGTTCACACTATATATAACCCAGGTAGTTCTATAGTTCCCTAATTATAATGTTGTAATTACATTACAATAAGCCTAATTTTCTAACCCCAAATATTAACTACAACCCTATTGTTAGTCTTAGAACTCTAATTCTAGTTCTTAACCCTAACCCTAAGCCAAACCTTAACTCTAACTATCTCTAACTCTAACTCTAACCATAGCTCAAACCCTAACCTAAACCCAATTCAAACTCAAACTCTAATCTAACCCTAATCCTATCTGTAACTCTAATTCTATCCCTATCCCTAACTCTAATTCTAACTTAAACTCAAAGCCTAACTAGATAACCCTTTAATTCTAACCCTAACCCTAACCCTAGTCCTAACTCTATCTCTAATCATAACCCTAATCATAATCCTATATCTAATTCAACCCCTAACCCTAACCTTTGTTCACCCTATATATAACCCAACTAGTTCTATAGTTCCCTTATTATAAAGTTGTAATTATATAACAATAACCCTAATTTGCTAACCCAAACTTTAACTATATCCTATAACCTAGTCCTAACTCTATCTCTAATCATAACATTAATCGTAACCCTAACTCTAACTAACTGAAACTCAAACCCTAACTCAAACCCTAATCTAACCCCAACCTAACCCTAATCTAACTCTATCTCTAACCCTAACCCTAACTCAAACCTTAATCTTAGTTTCATAGTTCTCTAACTCTAACTAGATAGCCTGAACCCTAACTACCTCTAACTCTAACTCAAACCCTAATTATATAATTGTAATTGTAACCCTAACCCTAAGCTAACCCAAATTTAAACTATACCCCTATTGTTAACCCTAGAACTATAACTCTAATTCTTAACCCTAACCCTAACCCTAAGTGAAGCCATAACCCTAATGAACTCTCTTTCTCATGTTTGATATATTGATATGTAAATTAGATGATGTACTATTTGTATATTTTAACTATAAATTTATGTACTAGACTACATGTATGTTGAAATATCCCCGTCAGGTTATTGCTTTGTTAACACCAAAAAAACTTAAAACTCCAAAGGTTAGATGTTTCGTCAAACAGTTAGCAATCAAGCTATGAAGCTACTGTAATAATATTGTCTGAAAGAGCTACTTACTGAGCTACGATAATATGTCAAACACTCTTGATGCCAACTTTATTTGCTAAATTAAACTTGCAAAGATTTACAATTTGCAAATCTATTTAATTAGTTGAACCTGGCAAAGAGGAGAATCAATATTTAATCTTCTAGTGCTAAGACTGGTCTCAAAACACAGGCTTGCATTTCCTTTGGAACACTGATCGGCTCTAAACTCTGCTTCAACTCCTAGGTCCCCAGCGTCTAATCAAGAACTGAATGAAATCCTTCATCCCTCAAAAACCCGTGGGAAGGAGGAAAGATTAGGAAAGCGCTGCGGCCACTGCAATATGACTACCCAATATGGTGCGCCTTTTCTCCAATGTGGATGCCGAACTTAGCTGATTTCCAATCAATTCGGGCTCTGTTCAAGCAACACGACCTGCTAATCCTCCAATGTGTGCTTATTCCCTTAAGATGATTCATCCTGTGATCTGCAGTTTATTGATTTCATATTCAAACCCTGGCGGCTGCTATGCAATCTTAGATAGAGATCTTCTCCCTTGGACCCATGTAGACGGTAGAGTATGCGATATATTTCCTTGAAGACAATCATCTTAGTTTTAATCGCTATGGAGATCGTCGGTATAAGATGTCACAACTCGCAATGAGATCGCCGCCTGTCAGATCTGGTGAGATTTAATATTAAACGGCACCCGCATGCAATATGGTCGGCTATGATGAACTTTTGGCGGGACTGATACGATTTGTTCTCCTTAATTTGGTGTTTCGAATGTAATAATGTTGGATCAAATCGCGATATGCAAATGGAAGTCGAGACAACTGGTTGCGAAGGAAATCGGTGCCGGTTGGAAAACACCAAATGCGCCTCTGCCCTCTGATCTCAAAAATCGGATGACTAATCTGACTCTTGTGCGTTTACTAATTCCACACTAACACACAAGTTGTAAAGATTACTGCCTCATAATAAACTTCGATTTAACATTTGGAGTCTTGCCTGTCACTTTGACAATCCAAATTAAATGCTGCAGATCCTGCTTGGATAAAATGCTGAACTCCAACCCTTTGCGAATAGCTTAGAACCTAAAAATCAATTCTCAAGATGACCCATCAAAATTTTGGCCTTAAGCCACAGATTCTGCCCCTGATGAAATGACTCTAACGTCACCTCCAATCTGCAATAATTCGGATGATATTTCACACCCTCAAAATTGCGTACCAATTGAGAGTTATCATTCTCAATGGCCAACTATGTCAATTGCAGAAACCCTAGGTTCTACAATGCACCTGTGATTGAATCACAATCTGAAATCAGAGAGATAAAACAACTGCTTGATTCGAATGGAGCCTCGGGGTGCCTATTTATTCTTTCCTCTCCATCTTCTCCAGAGACTTCTAGAACATTTTTGATCTTATCCCTCAAGTGACTTTATTAAATATTTTTACAATCCAAGTCACTTTATTAAATATAAAGTTATCTTTTAATATTTATTCATTTAATTAAAATAATTAATTAGTCATCCTTAAAATATTCATTATTTTGGACAACCAGATTAATTAAATTAATTAAATTGAACTGTCAAAAATTGGGGACATGACAGTCCGCCCTTCCTGAAATTGCTTGTCCCCAAGCAATGGCTGAACCATAAACCAATTAGTATGCCTAGGTCCCAAATGTAAATCTGTATGTCATCCCAATTCCCATCATACTCCCGTGGAGAAAACATCAATACCAGTATCTGAGAAACTGTACTCAACATCCAAACAATTGACAACTCTGATGAAATCATCTGTAAACCAACTGTAGATGGTGATAGAAGAAACCTTCTTATAGATCTCAACCCAACTGAAACATCAACTCTACCGGAATTCAAGCCCCTGTCAGAATGACACCTGCACCCAATTGCACTGTAGATATGACAATAGCCATAGGTACCTGAATCACTGCCATCAAATCCAATCTCTGAAAAACTACTCCAGGTGTGTCGATGCTGTAGGCTGAGTAACTTGCTACTACCAATTTTATTTTCAAAAGATGGTGCCAAACTATCCCCTAATGGATGGTAAGAAACTGGAGCCAATCTACATCTGCGAGAAATAAAATCTTCTATCTCTATGTCAAAATAAAAATGATGAGCGTACCCTACCATATAATGACAGTAAGAACCTCCAAATTCTGCTGCTAACTCATCATCACTGAACTGGTAATCAACATATGGCTCCAATCTCTGACTCTGAGTGACTGTAAGTCGGATAGGTCCCTATGCACTCTGCTCAACAAACCCCTCCTCGAGATCCTTGTGAGGTAGCATAGTAGAAAGGACCCCTATAATCTTCTCAACCAATCTGCAAATAACACTAGTATCTTGGATGAGAACACCTTCTGTCACTTTATGCGAGTCCAAATGAACACATGCACTATCCAGCAAATTCTCCATGAACAGTTCAGTGCAGTAAAAATTATATGAGGAAACATTAACATACTCCCCTTTACACCACAATTGGTTCTCTTGTAAGTGTGGCATACTCAACTGTACCACACTATCAACTATCTGAGAAGAATCAATCTGGAGACTTGACTCTACTGGTATCCCAAATTCATTAGGACCAGCTACTACCAAATCCTGAATATGTGTGTCAGCCTCAACAATATGCTCCTTAGTAGCAACTGCGGAAGTGTACTTACCATCAACCATCTCAACAGACAAATGAACTGGGTTTGGGGCTGGTTTTGACCCCAAATGCTCCAACTCCATGGTCACCTCTTTGAACTGAAGTTGCGACTTTTGTAGGTCTCGCTGTGTGTCCTTTAAAGCCTCAGTAGTCACTATGAGCTCCTAGGAAAGCTCACTCACCTCCTCTTCACGATCCAAGAGTGCCTCATATGCTGTACTCCCCCACTCAACTAGGTGATCACGGTCGGCTACCAGTCGTAAGTAATCCTGCTTCAAAATCCGGATAGCTTCACACAAGGCATGAATCTCTGCCAAAGAAAAGTAACCACCGCTAGACTCATCTGTCATAGAAGTACCCCAACCAGTGACGGCCAACAACTAATGAGCAGTATCAAAATGCTCACAAGCGATAACAATGTCTTGCTCACTAACTTTCAACTGGCTAGTGACACGATGGCTCTGGCTAAACTGTCTCCTACAAGCCTCTTCTGGTGCTCGGTCTAAAGGAGTATCCTCATTATTTTCATCCATATCTCGCGAGTCATCTCCAAGTTCCATATCAACATCCAGAGTGTCAAAATCTATAGTACTACTGTCTAATTCCTCTGTATCCAAAGAAACTGTCAATAAAGTTGAATCTTCAAAACTGTCCACTTCATCCCCCCGGATGTCATCAAAGCCAAAATGATCCTGAGACTCATCTGTACACACTGTCAAATATGAAAAATCTTCAACACCTTCCAGCAAGAATGGTCGTCTACATATATGAACCAAGCCCAATAACGGTGCATAAAAACTAATACCCATATCGGATGAGCTGCTGGCACAAGGAAAAACAACACCGTGTATTCTGCTAATCAAATCCATGATAGTACTCAAACAATAATGGCTATCATAAAGTGCTAAAGATCTTCACTTGACTGAATCCCAAATGCTGCTGAAACATTCCTGAATCCATATCTGTGAACAAGGGACAGCCGGTAACTTAAGCAAACTCCTTACCTGAGTAATGTGACCAACACCAACTAACTCCTCATATTGGTTTGACATTGTCCTTGTATCCTGGATGTGAATGCAAGATGAACTCGTAGCATTATCAGCAACCTCACATGATCCCTCTTCTGTCAAAAACTGAGTGCAAGATGAACTTAAGCTCAGCTCCATGTCGTGCTCATTCCCATGTCTCTCCCAGTCCTGTAAAGCCAAAGGAGTATTTACCAAGGTTGCTTGATTGTCCTCAAGCTCACGAGAAAGCTTGGAAACTTTTTCCTCCTTCCTCCTCAAGGCATCTGAGTAGTCTTTGGTAAGGCTAAGAAGATGGTCACGGTCTGATAGAAGATGTAAATAGCTTGACTTCATGGTTCCCATTCCTTCACTAATTTTCTGTAAGTCAAACCAAGAAGATTTTGCCTGAACTCCCTTATGTCTTCCTTGTAACTGAATCATTCGGATGTGCTCTTCTATCATCTCCTGCATCCTGTCATGATGAGATAAAGAAGTCACAACACTATCTTCACTCACCTTTAGCTGGCTGGACCAATCATGTGAAGTACCACCAATTTCATCCCCATGTGACGAAGCATCTAACTGAGCCTGGTATTCTCTATCAGCAAAATCATAAATGCTCAATGTTTGCTCATCTCTACTTGGTATCTCATCATCAACATCCTTATCATCATCTGAACTCACTTCACTGTAATCATTGACTGTCAGAACCAAACCACCTTGAGTATCTGAGACATCACCCTTGGGAAACCTGTATACAACTGTCTCAATTGAAGTATCAAGTTGATAGTTACTATCCATCAGCGTAATATCCTTCACCACTTCTTCCTGTGACCAAACTGAAACCTCTGACCGATTGCACACTTGTTTCTCGAACTCCTCATTAAGGTTCCTAGTAACATCACCCACTGTATCAGCTAGTGCTTTGCGAGAAGATTTTTCAAATCGAAATCCAGTTGACTTATTCACCTTAGCTGGGTCAGACAGCCTGTCAATCATACGGTGGTGCTTAACCAACAGTTCAAACATGTTATGTCTGATTTTTCTGAGCTCATCCTGAATGCCTGAATAGTCCTCCTTTCCACAATTCTGACTCTGAATACTGTGTCTATTACTTGTCCGAGATTGTGTCCTTGGAGACTTTGTGTTGAACCTGTACATCTTGGTTGAAGTAGAGTGCTGATCACTCATGTAAGTCGGTTCTCACCCCACAGGATGGCAAGAAAACCGCTCTGATACCACTAAAATGACCCCGTCAGGTTATTGCTTTGTTAACACCAAAAAAACTTAAAACTCCAAAGGTTAGACGTTTCGTCAAACAGTTAGCAATCAAGCTATGAAGCTACTGTAATAATATTGTCTGAAAGAGCTACTTACTGAGCTACAACAATATGTCAAACACTCTTGATGCCAACTTTATTTGCTAAATTAAACTTGCAAATATTTACAATTTGCAAATCTATTTAATTAGTTGAACCTGGCAAAGAGGAGAATCAATATTTAATCTTCTAGTGCTAAGACTGGTCTCCAGACACAGGCTTGCATTTCCTTTGGAACACTGATCGGCTCTAAACTCTGCTTCAACTCCTAGGTCCCCAGCGTCTAATCAAGAACTGAATGAAATCCTTCATCCCTCAAAAACCCGTGGGAAGGAGGAAAGATTAGGAAAGCGCTACGGCCACTGCAATATGACTACCCAATATGGCGCCTTTTCTCCAATGTGGATGCCGAACTTAGCTGATTTCCAATCAGTTCGGGCTCTGTTCAAGCAACACAACCTGCTAATCCTCCAATGTGTTCTTATTCCCTTAAGATGATTCATCCTATGATCTGCGGTTTATTGATTTCATATTCAAACCCTGGCGGCTGCTATGCAATCTTAGACAGAGATCTTCTCCCTTGGACCCATGTAGATGGCAGAGTATGCGATATATTTCCTTGAAGACAATCATCTCAGTTTTAATCGCTATGGAGATCATCGGTATAAGATGTCACAACTCGCAATGAGATCGCTGCCTGTCAGATCTGGTGAGATTTAATATTAAACGGCACCCGCATGCAATAGGGTCGGCTATGATGAACTTCCGGCGGGACTGATACGATTTCTTCTCCTTAATTTGGTGTTCCGAATGTAATAATGTTGGATCAAATCGCGATATGCAAATGGAAGTCGAGACAACTGGTTGCGAAGGAAATCGATGCCGGTTGGAAAACACCAAATGCGCCTCTGCCCTCTGATCTTAGAAATCGGATGACTAATTCGACTCTTGTGCGTTTACTGATTCCACACTAACACACAAGTTGTAAAGATTACTGCCTCATAATAAACTTCGATTTAACATTTGGAGTCTTGCCTGTCACTTTGACAATCCAAATTAAATGCTGCAGATCCTGCTTGGATAAAATGTTGAACTCCAACCCTTTGCGAATAGCTTAGAACCTAAAAATCAATTCTCAAGATGACCCATCAAAATTTTGGCCTTAAGCCACAGATTCTGCCCCTGATGAAATGACTCTAACGTCACCTCCAATCTGCAATAATTCGGATGATATTTCACACCCTCAAAATTGCGTACCAATTGAGAGTTATCGTTCTCAATGGCCAACTGTGTCAATTGCAGAAACCCTAGGTTCTACAATGCACCTGTGATTGAATCAGAATCTGAAATCAGAGAGATAAAACAACTGCTTGATTCGAATGGAGCCCCGGGGTGCCTATTTATTCTTTCCTCTCCATCTTCTCCAGAGACTTCTAGAACATTTTTGATCTTATCCCTCAAGTGACTTTATTAAATATTTTTATAATCCAAGTCACTTTATTAAATATAAAGTTATCTTTTAATATTTATTCATTTAATTAAAATAATTAATTAGTCGTCCTTAAAATATTCATTATTTTGGACAACCAGATTAATTAAATTAATTAAATTGAACTGTCAAAAATTGGGGACATGACATATGTATATGTGTATTTACAATATATATTAGCTCCATCATTGTAGATATGACTTCACACGATTAGCCTGCTCATTAGCCTGAGGGTGATGAGGCTCCTATTGTGACTCCTATTATAGGGCTTGATGTGGCTCATGGTGTAGGTCATGGTGTTGCTCATGGTGGCACTCATGTTGCAGATCATGGTGGGGCTCATATTGTGTCTTGTCATGGGGCTTGGGGTGGGGCTTGTGTTGTGGCTCCTAGTGTGGCTCCTACTGCAGATCCTGGTATGGCTCTTGGTGTGACTCTTGTCGTAGGTCCTTGTGTGGCTCCTAGTGCAGCTCCTACTGGAGGTCTTGTTGTGGCTCCTACTATGGCACCTCCATGCATTGATATTGATGCACTATTTGCATTTGCAGAGTAGGAGATTATTAGATTAGAGAATTTCTATATTTTCCTCTGATGATGGCTTATATAGAGACATATGTGTGACCATATGTAGGATTTTATAGGATTTGACTACTAGAATTAGAGCACATCATTCATTTATCCCTGATGTATTAGATGCCATATCTAGGGAGCTTAGAGATGAGATTTTGGGAGATACATCTTTTGATGACATCATGAGGGTGGCCCCCAAAGATATCATCAAACAAGATTTGTTTTCATCATATGAGGGTACCTAGGGTAGGTTGACAGACTATCGAGTGTCATGTTGTATAGATCTTTTTTCACTAGTATGATCTATCCTTGTTTCTTAACCGTGCATGGTTGTTATCCTAATAATGATTAGATAACTCTTTATTTTGTACAGCAATTGTACGTTGAGTTCCACATGGGGCTCAACATCAACTACTTAGATAATCCAAATGATTGCTGATAGGGGCATGGTCAAATTGTAGATCATGAATAGTATCACAATGCACAATGTCTACCACCTCCAGATGTTAGATAGTTCATTGGGCAGAGACTTCCTCCAATGACTCTAGCCTAGCTCCTATTATTGATAGAGTTGTGATTGCTTCCTAAAGGGGAGCAATTGATAGTATTAGACAAATTACATCTGTGACTACTAGTACCACATCTAACTCTCTTTGTTGTTATATTCACACTCGACAGAGTCATCTAGGTTGAGCATCTTTAGAGGCATTGAGTAGCACTTACGAAACCTCCCCTGATGAGGCATATAGAGTTCAACTACTAGTACTAGGTGATGTTCATGCTCTTTGTGGACAACACACACATATGGATCTAGCTTTGTATTTTTTGGAGGACCTGTTATAGGGTATCGGTTATATTTCTAATACATAAGGGATACCAATTCACTCAATCATGGGCACCATTAGATTGCATCAAAGCCCCATAGTTCCAAAGACATAGACCACACTAGTGACAGTTGCCATAGAACATAACTTACAACATTCTACACCAAGCTCACGACACTCTACAGATGGCTCGGGCATATGAATTGGAGATGTCAAGTTCAAAATTGAGCCTTGATGATTTTGGTGAGTAGTTACGAGGGCTATATGAGATTGATGCTAGTCAGAGCATGGGATCTTTATCATACATGGACATGTTATTCTGACCTAGCACTGATTCTACACCATTACCCAACCAATTACACACACCACTTCACTCATCATTACTAGCAATTTGAGATTGTGGTGTTGAGGGTGCTTTAGGAGATTGTGGCATTGAGGATGGTTCAATAGGTGTTGGAGTTTTAGGAGATTTTTTTGGTGTATTATGATAGGATGTTAACACTAAAGGTGCATCGATAGATGATAGAATGGAGTCTAATGATCATCATCCAGTTCCTGAGACCCAAGTACATATATAATAGTTTTAACTTTAAATATATGAAATTTAAAAATAGTTTAGATAGATATTAAAAAATTAAAATAAATTGTGCACGTACAAGTCACCGAGCACATTATTACATCTAGTGTTGGGTTCGAACATGTACATCAAAGAGAGGATTCTACTAAGACACCAAATAGTGATCAGGTACAAGTTCTAAATAGTTTGTAAAGTTATTTATGTTTCAACCTATATGCACTTGTATTCATGTACACATGTATATACACGTTTAGATAGTTTTAATGTATATATATTTGTAGGGTTGGGTTGTTGTGCCTCAACTATAGGGTCATTCTGTTTGTATGCACCTTGACGGGTCCCTCCAGTAGTACTAGATTTATGTATATTTTGACACATTTATAAATTGGAGACTTTGTATACATGTTTACCTATTTTGGAGACTTACATACATTTATTTCACTACTTTGATGACATGTACATTTCACTATTTATTTGACTATTTAGTACTTTAGTAGCTAGATGACATCTATTTGACCATTTATATTTTATGTATACATGTTTATTCAAGACTTATAGTTTGCATATATATATTTTAGTATAGATATTAGATCTAGATGTTCATTCTTGAGACATACATGTATATTTTTGCATTTTAGTAGAACATTCTTCATGAATTAGATTATATATTTTAATACTTTAGATCTGTTTGTGATCATTATAAAATAATCAAATTAACTTCTCTTTACCTACTTCAATATTTAAATATGAAGAAGTTCCAAATTAATATATGAACCTAATTTATAATTCAGGAAAAAATAGGGTGATTGAATTGAATTCGTTACTTCTTTTTTTTGTTACATCTAATTATTGTTGTATTATTATCATTACTAGCTTATGTTCAAACTTTTTGCCCATTTTATGTAAGCAATTAAATTATTTTTCATGCCAATTATATTAATTAATGTGCTTAAAACTACTAAAACAACCCAAATGTATTAGATTATAGATTTAAAAGATTATATTTATTTGTAATCACTATGTTAGTGAACAGATGGTCTTTCAAAGAAATACATACAGATTAACCCCTAAAGCCCAGATAGGAAAGCTGAATATGCACTAATAGTTGGGCCACTTTACTATTGAAGAGCGTAAGCACTCTTTGAATTTATCCCGGTATAGCTCCCCTTGTATAATCTACAATGAATTCACAGAAATACGAATACGGATGCTTTTAACCAGAAAACACAAAAGGTAAACAAACATCCACTTGTAAACATGACTTAGATGCAAAGAAATTGATTAACTAAAAAAAAACAAAAAGCCAATGATACAAAGCTCATATACCTGAACATTGCATTACATAACAAACATAGAGAGAAAGATGAATGATCTTTTCCAAACACACAAACAACTAAAGCACAAACTCCAAAATATAATTGTGATAGTAATCATATATACCAAACTGCATTTATAGATGACCAAGATAATGAAAAGATCAACATTGATCAAGAATTTAACACATGAATTCAAAGTTTTGCTGCATTAAAATACTCCTCCTTTGAACACGACAAAACAAAAAAGACTTTGCTGTTTGATACAGACAAAAATGTTATTTGGAATATGTCTCCTTCTCTCCTTGTATTCACAGTTTCTATTCTTCTCTTACCCAAAGTCTCCTGAGCAAATTTTTGCCAAAACTGGAAGCCTTTTCTGTTCGATGTTTCCACAATATAAAGGACTTGAAAAATTGTTAAACAATTATGACAACTTCTCCAGAACTAGAAACTGACTTCCCT
Source organism: Cupressus sempervirens (assembly GCA_028749045.1). Lineage (NCBI taxonomy): Eukaryota > Viridiplantae > Streptophyta > Pinopsida > Cupressales > Cupressaceae > Cupressus > Cupressus sempervirens. Next base: position 33,210,001 of record CM053792.1, read on the forward strand.
TTGCCCATCTATTTATATCATTATAAGAATTATTTTATATCTATGTGAAAACAAGATCCCTATAATATAAATATGCTGACGGGTGTCATCTTCAGATGTTTGAAGATGAAAACAAATTTCTTTTAAAGATAGGTGTTCTATACATGATTAGGTAGAATCACTCTTAAATCGTGAATTACCATGTGTGTCCTTGTGCCTGAACTGAACTTGATCAATCGTGGGATAAACAAGTGCAACCATATTATTCTTCCACTTGTAAACATTAAGCCAAGTCACCCTCCATTCTCGGCATATTTTCAATCCATTCTCAAATGGTCCCGATTTTAGTGTTCTAAACTGCATCATGTGTCAAGAATTGAATTTCACGCTCCAAATTACTAATGCCAATGGAAATGACGGTATTCTCAAACAACCTGTGCACTTCCTTTCTGCGAAATGGCATACACCTGGCATTTGTTATTTGCACAAATGAGTACACGAAAACTCTCCAATCTTTAGAGACAACATTACATGCACTCAGAGTATTTGTCACAATGACATGCACATGTCATTAGCACAAATGGCTATACAGAACTTGGCGCCTCCAACAATATTTCGCTAAAACTACCACAGACATTATATCGAACATTCCAAGTGCATCTTTCTATACTCTAAACTAGATTCAACACTTGTTTCAATCGATCCATAAAATGCATCCATTAGATGATCTTAGATTTGACCTTTCTAAAGGGTTGTCCTGAACTCATCAGAATCTAATAGGAGTACGTGCAAGTTTGGAAAAACATCCAAAATATTTGCAATGTATAGATCTCTTGATTCATCTCTTCTGATTTGGGAGTCACGAGCTCTTCGTTCCTCATGGCGTGACAGTGTGCTTGATGCTGCCAACATCTAGAATAGGACTTGATCTACTCCACCTATCTATTGTGACTTAAAATTTATTGACAAAGAGAGCATGTCTCTTAATACTAGATATATTTTGCATAGCAAAAACTTTCCATCGGACATGGATATTACTAATATAGCCTTTGTTGCAGGATCACGCTTCAACCGCCGCCCAGTGTAGCTTTGCGAAAAGCATGTGTTGAGAGTTCAAGATGTGATCGGTATTCGGGACCTCCATGGTTTTCCGCACAAAGATCAGACCACTTTCTTCCTAATAAAGTATTCATTCGGGAGTAATGTTAGTCATAATTTCAAATTTTATTTCTTTGAATTTTTGAACAGGAACATTATACAAGTATTTCCTACATTTTTGGTTCTGCACACTGGTAGCTTCGGATGCACTGACCATTCCTATTCAGTTCTTCGACTTACAAAGTCTTGCTTGTCATTTCTGAGTGTGAACATAATGTACCCAAAACATTATGATATACATATATCGCACATTATCAACACTCTTTCTTCAATACAATTCTGCATCTACCTCTCTGTTCTTACCGAGCCTGGCATTCTATCCAACAGTTGGCAGTTACCTGTCATTAACATGTTCAAACTCCATTCTTTTGTATCAGAATTAGGAAAGATGACTCTTAAAAAGACATGGATTGAGGCCTCCCACTGAATATGAAATATACATGTCTTATACAATGGGGCCATCATTATTATCTTTGACTCAAGAAGCTTTCGTGTCAAGTTTTGAATGTCAATCTATCGAGTCTTACTCACTATCACAGCCTTTAACATTATCTTTTTCTAGTTAGAAGAATTCATCTTTGAAGGTTATATCCCATGACATTTTGATATTTCCCATTTAAACTCAAACTTTGCGCCCTGCCTCAGTGGAGAAATGTAGGAAGTTGTTGATGCACCACAAAACTATTGCATGGATCAACAATTTGATAAATAATTTCCAGAATTAAGCTGAACCTTTACTCATTTCTTAACACCAAAACTGCAACAGACCTCATTGAGGCTGAAGAATCAAATATTTCATATTTGATATTTAATAAATCTAAATCATTAAAAACTTCTCAAACTGTTATTGTCTTTGCATCATCGTCTATTGTGAGTTGGACTTTAGTAGAGATATTGACAAATGGTTCATAATCAGTCCCCATTTATGATATCTTGATCATAGTCTAAGAGCCCACCAGCTTTTCCTTTAATCTGTGAACCTGTGAATCCTATATGAACTAGGTGAACTGCATTGTGCCCATTGAATTAGATTTGATCTTTGAAACCTGGTTTTGGATCTCTGAACTACGACATTCTGACACCTTTAAACCAATCTAAATTGAGTTACAAAGAGTGTGGAAAGTTCTGAGCTTTTCTTCTGCACCTGATTGCATTAATGGTATTAGGGAAAACCTCTGAACTTGGCTTTAAACATGAACCTTGCATCACTGAGCCAAATTTGTGAACTAACAAACTGCATTTCTGAACTGGAAATGAATCACTGAACCCAAGCCAATGGATTATACATCCGAACTTCTTAGAATGAACCATTGAACAAGTGTGAATAAATTGAACCACTTCAAACTATTGTTCAAAGGATTTTGCGACCATAAATTGAAAATTTGAGTTTCTAGGTGTATTATGAGTACCAACACATTATAAAATAATCAAGTTAATTTCTCTTCATCTAATCCAATAGTTGAATATTTAGAGACTCCCATTGGATATATCAAGCCTAACAACTTTAAATTAATTCAAATTATTATAAAATAGATCTTAAGAAGAATTAATAGATAAGATAATATTATTAAATTAATATAACATTTATTTGTTATAATTGTTAAATCAATTAAGAGGACTAAAGATAAATATTTAATTAATAGGACTAAAGATACATATTTGTTTTATGTGGGTAAAAATATGCTAGTAGGTAAGCCAATACATTATTTTAAAAAACTAAATTACAGGATATAATATTCTTAAAAACCTTCATCCATGGTAATTAATATTATTAAAATGTACACATTTAAAGGTCCTAAAATTTGATATATCAAGGCAAACAACTTTAAATTAATTTAAGTTATTACAAAATAAATCTTAAGAAGAAGTAATATCTACTTAAGATAATATTATTAAATTAATATAACATTCGTCTATTATAATTGTTAAATCGATTAGTAGAACTAAAGATACATGTTTGTTTTATGTGGATAAAAATATGCTAGTAGGTAAGCCAATACATTATTTAAAAAAATATTTACAAAATATAATCTTCTTAAAAACCTTCATCCATGGTAATTAATATTATTAAAACGTAAACATTTAAAGGTCCTCAAATTTGATTTAAATTAAATTAGAGCATCTCAAAGCCCAATTCAACCATGATGTACACTTATAACATGTAATATCTTCTCATGATCTTCACTACCTAGTCTCTACTTGCAATGTACATGCTTAAATTTAATCAAATATGGACAAAGCCGAATGGCAACAACCAAGTGGTTGTATTGTAAAACTTTGTTGTTAGGTTAATAATCAACAAAGTGTATTCCGTGTTGGACTATTTTTTCTTGCTTCAAATATGTTCCCTGTATCACAACAGAACCTACACCAGAAATTTAAATATTTTAATTTTTGATAGATATAAAGTTACCTAGATATAGATGAATTCATACATGTACGTGCACAAATTTAAATAAATTATATAATTAACACAAAATTATTTGATTAGGCTATTCTATTCACTTATTCAAATTAGGTCAACTATGGTTTGATATCAAATTTTAATATTAGATAGGGATATTACAATCCTACCCTCTTGAAATTGCTTATCCTCAAGTAATTATGATTTTCACTTGAATCATTATATCTCAATGATCACTTAGATTTTGATAAACCATTTTGTTCTATTCCCTATTATTTGAGTGATAACTAGGAGTTAGAATAGATTTTGTTTTGATGTTTTTAGTTAGATTAGTGAACATAGGATATGGATTGATTGATTGATCATAGTTTATGACCAATTTGTGTTGATGGTGAAATGATATATTAAAAAAATTCAATAATATTAATTAACTATTAATAATTCAATAAATAATAGTATCTAGAAAAACATATGTATTCAAATAATAACAATATACTTTTAAAAGTTATAAACTAAAAACTATAATATAATGAAAGGTTGCCTACAAGTGACATCATGACCCTTACTTTCATCTCTAAAATATATTAATAGGGAGTGACAGAGGCTAGAGAAAGCATCAAATAACATAGAAGGCAATTCATATTTTAAAAGGAGACTTCTCATTGAGAAGGAAAACTCCAAAATAATGACCAAAGACATAAAAATAAAATATGAAAAGAACAAAACCCAACACCAATGAAAGAACCTAAATCATTACAAGGATATCTTATTCTCTTTCTTTCAAGTCATTTGCTGAGGAGGAGTTAAAATATTTACCACATAAAGTATTGAGAATCGAGACTAGAGAAGACTGCCACCCATAAATCAACATGGCTCAAACACATTGAAGGTACAAACCACTATTAGTTACCAAGGAATGTATCAATGCTTATTGTGAAGAATTCATTAAGGGAGGATATTATATTTGAAGTATGAATATTTTTACAAGGAAGGCTCAAATATTTTTACTTAAATACAAGTTGCATGTACAAATATACTACATCTGATACCAAATTGTGACGACAAGTCTATCACAATTATGACATCACAACCTGACATTGTCACAATTTCCACGACAGTGGCGATAGGTTGTAACATCATAATTGTGAAAGACTTTTCATCCCAATTCAGTATCCAATGTAGTATATATGTTGTATTAGGGAAATTTATTATTTTTTAAGAACAAGAGAGTCTTAGAAAGATAGTGATCTTATTGGCTTAAGATCAAGAGAGTCTCATTAGGAAGAGAGTGATCGTAACATAGTTACAAGGAAAAAATATTTTGTTATTGTTAACATATGCATATGTTATAAGGGCCCTAGATAGAGAATATGTATTCTAGGAATGATCTTAAAGGGAGAACTTCATAGAAAATGGAGAAGCGACCAAGGACCTATGAATCCTCAAGAGGGTTATCGAGCCCAATATGAAGAAATATTTAAGGTTTGAGTTAGGATAGAGGGTAGATTAGTGAAAAATAAATTTTCATTTATAAATTCTAATAGTGGTTTTGCAAGTTTTTTTTCTTAGCTAACAGGGACATTACATTCAGGTTGTGCAAAAAGTTCTTTCCTCTAACCATCTTTATTCTTCCCCCACATGGTTATTTTTTGAATATCAAACTAATATGCTTGAAAATATTTTAAGGGACTTTCTTTGGTCATATAGCGTGGGCTCTAAGAGAAGACATTGTGTAAAATGGTAATGGTGTTGTTTTCTTAGAAGGCTTGGTGGTCTTGAGTTAAAAGACATTAAAGCCCATGGGATAGCCCTTTCCTCTAAATGGATTTGTAAATATTTTTGGGGTAATGAACCTTGGAAGGTCCTTGTGAGGAACAACATTGAAAGATTTGTAATCATGAAGGGTAGACATTGGTTAACCATCTCACTTTGGGATATCATTATGGGGAACTTCAAATTAAAAGTATTTGGGTCTAAGGTGTTCATTTCCTTTTGGAATGCATGGTCTCAAGTGAGGGAATTTGTCTATTTTAAGGGTACTGTTGGGGGTTCTCCAAACTATGTTTTTGTTGACACATCAATCTGGTGTGGGTTATACATTAATAATAATATTTTGGATTTAAAACAAAGTTGTTCTGTCAAAAAATGGAATAAAAAAGGTATCTCTCTTATTAGTGATATATTCATCAATAATAAGTTAGGCTCATGGGATGATATTTCTACCAAATATGTTATCCCCATTTCTCAAAAGAAAACTTATACTCTATTATCTAAGGTGATTGGCAATGAGAGGATTGGTGAGATCGTGAACAATGATACAAATGAAAGATTTGCAAAACAAGTTAATGCTACTCTTCTTAAAGACACTTCTACTAAATAGATCTGTGACTTGTTCAAGAATAATTACTACTTTATTATCACTCGTGTGTCCTAGTGTTGGAGGCTAGATTGTCCTATCTCAAATTGGCATTTGCTTCTTTAGTATTTTAGGAAGGCCCTTGTGAACCAAAATAATTCATTTTAGATGGCTTCTTTTGATTAGAAAACTTGTAATTGGCTCTATTTTGTGTTCTATCAATGTTTAACTTGTAATTTGTGGTATATGTAAAAAAATTGAGAACTTAGAGCATTTAATTTTTGATTGCACATATGCCAAGAATGTCTAGTCTATTTTTTGGTCTCCCTATTGAATGGAATAAGAAGCTTGGCTTGTCATGGAGTGAGATACTTGCAGGTTATTATAAGTGTTTTAATGTTTATTAGAATACATTTTGGTTTATGCTAACTGGTGAAATTATATGGCTTCTTTGAAAAGTCATGAATAATGAGATTTTTTAAAATGATAGAAGATGTCCTACTAAGTTTAATCTTGAACTCACCCATTTTTATATAATGTCACAAGTTTTTATTTTCTTCCATATCCCAAAAATAAGGTTCATGAAGCTTATGTATGATGGAGCTTTTTTGATTCACAAAGATGAAGTGAAAACTCCTCAATACATTGAAAAATATCAAAGCTTTCTTACCCAAGAAAAGATTGATGATCTTAATAGTCTCATGGAGATTGGCCATTTGAACCCAACTAACAACACAGGAGGACCCATACATTAGGCTATTGATAAATTTAGTGGAAGGAACACTTCAAGTGGTGTAGTTTATAATGTCTCTTCTAAAAGCTTCTCAACACCCACCTATCAGAAAGGGTGCTAGAATCATGGGCTTTAAAACACATAGTTTGATTTGGATCTTTTTTTTTTAATTGTAAAATCTTAATGTATAAGGAAATCATGTTAGTTACAATAGGCAGCAGCTAGAACTAACCTCATATACTCATTAAGCCATCTCCCCTAATTTTTAAAATTATATATTATTGATTGATAGAGGAATAAACAAGATAAACTACGTATTGAGAGGGTGGGGAGTGAATCGCATTTATAACACTTTCTAAATTTTCACCAATTCATTCACAACTATCAGTAACTTGTGAAGGATTTGAGCAATACAAATCCACAAAACCTAAGGAACACCTATATGTAAGAACTTGTCATAGAGAAGAAAAAGAAAAGAGGCAAGGGTTTTTCTCTAAAAATATAAGAACTATATGATAAGACTAAAAAGATGAGAGATAATTACAGAAGGTCAATCCTTATAGAAGGAGATTGAAAACCTAAAAGGGAAACCCTAAGAGGTAAATGTGATTTAATAATTAGTACTTAATTATTAAATAGTAATACAAAGTGCATAAAGTGAAAATATTAAGATGGGAGTAAAGGTAATTTAATAAATGAAATAAAATTAATAGTTTACTCTAACACCCACCCCTTGAGATGAGAAAAAATTTTGCTACAAACTATTAGCATGAATGTTGATGATACTACATTGGCTGAGTATCCTAAGCATTGGAGAGTATTCACATGTTGCATTCATGAATGTATTTGTCATTGATATCAACATAGCAATAAGTCTATGAAGACTGGTAAAGTAGTAGATAAAGATATTAGTTGTACAAACAATGTTTTGATTGTTTGGTAATGCACATTCATGGACATGTTCGATATAGTGCCCTGATGTAAAGGTTCAATGTGAAGTACCTAAGTCAAGAAGATGTACAAAAGATATACCTAATTTATAGAGAGTAGTATAGAGACAGAGTACCTAAGAAGTAGTTTTTGATATTTGTATTACATCATCTAACAGAGATATAATCTAGAAATACATGGTTAGCCAATGAAATATGATAGTCTAATGATGATGTCAACAAATGTGCAAGTCCTAGTGTCGCATGTGTGAGAAGTTGTATACACTATGAGCCAATAGTGCTATTATAATTATGAATTAATTATATATCTTACTATAATTAATTAGGAAAACCTCAAGGTTGACTCAAGGAATTATTTTGAAGACATGGTATAAAGGAAATATTTTTTTCTTGTTTGTAAGATGTTTTGTCATTGAATTGAGTGTGAAGTGTGAAAAGGAGCAAAGTGTTTGGTGAATGGGAGTAAGAGATTTAAGGGATTATTAGATGTGAGATTTGGGATCTAGTTACAAGATTAGAAGGTGTAGAAGTCTGGTTAACAAGATAGAGAAAGAAGAAGGAGAAATACTATTCACTTCTATTATTCCACAAAGAATAATACAGAGATCATTTTGGACATTGGGTCCATCTATCTTCCACAACTCCTAACAGGGTTGGCACAACTCCTAATAGGGTTGGAATCTCCTAATAGGGATTCAAAGTCTCCTAACTAGGACTGATATGTATTGAATTTTGTTATAGACTCCTAACAGGGTCCATCCTCTAACAAGGAATATTTATATTAGTCCATCATCTTGTGGGTATCATCCCCACTAAGGTTTTCCCTCTAGTCAAGGGTTTCCCTTGTTAACATATCTAGCGTTATTGTGTATGATTATCTTGTTGTAGTTTCTAATTATATTTCTCATATGGTTAAAATTTAATAAGGTTGATAATTGTGATATTAGTTGGATAATTGATTACCCCCTGCCCCACGCACCTCCCTCTCAGTTATATTGGTGGACTATATATTCTAATAATTGGTATCAAAGCTTCAGGTCCTTGAAGGAAAAGATTAATAGCTTTGGGACATCAATGAAAAATATTTTTAAAATGGATAGTCCTAGTTTTGATGGGGCCAACTATGACAATTGGAAGGAGAAGATGAAGACTCATTTTCTATGTATGGGTCCTAGTTATTGGCTTTTGACTAAAAGTGAAAAGACAATAGTCAAAGAAGAGAAGATTGAAAAAGATAGTGAAGTAGAGAGAGATTTGGTAAAGTCACTAGAAACATCTCATAAGATTTAGGCAACATTAGAATCTATTTTTGAATGACATGCAAAAAGAGTAATATTGTTGAATTGGATATGTGCATTCCAAGATGCTAACATGATGGAAAATGAATCTGTAAGAAGCTATATTGGTAGGATATTAGAGATATTTGTAGGAATCAAGACATATGGTGGGAATAAGGAAGAAGATAAGGTTGTGTGGAAGATCTTGAATAATTTGACACTACCATTCATGCAAGTAGCTCAAATGATTCAACTACTTATACCTTATACTAAGGAGTTTACCAAGGAAACATTTCTTCAAAGATTGGAAGCAATAGAAGTAGGTTTGAGAAAATTAGGAGAAATAACAAGAGTGAAGAAAAATTTTGGTGCCTTAAATATTTGGCCAAGTCTATCTAGAAGCAAAAGTACACATGGAGATTTTGCTAGTAGTATCAGAACTAGATATGATAAAGATAAGAAGATTGAGGAAGGTATAGCCCTTCTTGTGAGAAGAGAAAAAGTTGGTAAGAATATCTTCAAATGTTGGACTTGTAACAAGTTTGGTCATTATGCATCTAAATTTCCTAAAAGAGAGAAAAATTATAAGGGAAATCTCAATCCTAGAAGACCTAGGAATTGTTTGCATGCTAGTAAAGAAGAGGAATCAAATAAAAAAGGTCAGAGTGAAAGTGATGATGGCTAGGATTTTTATCTATTAAGGACGATGATCATGATAAAGATATTAGATAAGAAAAGACTCTAGTTTCTTAAGCTGAAAATAAATCTAACTGAATAATTAATAGTGGATGTTCACATCACATGACTAGTGACATGGATAAGTTTGTTAAATTTAGGAACTATGATGGAAGTATTATTAGAGTTGGTAATAATCCAGCCTATCACATTATAGAAATAGGATCCATTACTTTAGATGGAAAGACTAACATTAATGATGTTTACTTTGTTGATGGATTAAAGCATAATTTATTGAGTTTTGGACAATTGGTGAACAAAGGGTATCAATTTCAAATCACAGAAAAGACTTACACTATCAATGATAAAGATTGTAAGATGATTGGAACTAGAACTAGGTCCAAAGGTAACATATTTTAGTTGAATCCCACTGAAATGATATGTTTAGTTGCAAAAGTGGATGGCAGTTGGTTATGGCATAGGAGATTTTGTCATATAAACTTTGATAATATTGTAAAATTTAGTAGCACATTTGTAGTTAGATATTTTTCTAAGATAATAAAGCCTCCTAATGTTGTTTGTAAAGAATTTATTTTGGCTAAGCATAAGAAGGTGTCATTTCCCAACAAGAAGTTCACAACCATAGAAAAGCTGAAGATTATTCACACAAATCTGTGTGGTCCCTCTAGAACAAGAGGATTCTATGGTGAAAGGTATTTCATGAATTTTGTTGATAATTTCACTAGAATGATGTGGGTAGCATTTATTAAAGAGAGGTATAAATCATTTGAGAAGTTTAAGAAATTTATGAATAGAGTTGATAATGAATTTGCTATTAAGATAAATTTTTTGAGAGTAGATAGAGGAGGAGAATTCACCTCTAGAGAGTTTAATACATTTTGTGAAGAGAATGAAATCAAGAGATAGTTATCTTCACCTAGGTCATCTAAATAGAATGGGATTGTAGAAAGAATAAACAAATCAGTAGTAGAGGGAACAAGAGTAATGTTGTTTGGGAATAATGTTCCCAGACATTTTGGAGAGAAGCAGTCAATACAATAGTATACACTATGAATAGAGTAAATATAAGAAAAGGTATGAACGAGATACCTTATGAATTATGGTTTGGTCATTCTCCATCAGTTAGATATTTTAGAATTTCTGGAAGCAAGTGTTACATTAAGAGAAATAATGATATTGGTAAGTTTGATCCAAGAAGTGATGAAGGTTTGTTTCTTGGCTATTGATTGAAAAGAAAGGCACACATATGTTTTGATCATAGAAATAAGATAATAGTTGAATGTGCAAATTTAAAGATTGATGAAAATTTTGGAACTAAAGAAAAGATGTTAGATTACAATTCATATGAAGAAGAAGATCATATAGAGATTTGAACTAAGAGATGAGATAAGAGTTGAGTTGGAAAGTCCTACCTCTAATAGAAACATGAGAAAGAATCACCCTCCAAAGTAGATAATTGGAATCATAGACAAACATGTTTTGACAAGAAATTTAATGAAGAGATATGTTTGATTTCACAAGTTGAACCTAAGAGTGCAGATGAAGCCTATAAATATTATCATTGGATTCAAGCAATGAATGAAGAACTAGATCAGATTGTGAAGAATGAAACATGGGAATTAGTTCCTAGATCTAAGACAAGAATGGTATAGGAACCAATGGATATTTAGAAACAAGATGATTCAGCAAGGTGAAGTTGTAAGAAACAAGGATATTCTTGTGTGCAAAGGATATTCACAACAATAAGGAATAGACTATGAGGAGATATATGCCCCTATAGCTAGAATGGAAGTAGTAAGAATGTTCTTGGGTTATACAGTGAATAAGAAGTTCAAAGTATATCAGATGGGTGTTAAATCAGCCTTCATGAATGGATAACTTGAAGAAGAGGTTTACATTGAGCAGCCTGAAGGTTTCCCTCTAACAAAAGACAAAGATATGGTATGCAAACGAAAGAAATATCTATATGGATTGAAGCAAGCACCTAGAACATGTCATGGAAGGTTGTGGACAACTATTTGGAAAAATCTAGATTTGTTAAAGGTATGACATATAGTAACTTATATTTGAAAGAAAATGAGAATGGTTTGTTGATAATAGTAATAATTGTTGATGATATAATATTTGGAGGTAATGATAAAGAAAGTGATAAGTTTTTTGAAGAAATGAAGAATGAGTTTGAGATGAGCATGATAGGAGAAATGAAGTTTTTCTTAGGGTTCTAGATTTTGTAGAATAGTGATGGTATTTTTATTTCACAACATAAGTACCTGAAATATTTTTTGAAAAGGTTTGGATTGGAAAGTTGCAAGCCTATTGGTACACCTATGATAACTAGTCACAAGTAATCTAGCAAGGATGAGACACCTATAGTTCAACAAAAGAAGTACATATCCATGATTGGAGGTTTACAATATCTAATTTACACCAAACCAAATATGGCAAATGTAGTTGGGGTTGTAGCTAGATTTCAAGTTGATCCTTAGGAGTATCATTATGTACTAGTAAAAAAGATATTTAGATGTTTGAAAGGAACATGTGATTATGGAATATGGTATGAAAGATTAGATGATTTCACTCTATGTGCATATACTAATGTGGATTGGGTAGGTAATATGGGTGATAGAAAGAGAACCGGTGATGGATAATTTTTTGTTAGAGGAAGATTGGTTTCTTGACTAAGCAAGGACAAGATTGTATTTCACAAAATACAACCAAGGTAGAGTATGTAGCAACAAAAAATAATTGTAATCAAGTTATGTGGATGAAATAGATGCTAAAGACTATTAGTATTGAGTTTTTAGAACCTATTATCATATATTATGATAACAAAACTGTAGTAAGTATGTCTAAGAATCTTGTATTTTCATTCTAAGACTAAGAATATATCTATTAAGTATCATGGCTTGAGAGAGAAGGCAACAGAAAAAGAGATTAGATTGGAAATATGTGAATACTAAAGATCAAATTGCAAATATCTTCATGAATCCCTTACCTAAAGATAGATTTGAGTACTTGAGAGGTATGCTTGGGGTTATGCCCCTGCCTACTTCTAAGTAGATGATGAAGAGATTGCATCAATCCAGTGGTATAGAGAACTATTATTAGACTAGACTAAATTTTGATGCTTCCTATATGGGGGAGTATTTTTTATGAGCTAAGCCATTTAGGACTCTTGGTATTTGGTCTTGAACAATATCTTGGACACTTGAGATGGAAAAAGACTTGGAGTAGTAAATTGACATAATTAGAACTTTTTTATTGATGTCAAAGGGGGAGAATATGCATGAAAAAAATCTCCTAAGTATGTATGGTGAGGAGATTGCATAAAAATTTTACTTTATCAAGGGGATTTAGAAAGATTCATGTAAGAAAGAAGGAATATCTCTATGGGGAAGATATGCAACATGAGGAATTATGATGTATGATGAGTTGTTTACTATGACCAATTTTTTTTTATCCTAAAAAGGTGAAGAATAGAGTAGTGTTCCAAAGGTTTTCAAATTTGATTGATGAAGAGGATTTGAGAATATAAGAATAACAACAATAGCAATAGAGTACTATTTTGGAATTTGAACTTAGATGTTTTTCATCTATGTTGTCATCAATGGCAAAGGGGGAGATTATTAGCATGAATGATGATGATACTACATTGGGGGAGCATCCTAAGCATTGGAGAGTGTTGACTTGTTGCATTCATGAATGTGTTTTTCATTGCGGTCAACATAGTAGTAAGTCTATGTAGGGTGGTAACAAAGAAAACATAGATCTTAGTTATACAGAAAATATTTTGATTGTCTGGTGATGTGCATTCATGGTAATTTTTGATACATTTTCTTGATATGAAGGTTCAATGTGTAATACCCGAGTTGAAGATGTATGAAAGATATGCATAATTTATAGAGAGTAGTACAAAATTAGAGTACCTAAGAAGCAAAGAAATTTCTAACATTTTTATTACATTATCTATGTTAGAAATATGAATTACTAAGAGGGGGGGTTGAATCAATAATTTACAAACTTTAGTTGCCAACTAGATATTATTTGTTACTTTAAACCATGTACATAACTAAGTAATAAAGGAATGTTGAAGAGTAAAAGTAACCATGCACAAAGATAACTCATAACACCATTTTTTTTTAACTAGGGAAACCATGGCCAAGGGAAAACCCTGGTGGGGATGATACCCACTAGATAATATACTAATATATAAGTTCCTTGTTAGAGGATGGACCCTGTTAGGAGTCAGTGAGAAAATTTAGTATAGAGAGTCCCTGTTAGGAGACTTTGAATTCCTATTAGGAGATTCCAACCCTGTTAGAAGTTGTAGTACAATAGATGCAAGATCAGCTCATTGCCCAAACATGCACTTCCAATTACAAGAAGTGTTGATTGCCCAAACAAGTAATTAGACTTCTAGAATATAGATTCTTTCTCAATTTGATCTTGGATCACAAAATAGCTTCACAAACTTTTCATATATCGCTTTCACAAAAGGTCACATACAATTTCTCAAAACAATGTTTCCAAGATAGAACACTTGAATTTGTAAGATGTCCTTTGCATAAATACCATGACTTTACACAAATTGTTGCTTGGTCAGCTAAGACCATAATTCATTTTTCCAACTTAGATTAAACATCTAGGATGTCGGCCCAATTAGTCAAGTAATTATTTTGTAAACAAAATAATTCCTTTCCTTTAATTTTTCTATCTTGTTTCATTGGTAAAACAAAAATATCTCTTTTCTATGCAATTCATAACTTTTGATGTTATACACGTCATCATGAACATGTATACAATCTCCATCTAACTTCGCTAGTCATAATATAATGTCAACAACAAGTTGCATATAGAACAATACACTGTTGTATACCAAATTCATACTTAGACAATTTTTTGAGTACCAAAAGCCAAGTATCTTTATTTATAAGGTTTCATGTAAGCATGTACATCATGTGTTGCCATAAATGAAAAAAATCACATATCTACATTAGCCAATTGTCAACAATCTCCCCCTTTGGCATTGATGGCAACAAAATAGGGACAATTGGCTAAGTATCAAAAACACATTAACATTACATCTATTACAACTTCTCCATCTTACATATGCTCCCCCTTACAATGTGATTTCATATCTTACAATTTTATCTTCTCTTTACCTTATTTACAATTTTCTTATGCATTCCTACCCCTTTGGCATCAATGACAAAGGTTAAAATGTCAAAAAAATTCCAAAAATTTGCTGTCAAAAATGTTGTTCTTCTACCTTAAGCTAATAGTATCTTCATGCAATCATCAAAACTTGCCTTAAGATTGCTCAAACCTTTTGTCCATGTATCCTTTGCTGCTTCAATAGAGGTGAGAATTGCACATAAGGTATATGATGCAATCTCAACTGCATTAAAGTTGGAGTATAAAAAGTTAGAACAAGTGTCCTTGGCCCTTGTACATAACTCCAACTGTTTCTCAATATTAGATATTTTCAGAGCAATAGACTCACTGAAATCTGATACTCTCTTCAAAATTTGTTCCTTTTGAAGTTCTAGTTTCCTGATATCATTATGAATACTAGCCACTTGTCCTTCAAAATCATTAATTTTACTAGCAAGATGTTGTAACTAGCTAGATAGAGCCTCTAGCTTAGTCATGTTTCCTCCAATCTGACTATCAATATCCTTCATCAACTTGTGAGATAGAGTACACTTGATGTACAATATCTTTCCATCATGGTGACATTTCCAAAGTTCCTTGATACAAGTATCAAGACTTAACAAATTATCATTCTTAATATTTTGACAAATAGTACTAAAAGAGTTAGCATCATGTGAGAACTATGCCTTTTTTTTTGTAACATTTAACAAAATTTTGAATTCCTCATTGAAATATTTTAGCACTGCATGTGCCCTCTATTCAAGATCTATCTCTATGTGCTATATTGCCAAAGTACTATGTAATCTATTAGTAACCTCTATCAAGGTTCTCTACAGGCTTTTTACTATCTTCTTTTTCTGAATAAGCTTTGCAAAAGATGAGATCAAGTTAGTTTGGTCATCATCGTCAGTTGTCAAGCTAGCAAGCAAAAGGAGAGTAGATGAACTAGAAGGTTTAGTGTCATCTTCCTTTTTCTTCTTTTTAGCTACCTCTTTGACTCTTCTTTCTTCTTCCTTTTTCTCTTCTCTTTCCTTTCTTTCTTTTTCTCTCTTTTCTTCCTTTATTTTCCTTTTCATTTCAACAAAAAAAAATTTCTTCCTCTACTTTTCTTTTCACTTCATCTTCAAGCAATTTTGTCTTGGTCTCTTCTATTTTCCTTTTCTCTTCCTCTAATAACCTCTTTTCTTCTTTAATTTGTTTCAATTGATCTTCAATATCTTCAGTGCGAGGTTCATTCTATTCAAAACTCTCAAATGGGTTTGTACCATCAATGCTAATGCTAACATTGGTATGATCTATCTACATTGTGTCACCACTCACTAACACTTTTGAGATTTGGGTGCTGGTAAAGATGTTGCCTTGGATTTTGTCATCATCTGGCTACTATAGTTTCACTTCTTATCTTTCTCACCCACCATAAATATATATGATCTTACCTTGTTACTCAAGTAAGGTGCTAGATTATTCAACAATCTTTCAAATTTTCCTTCATTATCAGTCTTACATATTATTCTTATTATAGACTTTTGAAGTTCTATGTCCTCTTCCTGAGTTGGTTCCTTATTTTCTATGAGTCTATCATATACTTTCTAGTTTACATGCCTTCAATATCCTTGAGTTTTAGATTATTGGCTATTATGAATCTCACAATAGAGATACCAATCCGATCTTTCTCAAAATTATTATACAAGTCATAAAAAAAAATTCATCTAAACAAAGTTTCCTTCATTAGCAATAACTGAATTTATCTTCTCTATCTTCAGCTTCTAGGGTTGCTGAGCTTTTTCTATTGATTTCTTAGAAGTAATTACCTTCTCTATCTATTTAACTTCTAGTTCTTATTCTTCTTCTTCACTAGACTCAACAATTATCAACAATTTTTTTTGTCTCTTTCTTAGTTTAGTGGCTTGTTGGTTGACCCTTTTAGTCTTTGTGGTCACAACTTCCACTAATCTCTTAGATTTCCTCTTCAACTCACTTGGATAAACATTTGATACTACTACATAAGGAATGCTCTATTCTAAAGATGTCTCTGCAATAGACACTGATAAAGGATGCACATTTAGTATACCTTGTTTCATAGTCTATCTAACTACTTGTAACTCACTCTCATACTAGCCTCTGATAAGGATTTCTTCATTATTGTTTAAGTATTCTTGTGAGATGTTTTCTCTGAGGATTCCTGATGAGCTAATTGGGTAATCTCATGATAAGTTCCAAATCTATACTCAACTTGGTCCTTCTTTGATTTCAACAATAAATCAATGTATCTAATTGTTGTTTCATCATGCAATTCATAACCTAAGGGATCAAGAAATGTTTCCTAAGGTTCTACTACTTGAATATAAGTAAAATCTGTATCAACCATAACATAAATATCTTCTTTGAATCTGTCTACAATTCTAGGTGCAATTCTAAATCTTTGTCTCATCTCATTCTGAAATGTTTTCATTATCAAATTCCCACTTTCCAATATTTTATCTTTTGAATGTCTTTTACATACTTCTATGATCTTTTCCATTGTACACCTATCACTACTCATAATCTCTATGGCTGATAAATATGGAAATATCTTAAGTACATGAAAGAACAAATGATTGATCAATGACTAAAATCTAAACACACCATTCTTAGTCCTCTTGATTTTCTCTAGGTTCTCAAGAAATTGCATTCTTATAATTTAACTGAGGTTAAATTCTTCCTTCTCAACACATATCTTATAGGCTACATAGATGAATCCAACTAAAAATTTACCAATCTTATAACTTGCACATAAGGAGTAGGCAATGATTCTACTCAGGAATCTTAAGTCATCTTGTTTAATGGTGTTAATCACCATGACCTTTCCATTATAAACTACTTTGGCATAACTCTCAACTTTCTTCTTAACCAATTTCTCACCTATAGACACTGCCTTGTTTACTAAGACTAGTTGCCTCATGAATAAGGTTGGCTGAAATATCAACTACACTATCTTTCATCCATAGTTTTCCATCATGTATTCTACTTAGTATGATTTGTACCCACTCATTTGTGTCCAATTCTCAGTAGAAATGATATTTGAATAGGTCTGGTTCCTTTTAATATTCAAATCCAAGCTTAATAATCATATCATGATTAAAGACTAATTCCATGTCCTTGTTCATATTCTCACTTCCAATAGACTCAAACTTGTTGTTAAGATAATTTCCTACATCTTCCAAATGAACTACATTTTTCAAAGTAATGGGTAATACTAAACTAGGGTTTCCTTCTATGAGTTTCATGGAAACAATCTTCAATTTAGGTGTATCCTCATTCTCAACATTGTGACTACTGACATATCCATGCTTCTAAAAAATATGAACTTATATCGAATAAATTCTATGAATAAATGATAAAATACCTTTTTTGAAAGGAGGGTTTTCTTTTAAATCTCCTTATCAAGTTGCTTCTGAGTTCTCTATGCTTCGGATGTAATTGCAATGAAGTAGTAATCAAGTATGTACTCCATTTTATTCCTTCAACTTGAACTTGCATTAACTAAATACTTTTCAAACATGAAAAAGCTATCAATTGTATTTCAAATCAAATATCTACTCAAGATCTTCTATCTCATCTTTAGATGCTACCCAAGGTTTTCCATAGCTTCCTTCCATCATGACAAAGCTCCATAAAACTTTGCTCCATGAAATTCTCTATAAAAACATAGTTTACATCTTCTGCTTCAAAATTGACTTTTTTTGTAATAATAGTAACTCTTAATTCCTTCACAACTAGTTTAGATAGGGTCCAGATTACAAGAGAGCTTAGATATAGTCTAAACCTATCTTGATACACCTTTACCCTACTTTTCTACTCATACTTTGATCTCTAAGTGAAGTTACAAATTCTGGTGCTGTGAACAATCTTAATTCAACTTAGTTGAATCAAACTCAATAACTAACTTTGATCTTCTTGTCTCATCATCTTCTAGCATTTCTTTTGAGATGTCTAATCCTTTTACAAATTCTTTATTGAGTTCTTCTCAAAGTTCACTAACTACATTTCTTTGTTCCTTATTGTCTTTCTTAGTCCCAAAGTTTCTCTCATGGTTCCTTCTATTATTTACAACATTTCTTCTATTTCTAAAGCTTTTTCCACTGTTCCTTCTATCTATGATGTTTCCATCCATTCTGCAATACTTTGTTGTATGTGCAAATTTGTTGCATAATTGACATACTGGAGTTTTACTTCTAGGATTTTGATGATCATTAGGTGCATGACAATTTTGAGCAGTGTCCAAAGTTGTTACACTTATAGCACACAATCTATCTTCTTTTTTCAAAGGTATTCCTTCTCTTGATGTCATTTCATTAGATCTTCGTCTATTTGCAGGGTCAATATTTCTAGACATTCTATTGTTCCTTCTATCATTATCATACTTAGGTTTCCTATAATCAATTGCTTTATGACCCATACCATGACAATTATGACAATAAAAATCCTTGACATGATTAAATGACTTATTTGTACAATCTCTTTTCATATGACCTATTTCACTACATGAAAAATGCTTACATCTAAATTCATAGTTGGTTTCCTTATGAAATTCCACTTGCTTTGGTTCATCCAATATCTCAACTTCCTTGTCTTGACCAACTTCTTTAGGTTTATCAAAAGATTGAATGGATTCAATCTTATCATCAAATTTAACTTTTTCTTTTGGATGTAATCTAATCTCATCTTTCTTTGCAGACATGTTAAAAAGATAACCAAGACCAATCTTATCATAAGTAGGTAGGTATTGACATTGAATCATCAAGTTTTTCTCTTCTAGAATAAATCTTCTCAAGTTGTTGCTTGCACTGAGTTAATTCACCTTTCACAATAGTATTGTATTTCTTAAGTTCTTCATGATCTTCTTTCAATGTTTCAAATTTAGATGTCTTCTTTGCTAGACTTTCTCTAAGACCTGTATTCTCAGTTTTCAAATTAGATTCAATTTTTCTATGATCACTCCTCAAAGTTAACTTCAGATTCATAATCTTCAATTCATGCTCCAAGATCTTTTACTATGTCTTTAGCTTTGAGTAGTTATCATCACTAGTTTAAAATTCAGTAGATTCAGGCTTGGTTTTGAGATGTTCAATCTTATCTTTCAATTGTCCAATGTATACTTTGGAGTCTTCATATCTATCCTTCAGCTTATCTCTTTCTTCAATAAGGAGATCAATTTGTTCAAATACCTCTTCAAGGTTCTTCATTAATTATTCCATATCCATAGGGATCTTACTTAAGTTGTTAAGCCTTTTTTGAGTAACTATAGGAATTACTAAGGGGGAGGGGGTGAATCATTAATTTACAAACTTTAGTTGCTAGTTGACTATACATAACAAACTAATAAAGTAATACTGATCAATAATGGTAACCATGCACAAATATAACTCATAACACCATATTTTGTTAACTAGAGAAGCCTTGGCCAAGGGAAAACCCTAATGGGGATGATACCCACTAGATAATATATTGATATATAAGTTCCTTGTTAGAGGATGGACCCTATTAGGAGTCAATGAGAAAATTTAGTATAGAGAGTGCCTGTTAGGAGACTCTGAATCCTTGTTAGGAGATTCCAACCCTATTAGAAGTTGTGGTACAATAGATGCAAGATGGGCCCACTACCCAAACATGCACTTCCAATTACAATTAGAAGAGTTGACTTTCCAAATAAGTTATCAAACTTTTGGAATATAGATTCTTTCTCATTTCAATATTAGATCACAAAATAGCTTCACAAACTTTGTATATATTGCTTTCACAAAAGGTCGCATAAAATTGCTCAACACAACTTTTCCAAGATAGCACACTTGAATTCACAAGATGTCCTTTGCATAAATACTATGCCTTTACACAAATTTTTACTAGTTCAACTAAGATCATAATACACTTTTTCAACTTAGAGTAAACATATAGGATGTCAGTCTTAATTGGTCAAGTAGTCATTTTGTAAACAAAATAATTCCTTTCCTTTAATTCCACTATCCTATTTCATTGGTAAAACACAAATATATCCTTTTCATACAGTCTATACTTACTTCCTATGTTATATATTTCATCATCAACATGTATAAAATCTCCATCTAACTTTGCTAGTCATAATATGATGTCAACAACAAGTTATATACAAAACAATGCATTGTTATATACCAAATTCATACTTAGACAATTTTTTGAGTACCAAAAGCTAAGTATCTTTATTTCTGAGGTTTCCTATAAGTGTGTACATCATGTGTTGCCATAAATGACAACAATTACATATCTTCATTAGCTAATTATTAATAGTCTAATAGAGATATAATCTGGAGATGCACGGTCAACTAGTGACATATGATAGTCTTATGATGACTTTAGAGAAGCACAAGTCCTAGTATCACACGTGTGAGAATTTGTATAGAGTGTGAGTCAACAACAATTTTTTAATTATGAATCAATTAATTATCTTATTATCATTAATTGAGAAAGCCTCAAGACCAACTTAAAGAATTATTTTGAAGATACGATACAAAGGAAAGATGTTTTCCTTGTTTGTAAGATGTTTTGTGATCATTGTATTGAGTGTGAAGTGCAAAAAGGAGCAAAGTATTTGGTGAATATGAGAAATAAATCCAAGAGATTATTGGATGTGAGATTTTTGGTTTGGTTATAAGATCAGAAGAAGAAAAAGTCTAATTGACAGGATAGAGGAAGAGGAAGGAGCAATACTATTCATTTCTATTATTCTACAAGGAATAATACATAGATCATTTGAACAGTGGGTTCATTGGGCTTGCCCTGAAGATATTTGGACAGTGGGTCCATTTATCTTTCACAACTCCTAACAAGGTTTTAAAAATTCCTAATAGAGTTGGAATCTCCTAATAGGGATTCAAAGTCTCCTTACAGGGACTGGTATGTACTAAATGTTATTATAGACTCCTAATATGGTCCATCCTCTAACAAGGAATATTTATATTAGTATATCATCTTGTGGGTATCATTCCCACTAGAGTTTTCCCTCTAACCAAGGGTTTCCCTAGATAATATATCTGGTTTTATTGTATATGAGTATCTTGTTGTGGTTTTTGATTATGTTGCTCATATGGTTAAAGTTTAATAAGATTGATAATTGTGATATTAGTTGGATAACTAATTCAACCCCCCATCTCAGTTATATTGGTGGACTATATACTTAATACAAACAATGAAGAAAAAGAAAGGAAACTACGATGCAATGCTAAAAGAAAACTTGGGTCCCAACAACAAGGAATAATGAGGTACCCAATCACAACCAAATCTCTATGAAATAGAAAAATATAGAAAACATAGTGGGAAATACCCTACTCTAAAAAGAGATAGAAAAGGATGCACAAATGAAATATCTCAAGAGATTCTCTCAAGACCATAACTACAATAAAACACCATATGATAGAAGCTTAAGACTCCATAGCCCTCCCCAAAATGGTAGAACTCTTATGTTGATGAATACATGAATGTGGCTCCAATCTGAAAGAAACAAAGGTAGTGGACAAGGAGGGTAAAACCCTCAAATTTAAGATGAAGTTGGAAGTCTTGGCTGATGCTAAAAGGAGAATGCATGAGAATCCTAAAATAGAATCTCCAATGGAGGTGGCATAATTGGTGTACTGAATCTATCATCTGAAAGGAGATGTGTGTCCTCTAATATATCCTCAACAACTATAGTAGTGGTTTAATTATTGGAGATGCAATGGTAGGAAATGCTAAAGAGTAATCCTACACGATAGATGGGCTCAGAATAGGAGGTGGATGTGTAGAAGTCACAACACTAGTCTTAGGAACAACACATAAGTTTAAGTGGCCTAACTTCACCTCAGTAATCTCTCATGAAGAAAGAGAGTGAGTCTCCAATAGTGGAGATTGTGGACCAAAATGAGAGAAAGAGTATAGGCAAGAAGAGTGATAAAAAATCCTTGTAGCAATAATATTTCTAGTCTCACTATCTCTGATGTGCACTAAATCTTGTACAAACTGAAATGTCTTCCCTATCCCACTGTGTGTAATTTGATAAATAGAGAGAAAGTTAGAGGAACAATGTGGATCAAAAAGTACATCATGAAATGTACCATCATAAATGCCAATAGAACCTTTCCCACATACAATCATAACAATTTTGTTCCCCATCAAAATGTGTGGAGTAGGAGAAGCCTCAAAAGAAGAGAAACAATCTTGAGAAGATACCATATGGTGTGAAGCACCTAAATCTGGTAATCATCTAGAAGAATGTGGAGTAGTAGTTGTACATAGTGAATGACCCTTTCCTATATCTTTAACTTCTGATTGAAATGATGACAATGGAGACAATCTATGAGAAGTAGAAGGAATATCAATGTTATTCTTATGAAGGAGAGAAGTCAAATGTGAAACCTATTTGGCATAGCCATCTAACTTATTCTCATAGAAATGTGACTCATCATGATTAGGCTTATTACAATAAGAACATTCTTTCTATCTTTAATTTACCTCCTTTGAGAGGAGGTGGACCTGATGAACTATGAGGGCTAGAATCAATTTGAGACTCTGTATAATTTGATTTCTATGTCTTCTCCTTCATCCAAGAAGATGCTAAGCTACCAATAGGAGCCTGTGAGAGAATCCAACTGAGAGATCTTAGCATTCTCTTGAGTCAAACAAACACAAAAAACCTCAAAGGATGTTATGGTAAATATATTACCCAGAGTGTCTTTGGTGGAATAGAAGGTAGAAGCAAAGATCTAAAAGTTTCCATGAAGCTTAGAAAGAATCAGATAAATGCACTCAATGTGAGTCTTGGTTTTACCACAACCCTGCAATAAAGTTCTCTATTTGAACTTCATCAACAAGTGCTCAATGGAAGGAAAAGAGTCTACTATAAGAGAGGTAATCTTTTCCTTGATATGAAGTTCCCTAAACTCATTCACTATACCAAACAAGCCATCAAGCTTGGTCCACATATCTAGAGGGGTATTGCACCCATCAAGATGAAACTATAGACTATTGAATACTTTAAAGCAATTAACCCCATCACCTCATCCATCTTGTTCTTGTGTTGCATGACCTCAAAAGGCCTCTAAAATAAAGTAGTTGTACTATATCTAGACAAGATCACAACCTTTTGATCAAAAAAGTCATATCATCAAGGTCTTCCATGTGTGATAATTATAAGGGATCAGAAGTTCTAGACAAGAAGAGGTTTCATTCATAATTTCAGAAGGTGTTGAATTGGTTTGTGAAAACATTCTGGTTTATTGATGTAAATAACATAAACAATAAAAAAAAATATTCCCACAATGCAAAAAAATTGAACCCCAGTTGCTAGTAGGAATGTGCAAACAAGAACAGCGAAAAAATGATTAAATTTGAAAAGCACATGTAACTTTGAGAAATAATAATGAAAATTACAGAGAATCTAGATAGAGCTCGAGAAGATATTTCTAGTACTTCATTTGGATAAAAAAATGAAGTGAAAAATGAGCAAGTTAGGCCCCCTAGAAGATAAAAAAGGATCATCTGACTTCGAGCAAAAAAAAATGTATCAAATGCCTCAAGATCCGTGCCAAAATGTAGTGATTTTCGTACAAAAGTACCTCAATTTATTTAACCAAAAATTTGATTTTTCATGCCAAAAAATCTTAATTTGCATACAAAAAATCTCAATTTGTATGCCAAAAATCTCAATCCATGTGCCAAAAAATCTTAATTTTCATACCAAAAAATCTTGATTTGTGTGCCAAAAAAAATCAATTTTTGAGCTAAAATTTTTCAATTTGTGTACCGAAAATCATAAAATCATTGCCTCAGGAAATGTGCCCAATTAGAAGCAATATTATTTTTCCTTAGATTCCAACTATGTCCAAATTTGATAAATTTTATGTGAAAAGGGGGGTTTTGATGCCCTCTGAATCCAACCATAAGGTCTATTTGGCCTTAAAGCACTTTGAAAATAAGAGATACCTCCCATTTTTGTAGAAAATACCCAAATAATACTAGATTTAAACCCTAGTTATTTTTTTAATCCAAATATTGAACAAGCTATAATAGGTTAGACTCTAATACCATGAAGTATTTGAGTAATACAAATCCACAAAACCCAAAGAGCACCTGCATGCAAGAACCTATCACAAAGAAGAAAAAGCAAAGAAGAGGCAAGGGTTTTGCTCTGAAACTATGAGAACTATATTATCAAACTAAAAATATGAGAGATAATTATAAAATATCAATGCTTATAGAAGGAGATCGAAAACCTAAAAGGGAAACCCTAAGAGGTAAATGACATTTAATAATTACTAATTAATTATTAAATGGAATTGCAAAGTACATAAAGTGGAATCTAAGAAGGGAGTAAAGGTAATTTAATAAATTAAATTAAATTGACACTTACTCTAACAACTTTTGCATGTAAAACTTATAATGTATAATTATTGTAACATATATATTTGATCATTCACATGCATGAGGGTAAAACACATAACACAATATTTTTACCCAAAAACCTTCCAAGGTGAAGGTAAAAATGGGGTGGGGATGACACCCACAAATCTTCACTATTGTAGTAATAAAGTTAACCAATTAAGGTTACAATGTTTGACCATAAAATATGATCTATCCTATGAGGAGCCTACTCTATTAAAGGCTTAAGAGACTACTAGGTCTCATCTTGTTAGAGGATTTAACACTTAGAATAAAGTAAGGACTCTTTTAGGGGATTTAAAAAGATTTGTTAAAACCACTATGTTAAGAGATTTACCCTAATTCAAGTCAGTTAAAATTGATTTAGTAACTGACTCTTAGTTTTCTCTACAAGATTATTTCAAGTCTTCTCCTTGCTAACTAATCCTCCCCTCTGATCTGATATGTTTGCCTTTGTTTTCACTTCATTGCCATGACTAGGTCACTTTCTTTGTTAGATGATAATAGAAGCCTTCACTAACTTCTCATATGTTCTCAGTTCTTCTTTTTCACTTTTTCATAATACTTCTAATTTGCATGCATACACCTCTCTTTCCTTGCTCTTACTTTGCATGCTTATGATCTAGGTTAAGATCATCACTATTTAAAGAATTTTGTAAAGAGTTTTCTAGCTGATTCCACAATAGCCTCTATATCTTGATCGTTGAACACACAACATATGGATCTATGATACACGTCTTGTAAATGTTCTATAACAACCTTGACAAAAGGAAATATTCCTTCCAAGTCAACTTGATCATCATTTTTCCTCAAAATTTGTTCCATTCCTGACTTTTATGTAAACTCTTTTTTTCTCAGTCTTTACTATTTCCTGATGCTTAGCATTGTTGTTGCTTGATTTTTATTACCCTTCTGATGTTCGACATGTGTTGTGCTTAGCACACCCTCTATAACTTAGTACTTGTATGCCTCAAATTTTCTTGATCACTGATGAGCTCGGTTCGTATAGAAAATACTTTGTGACCAAAAACTTGTTCAGCTCCTATAGAGCTCGGTACATACTTTCTTATGTACATGACTTAGCCTATATAGAGTAGCTTGGTCACAGTGATGACCTTCTGAATCTTCCTTGTAAATGACTAGGTGGTTGATACTAATAGACAAAAATGGTTAGAGATACCAACAATCTTCCCCTTTGACATTAATTGAAAAAACACTTTGTCATATTTACATTGTTACAATACAATCTAATAAATGAGTTCTCTTCCTGTGTCTTATGACTTATACCTTTAAATGAACAATGCAAAAATGATTAACAAATCCATTTCACCTTTATTTGACTTCTCATTCTCTTTATCAACTCTATTTCCCCCTTGTTTTTTAACACTATATTTCATTGTTGTTGGGGTTTAATAGGTGGGATTAATCCATATTTTTCAATGAATTCCTTGGGAACTCAAGTAATCATGGTTAATTCATGATACCATATAGTTCTTTCAGCCTCCAAAATTTGATTCCACAACTAAATTATTACAGCCAAAATCAATGAAACTGTCAACCACTGAGAGATTATGATATTTTATGTCAAGATCCTAGGCTATTTTCAATTATCTTTGCATAACTTCCAAATGAGGTATCATCATCACCTGAACAGAGATCAATTTGGATCTCATGTCACTGTTAGCTACTTGAATCTTGGCCAATGTACCTTTGCATTCAATAGATTATTGTAATAATCAATACTTGATCCTACTGACTCAGAAATAATGTTGTTGGATCTCTTCATCTTAGTCTAAATTGTATTTATTTATGCTTGAATGTTATTAGTGAATCTTGGAACATCTAAAAAAATTATGTACAAATGTTGTACCTTTTGAATTAATTCAATAATAACCTATATTGTCTCCTATAATTATACATTTTTCTCAACAATGGTTTGGAGACTTTGTCCACAACCTTGGTTTCAAATCTTCTAGTAGACCATTCCATTAAATTCTCATTTAATTCTATACTTCTAGCATTTTCTTGATCAATTATATTTACAAGTTGGTTTATGATTGGTGCATCTTCTTCAAAATTATGAATGTCAAAAGAATCAACAAAAATATGCTACATCATGCAATACCTATTTTTGTTTTAGCTCAGTTCCTTTTATCTCTTTTTCTTTGCCAAAAATTCTTGCAGCAAAATAGTTTGCTCCAAGGTGAGATTTTTTAGGTCTAATTGTGGCATCTCAATGATTTTATCCAAACTAACCTCAATATATAGTAGTCAATTTTTCTTGTGCATTTGTGGTCAAGACAAAAATAGTTACACTCTGTTCAACTTTATTTGATTATTTTCCTTCCTCAGTACGAGGTGCTGAAAAAATCTTATCATTTACACTTGTTTCTTTCTCTTCACCATCCACCTATGTATCTTTGAGCCTTGAATACTTGGCCTCTAGAGGGTCAATGGTGTTGGCATGTATAGGGAATGCACTGCCTTGCAGACTAGGCACACTTGAACCTTCTCAACTACTGTAATCATTTTTGATGTTTACAGTGTCTATCTCTACTTTCTTTGTTTTTAAACCAAAAATTATCTTCCCTAGAAACTCACTTTATTGTTGTACAAACTTCTCTTTATTTAGTAATATCAAAAATGTTCTATACATAGGAACAAATATTATCCTATACTGCTCCAAAAATGTAACTTTTTTCTCCTGGGATAAGTTAGGCATTACTCTAACTAACATGTCAATCCTTATCTTTTTCTCTTCCTTCTCTACCTATTCCCATCTTATGGTCAATTTATCATATATATCTTAAGGTATCTTCTTCTCTATTTCACTAGGAGCTAACTTGAAATTTGAGATCATTTCTACCATAGCCTCCTCAATTTTATTTCTATCATTATTATCTAGTGTATCATATTTGACAAATTTGAAACAAGATAAGCTTGGGGAACTCCTTAAGTTTATGCATACCTCATAAATAGTCTTAGGTTTCCTCTTAGGTAGTCCTCTAACCAATCTCATTATTTTCATTATAGGGGCATTGGGCTCTATAGCTTCTACTACCTTCTATTTTGTAGACTACTCGACACTAGCAACAACCTTGGTCCTTGGCTTAGTTGGTGGCGGAGGTGTCACTACTAGTTTCTTCTTTGTTCCTTGAGCCTTTTTTGATTGGTGGCATGATAATAGCTAGGGTTTCTCCCTTATCACCTTCTTCTTCCTCCTCTTCCTCATCACCACTTTCTTGTTCTTCATCTTCACCAAGACCTTGTGTCAATTGTAATGAATCATTTCCCTTGCCTAGGGTGCCTATTTTAGCTTCTAGGTCTTCAATCATTTTCTTCCTTTTCTTCTCCTTTGAAGATATCTTGATATTTATAATTATTCTTTATTTTTCTTCTTCATATCTCCCAAAAAATTCATCCCCAATATCTTTTAGTAGTGCATCAATGTTTGAACTCACTACATCATTATTTATCTCATATTCAAAATTTTGTAACCACTACTTCCTCAGCTTAACTACCTATACAAAAGTCTTGTCCAAATCAACAAGAAAAAATATGTCACTATAATATTTTGTGACCAATTCTTCAAGAATCATAATTCTCCTTTTCATCCTTCTATTAAACTTATCAAATTAAGAATTCATTACATTTTCAAAAAAATTTCCTAATTGAGTAATATACTCATTTACCTATCTTGTCACTAGTTTTTCTTGCTCCCATATAACATCACCAATACTAGGAAAATACTTCTAGATGTAAATTTAAATTAAAAAAATGATGGATATAACTTACATATTGAGTTCTTCTTTTTTCTTATTGATGAAATTTTTTTTGCAAGTTGTAATCTCTGTAGCTTGACAAAATCATAATCATGATCTTTCATCACAATCTTCCATGCTTGACCCATAGCCATACAAGGAACATTATTCAATCTACTTGATTGATAGAATTTGTGAGCAATGACTCTTAGTAAAAATTCAATTAGAGGATCAAAATGTTTTTAATGGATAGACCTCATCAATTCCACTCAGCTCTTGTATTAGCCTCAACTTCTTTATAGCTCAAACATTGCATGGTTTTCTTCTTGTCTAGAGTTGAATAACCTATACACCCAATGAATTATTTTCTTTTTGATCTCCACTATTTCATTTTTTAACCAATACTTCATGTCATGAATTCTATTCAAAACAACTTTTATCCATTCAACCTTCAAATTCTTTGAGAATTCTAGGACATGAGTTATCCCTTTTCTCTCAATAATTTGAAATTTGTCCTTAAAAATTCCTTCATTGCATAGCTTCTCATAAGCTTCTCTAATTTCATAATCTGTTATCTCTCCATTTTTTCACATATAAAAAATTTTGACATCATGGATCATAATGACTTTAGGTGGTATCAAAGATAGCGCACCCATAGAGTCTCCTTTCATAGAAATCTCTAGAATAACATGAAACTTAGGTGGAGGACAAGTGTCACTCTTCATGAGTTGGATTTTACCAACCTGTTGGCTCATTATAGTGGTTGATGAAGCTTCCATTATCATAGTTATGGTTTGGAGTTCTTTCTTTTCAGGATACTTAGCACACTTTAGATCTTCCTTCATTCAATCTTCTTTGTCCAAATTGCTCTTGAAATCTTTACTAGTTGTAAAAAATTCCAAATGGCTCTATGTTCTCAAAAATCTATTTGCAAGGTATGTGATAATGTCTTTGAAATTTTTTATATACCTTCTTTTGATCAATTTAGGGTCTCCATTAATGTTGTATACTCAGGTAGATGGAAGCTAGCTATCTCGGTTGATATTGATGCCTTCTATCTAGGTCTTTGTTCTAGATATTAGTCTCTTCCATATCATTTGGTCTCTACCATATCATTCCTAAAGTGCTTGCTCTATATTGTAATGCTTGATCAATAAAGACAATTTTACTGACACTGGGCAACCTTTCACAAATTTGTTCTTATGCATCTTGTATATGAAAATATGAAATTTTGACACATATTCATGTAAGGAACTAATGTATATATATCAAATATCTATACAATTACATACATACCTCTCTTTCCTAGTTTGAGATGACATGATCACCTTCTCCATTGGATTGGGTGACCTCAGCTCCATTAGCTCCACTATTTTTATCATCTGTTTTCCTTTTTTATTTCTGGTTCATTCCATTTCTAATTTTCTTAATGTCTCGATTTATTTTTCCTTTGTCTTTTGTCTAATTTGTTGAATGCACTTGAGTCTTGCAATTCTTGCTTTGATGTCTAAACTTGTGATATTCAGAACATACATTTTTAGGTGTATAATTCTTTCTTTGATTTGTCTAGTAGGGTTTTGTTTATGATCTACATTCATATGCTATATGACCATACTTATGATAGTTATAACAATATCCTTCAAATTTAGGTGTAGTACATGTATTCCTTAGTCTTGACCTACACTCATGTATTTAATTCCCTTGTTTCTTGGAGTAGAAATAGTAACCAATAAACTTAGGTTTAGAATTTTACATAGCCTATTTTCTTCTACAAATATTTTTAGCATGATCAAGTTCCCCATAGTGATAGCATGTTAGTTTGTCCTTTGACTTTGCATTCCTTATTTCTCCATTCCTGGATGATTCTCCTTTCTTAGTGTATGAATGTCTTGACCCATTAGAACAACTTGATGACTTCATAAGTTCTTTAAAGTAATTCATTTTTTCCTTTGGTTTGTTGAATCTCTCCATGGATTCTTTCTCATTTTTTAGTTCATTTTTTAGTATGTTCTTCTATGATTTAATTTCTGATTTGTAACCATTAGTTGATTTATCATGTCTAGTTGAGTTTTTATGATCTTCTACACATTTGATATCCTTTATTCAATTTTGGTAGCAATTACCCTTTTGTCTTCTTCAACCATATTCATGTCTTCTTCAACTTTCTTCTTTTGTTTAGTCACTTCACATGGTCAACTGATTAGATTTCATGTTCTCTTTTTAGTCCTCTTATTTCTTCATTCAAGAGTTTGTTCTTCTCAAGTAGGTCATCAAATGCTTTGTCATTTGGATTGATTGGTTCAAATATTCATTTAATATCAACTTCTCCATAGGAATTTTTTTTTTATCTCAATTGCAATTGCCTTTCTCCTTTTTAGGGAATCCTTCAGATTTTGTCTTGCTCAAAATCTATAATGTTTTCCAACTTTTCACCAATTCATTCACACCTATCAATAACTTGTGCATGTAAAACTATTGTAACATGTAAATTTGATCATTTAAATGTATGAGAGTAAAACACATAATACAATATTTGTTACCCAGAAACCCTCCAAGGTGAAGGTAAAAGTAGGGTGGGGATGACACCAACAAATCTTCACTACTATAGTAATAAAGTTAACACATTAAGTTTACAATGTTTTACCATAAATATGATATACCCTATGAGGAGTCTACCCTATTAAAGGCTTAAGAGACTGCTAGATCTCACCTTGTTAGAGGATTGAAAACTTACAATAAAGTAAGGACTCCGTTAGGAGATTTACAATAATTTGGTAAGACCACTTTGTTCAGAGATTTAACTTGAATCAAGTTGGTTAAAATTGATTTTATACCTAAATCTCAATTTTCTCAGCAAGCTAATTTTAAGTCTTCTCCTTGCTAACTGATCCTCTCCTCTAATATGATATGCTTGTCTTTCCCTTTCACTTTACTACCATGACTAGGTTGCTTGCTCTATTAGATGATAACATAACCCTTCACTGACTTCTGATATGTTCTTAGTCCTTTTTCATAAGACTTCTAGTTTGCATGCATACACCTCTCTTTCCTTGCTCTCACTTTAGATGCTTATTATCTAGGTTAAGATCATCACTATTTAAAAATTTTCCTAAAGAATTTTCTAGATGATTCCATAATAGCCTCTTTATCTTGATCGTCAAGCACACAACATAGGGATCTATGATCCATGTCATGTAAATGTTCTATAAAAACATTGAAAGAATTAAATATTCCTTCCAAGTTGGCCTAATAATAATTTTGTCTCAAACTCTATTCCATTCTTGACTTTTAATATGTAAATTCTACTCTTCTTAGTCTTTACTATTTCCTGATGCTTGACATTACTGTTGCTCAGTCTATATTACCCATATGATACTTGGCATGTGTTGTGCTTGGCACACCCTATATAACTAAATACTTGTATACTTGGAATTTACTCAGTCGCTAATAAGCTCGGTTCATATAGAAAATACTCTATGACCAAAAACATACTCGGCTCCTATAGAGTTTGGTACATACTTGCTTATGTAGATGACTCAACCTATATAGAGTAGCTCGGTCATAGGAATGACCGTCTAACTTTGGCTCGTAAATGACTAAGTGGTTGACACTAATAGACAACAATAATTAGAGATACCAATAGTTTATATATATGGGGGTTTGTTAGATTCTTTTGTCCAAATCTCCAAAAACTCTATATTGTTCATGTTGGTTAAACTATTTTAGAATAAACTCATTTTATCTTCAAACAATATTATTTAACATTTAATTTAAGTTAAAAATATTAATTATATTATTTATTATTGAACTTAATATTTAGTTGAAGAGAGAAATCTATACTTTTATTAAATTTTAATTATTAAAAATTAAAAATTGAATAAAAAATATGTAAATTATAAAATATTAACTTTTTATTTGATTATAAAAAATTAGAAATCTATTTTTACATATAATAGATATTTAAATATTTAAATTCTTCAATATCTTATATAATTATTTTAAATATTTTAAATTATATAAAAATAATATTAAAATTGTTAAATTAAATTAATTACTCTTACTAATTTGGTCAACACAGACCAAAGAAACATCCAGAAAAATGTTATAACCATGTGTCCCCACTCATAGATATCCACAACTATTTTTCCACTGCCCATCATTAATTTTATATCTACTTCTTAAATAACCATTTTCTATATAGTTTTTTATTATAAATAGAAGATTTATTCATGGGATATCAATGTTCATTTTCTAAGTAATCTGTTGTATATGTGTTTTTAATACATTCTCATGGTAACATATCCATGGTTGAGGGTTGTTACAAATGATGGTATGTAAGGTGTTGGAGTTGATGCAAAAGTTTCTCGTTGCTAAAGAGAAATATTTGTTGCAGCCACTCTTGGGAGGAGTAAAAATACTATTGTTTGTTAGAAATCAAATTTGAGTTTGTAAGAGGTATGTATTAAAGGATAAGAGAAATAGTACTCTATGGGGAAATATTGCATATTGTATTAATACTGAGCTTCCTCTATTTTATTGTACTATTGAAATAAGCATTGAACTGTTAAGTGTCCTTGCTATTCTAAAGTC
Source organism: Cupressus sempervirens (assembly GCA_028749045.1). NCBI lineage: Eukaryota > Viridiplantae > Streptophyta > Pinopsida > Cupressales > Cupressaceae > Cupressus > Cupressus sempervirens. The sequence continues at coordinate 33,243,484 of CM053792.1, forward strand.
ATTAATGATTGTTTTCTTATTTCAAATTTATGAAGAGGGATTTCTTCTTATGTAAGATTGCAAGAATTGTTTGGTAGTATTGTAATAAAGTGTATGTCAAATTCATTGTTCTTGTAAGAGAACTCTGAAATATTTGTACAACATGTTGAAAGTGGTGATTTTTAAAGTGAAGAGTTTGATAAAGTTTTCTTAATTATTATAAGCCATAAGTTTTTTTGAAGTCCTTGTTTCTTTGGTTCATAAGAAGGCCAAAATAAAAGCATGATATTTGCAAGATCCTTAATGCTTGTGTGATTGTGTGTTCGGAATCTAACTATGGTTGCAACTGAGATGTCTAATATTGTGGTCAGTGAAAAAATAGATGGCTCAAATTATGCAAATTGGAAATGTGGGATGGAGTTAATTTTACAAATGAAAGGTTTATGGGAAGTAGTCACAAAAGAAAAAACCTATAGATCAAAGTCAACATGATAAATGAAATAAAAAGGATATGAATGCACATGTTGCACTTTTATAGAAAATTAGTTGAGTGATTAGGCCTCATGTTCAAAGTCTTAAAAAATCAAAGGAAATATGGGAAACTTTGTGTAACGCCCCACCAAGGGATCCAAAAGAATTAACCTAAAGTTTTACTAAGTTTGCTAAACATTTTTTTTTTTTTAAAGTAAGAATGTATATCATACACATCAAACACATAGTAGCGGAAGCAATTACATGTAATCATCAACAAACATACATCACAAGTTACATTCCTTAAGGATCCCAAGACGTTGAGTCACATTTAAATTTAATTAATTCTAATTCTAACAACTACCACATACATATGAAAGAATAATCAGAAAGTCCAATGTCCATAATATACATTTGTTCCGAATGCCCCTTGGCAAATTAATTCAAAATGCTCAATCATCCACTATACA